>OY294048.1:34917185-34981739 GCA_958510825.1 Brachypterus glaber
GACTCACACAGGTAAAAAATACAACAAAAAAAAAAACGGAAAAAAAAATCATGAAGCGTCGAATGTTGAATGTTTATAAACCTTATGTGTCCTTATGCGGCCTTGCGTAAAAAAATGAATTTAAGTGGCACAATGCATACCAGGTGGGCCACGCCTATCCTCATTAGCATCGAATACACCAAACAAACGAAAAAAAAAATAGGCCACGTGACGTCGGACGTGAAAATAGCCACTTCGTATTAAAAATTACTCACAGCGCCATCTTTGGAGAAGATCGACTCACTAAAACTCTTGATGACCTTGACAACCTGAGATCGCATAGCATGCTAAAAGTTCCTCCAAGACATCTTGCACGTGAGCAAATTCTCCAGTAGTTCAAATGAATTATTGTGAAATCTTTTGAGGTTATGTTGTAGAAAAAAAAATGCGGTGTTGAAAAATAAAAAAAATGTAAGAACAGTTAAATAAACAAGAATAATAAATTGAAATTAATGAATTTAATGGTCGATAATGGTATAAAGTAAGTAGGTCTTCTGAGCAATAAAGAAAATGTTAATTTGAGCTTGTACATACGCGCACATGGTGTCTTAACCCTAGAACCTGATTGTGGGGTCTCAAAAACCCCACTACTGCACTATTACAGTGAGCAGGTGTTGGATTGGTTCAAAAGAAGCTTGAGCAAAACGTAAGTATTACGTAACGCAAAATGTACCAAAATTCATACACTTCATACCTCGGTTCTCGCGTTATTCAAGGCTGTAGAGATTTCATATTTTGGCTACCCCCACTAACACACCCACTATTAGGGGGGTAGTCAAAATATGTAATCTCTATAATCTATAATAACACGAGAACCGGGGTATGAATTTTGGTACAATTGCGTTACGTAATATTTGAACATTACCTTAGTGGTGATATATTTAATTAAATCCTTTTAAAATACATACAGAAAAAAGTTAAACAAAACAAAAAGTAAAAAGACATGGTTTTTAATTTGTTATTATTTTTTATTGGGGTTTGTAAAACCCCCAAGTTGCATTTGTGTATACATGAAATAAGAGTCAGGATCCAGGGTTAAGACAAGTTTATTTGAGTAGCTTACCCAGAGTAGGGTACTTTACCTTATTTATTTCCCTTTCGTGAAATTTTGAATTTTACCTTGCTGTGACTTTCTTGTGAGGTAAAAAATTCGCGATTAGTCCTTTACCTGGCCAGGCCATTCATATAATTTTGGTTACCTTGTGAGAGCAAGGGTGTAGATTTTTTTTTCTATGGGGGGTAATACCAAGATCTTCGATTTTTTTCAAGGATTTAAATTATATTTATATTTTTTTACAGTATAATGCAATAAAAAACATATTTTTGTCTTATAGGGGGGCCCATTACTCCCCTCATCTACGCCCTTGCGTGAGAGCCATTTAAACTTGCCTTGCTTTATTAAAAGTGATACTTATTGTAAATATCCAATCCAGTCCTTTATGAAAAATCTTATTTTTCATGCTTTAACTACGAAATCGCGATAGGATCGAACGATTTTGGTGGTTTCATCTACATCACATTTTTAAATTGGATCAAAAGTATTTTATTCATTTTTCTTAACTGAAAACCAATTTTAATTTTTTCTCAGAGAAAAATCGTTGTAAAATCAAACAAAAGTCATATGATCTAAAAGAAAACCAATATGTTTTTTTGCTTCAACAGTATTTTTTGTTAATTCAATAAGATATTTTTTGATTTTATAAGCCATTGTAAAAATAAAAATATTGTAATTTGAAAAATGTTTAATTTTAAATCATTTATAAAATTGTAAATAATTTAAATATGAAAACTGGTTATTTTAAAAAGACTTCTTTCAATATATTGATATTTTAAAGAAAAATAATGGGTAATATTATAATTTTATTAAGAAAACATTCAAATAAGAAATTAAGGGACAATACTTTTACTTTAAAGTGAAAAACGTTTTGGTGTAAAAATAATTTTTTTAAATTAATATTATTCATAACTAAAACTTAAAGTTTTTAGTTTTAATATTTTAAATGCAATTTTTTTAAATTAAAATAATTTCTTATTGATTTTACAAGATAAGATTTTTTCTGAGTGTAGGTTTGGTTCATTGGGTTTTCTGAAACAGAAAAAGCCGAATTTCGTTTTTCTTAAAAAAAAAATATTTGAAATTAAATTAATTTAATATTTGGACAAAAACTTTGTCTTATTTTTACAAATTAAAACATGTAAAAAAAAATATATTTTTACCAGTAGAGGTAAGGCGACAGACTGTCTGTCCCTAGTAGAGGTAGGTGCTATTGTCAGTTTTCGGCCAAAAATCGCTCTTTTTAAAACTTGAATAAGCATGGATACCTAGAAAAGTGGATATGGTGCATGCAGTTAGGTCAAACAGAAAAATCCGAATTTCGCTTTTCTTAAATAAAAAAAAAATAAATTAAATTAATTTCACATTTGGACACAAACGTTGTTTTATTTTTACAAATTAAAACATGTAAACAAAAATATTTTTATCAGTAGGATGGACAGTGGATTTTCCCAACTCGAGAATGATTGGGAGGGGGGAGGGGAGTAAGTTTGATATTTGTGACGTAAATAAATGTCAATTTTAGGGCTACTTGTTTTATTCTTATTATAATTTATATATAATTATTATTATTATTTACAAATAACCAACGTTTGAAAAAAATCCAACAAAAAACGCTAAAGATTGAAAAAAATCCATTTGCTCATATTTCTAAGAAAAAAGACAACGTGCGTGTTTATTAAATTTAACCATTTTTATGCATTAATGGTAAAATAAAGTTTTTTAGTTGTCTTTAATTAAATAAAACTGTTTCGAGTTTTTTGAGTTGTAAAAAGAGCGATTTTTGGCCAAAAATATACATGTTTTAATGTGTAAAAATAAGACAAAGTTTGTGTCCAAATATGAAATTAATTTAATTTTAAATATTTTTTTTTAAGTAAAACGAAATTCGGCTTTTTCTGTTTCAAAAAAGCCAATGAACCAAACCAACACTCAGAAAAATCGTATCTTGTAAAATCAATAAGAAATTATTTTAATTTAAAAAAAATGTCTTTTAAAATATTAAAAGTAAAAACTTTACGTTTTAGTTATGAATAATACTAATCCAAACGTTTTTCACTTTAAAGTAAAAGTATTGTCCCTTACTTTCTTATTTTAATGTTTTCTTAATAAAATTATAATATTTACCATTATTTTTCTTTAAAATATCAATATATTGAAAGAATTATTTTTAAAATAGCCAGTTTTCTTATTCAAATCATTTACAATTTTATAAATGATTTAAAATTAAACATTTTTCAAATTAACATATTTTTATTTTTACAATGGCTTATAAAATTAAAAAATATCTTATTGAATTAACAAAAAATACTGTCGGAGCAAAAAACATATTGGTTTTCTTTTAAATCATATGACTTTTGATTGATTTCAGAACGATTTTTCTCTGAGTGAAGGACTAACTAAAAAAAAATAAAATCGGTTTTGGTGTAAGAAAAAGGAATAAAATACTTTTGATCCAATTTAACTCAGAAACTATAAAATGTATAAAAATTATGAAATTCTGTGTTATAACACATTCAAATAAAGCATCTAAACACCTTCAATTTGCACCATTGAGTTTTATCATACATAAAAAACTGACATTAAAAAAACACAACATTTTAACAGGTGTAAAATTTTCCTGAATTCTAAATTACCAATTTTAAGGCAAGATATCTCGAAAACTGTACATACAATTAGCTGAAGTTTTGGTAAAATACTAAGGACATGAAGGTTAATAAAATATATAATTTCCAGCAAATTTAGCCGAAGGCCAAAAACACGGGGTTTTGTGCGGGGTTCTTTTTTAAAATTAATAATTGAAATGGAAAATTAATGGTTTTAGTAAAAAAAACTATTAACCAATAAAGAAAAAAATATATATTTTTTAATTTTGACATTTAAAAATGTTATTATGCTAAAAAAATGCTTTGTGGAGCTCTAGCTCAAAACCAAACAAGAGTATAATATTTTTGTTTAGGGTGAATTGAAGGTAACTTGGTCTATATTGATTGGTTTTGACATCTCTGTTAATAACGCCACAATTTGGGTGATTTCTCTACCATGTGACACCGTGTATATTCAATTTTTCGTCCCAGAAAAATTAAAATAACAAAAAAGTTACACAAAAAAAAGTTTGGGATAAAAAGCTAATAAGGCCCCCGTGTTTCTCACAACCCTGGTTAAAATAAGTACACGAAAATAACATATGAGGATGGGCCTTATTAAGATTAGCTCACATGCAAAACCTCTTTGCTATATGTCAAAGGGTTCCTGAGTTATTCAATAAAAATCAATTTTTTAGCCACTTTCAAGGGGGCTTAACTCCCTTACGACGCATTTTTAGACATGTTTATAGGAACTTTTGTCGTATTTTGGAATCATACCTTAAAATTATTGACCCTATTTCAAATACAGCGTGTACATATAAACACTAAATAAAAAAAAACTAAATATCTTTAACATCTATTTCAGGGTTGTTACATTTTAAAATTTATCTATGAAGACGTATATACATAATAATTATGGAAAATATCGAGGAATATATTAAATTAGAACCAGAAAATTTGGAGAACCAGTTTCATATTAAAGAAGAACATAATACAATTTTAAATCTAAACCTAAAAGAGTTTTCAGAATCTGATAATGAAGATTTTGAAGCAGGTAAAGATAACATTAATTGTTTCGAAGCTGAAGATTATATTCAACCTAAGGTTGAAAAAATAGATGACTATTTATATGAATATAAAATTGATCTGGAAGACAATGTAGTTAAATATGAAAATGACGAAAATTATGATAAAACAAGTACAGAATCTTTCCAAAGTTTTAGTGACTTGTTATCTCGCAAAGTGAGCTATAAGAACATACATTTAGTCTGCTATTATTGTAAAAAAGTATTTTTCCGTAAAAGTTATTTAATAAATCATATTCGTATGCATACTGGCCAAAAAAAAAATAGTTGTCCGCATTGCAAATACAAATGCAGTAATAAGGACCAATTAATGTGTCATATTCGGACCCGTCATGAAGTAAAACAGCACCCATGTCATATTTGCAAAAACAGTTTTGACACATCTATGGATTTAAAACCACATTTAGCTAATCACCCTCAAAATAAAAAACTGTGTTGTTTATATTGCGATAATACTTTTCTACATAGCGCCCAGCTTGATAAGCATATGGCTTTGAAACACCCTATCTGCAATATAAAGCAGAAGCATACCTGTCAATATTGTGGGGTACAATTTAATTATAAAACAACTCTTGATCATCATATTAATATACATTTCCAAGAAAACAAAAATTTAGAAAATGTATTAAAACATAATGATAAAAATGACATATCCAGTATTCCCCTGGAAATAAAAACTGAGAACATAAAAACAAATATTGATGATGAAAATATTCAAGAAGAAATAAATGCGAATTTAGATGCAATGGTTCAGTATGGTAATAAATTGCGTGTAAATAAGGAAGAGGAAAAAAAACAATATTGTAGTGTTTGTAGAGAAACATTTGATAGCTTCTCAGATTTATTATTGCACAAGCTACAAATAACACGTCACACAAAATACATCAAACAAAAGCGCATTCGGTTAAAATATAGAGTCAAAGTTTCCTGTAATATTTGCAACAAAACGTTTTCCTCAAAACTAAAATTATCTAAGCATTTTTGCACTCTTCCTAAAAATGGATTTTCTTGTTCGCAATGTGAAAAAACGTATCGAAACAAACACAGTTTAAGGAAACATAGCGCTTGTCATAGCGATCAAAAAAATGTATGCCCCTATTGCCAGAAGACTTTAAGTCATAAATGGTCTCTGGTTTGTCATTTGCGAATACATACAGGTGAGAGACCCTATCAGTGTTCTTTTTGCCAAAAGCGATTTATTACAAATTCCACAATGAAAATACATATAAAATCTCACACCGGAGAAAGATGCTTTGTCTGCCAGTACTGCGAGAAAAGATTACTGTCCAAAAGAGATTTAAATGAACATATTAACAGACACCTGAGAAATAAGCAGTTTGATTGTTTGTATTTTCAAAAAAAAATTGTTGGTAAATCAGATCTTGTAGGCCATTTAGGCAAGTTCTGTTGCTCAATTTGCAATAACACTTATAATACAAGGTTTAATTTACTCTCTCATAAAACGTTACAACACATACCTCATTCGTTACTAAATCCAGATTCCGAAGGAAAACTATATGGGTGTCCCTGTGGCAAATGGTTTGCTACTTACCAAAAAATAAGAAGACATTTTCACCATCACACTAAAAAGCATCATTGTACTCTTTGTAATAAGAATTATTCCTCGAAACAGTATCTTGAGATACACATTAATAATCACAAAAATCACAAAAATTACAAAAATCGCAAATCGCAAAAAGCGCTCCCTTGTGATATTTGTGGGAAGAACTTTTCGTCTCAACTATCTTTAAGGGAACACAGGAAAGAACACACAAGAAAATGTTCCTATTGTGGAAAACAATTTGCCACTCTAAGCTCTTTCGAGAGACATGTTCGTGATCACACAGGACAAAAATTAAAATGTACATACTGTAAGAAAAAGTTCACGTCAAAAAAGATGTACGACGCTCACATTTTAATGCATATTAATGCTCTGGGCGTTAAATTAAAACAAGAATAGATAATTCATTTGCTTTTAAATATTTTTAAATATTCTCATTGAATCCTTCATAATATATTAAAATATATTATGAAGGATTCCATGAGAATCTATGAAGCTGAAGTTTGCAACGTTTTTTTGCAACGAAAATTCAAATAGTATATTAAAGTACTAGTTTCGTAACATACGTTTTTAGCGCACGAGTACAAGTTTAGAAAACGATCCGCTTGCGGCGAGTTTTTTAAAGTACTAGTGCGCTAAAAACGTATTACGGAATAAGTCCTTTAATATAATATTTGAATTTTCGATGCAGAAAAACGTTGCAAACTTCAGCTTCATGAGAATCTAAGTATATATTATGTGTCCGACCGAAACTGCTTTTTTGGCCGAAACCGAAACTATTCGGTTTTCATCTTAGTTTCGGCCAAAACTGAAACTTTTTGAAATTGCTAGTAAGTTGGATTATGATAAAAAAAAACTTTGAAAACGTTTGAAAAGTAATGCGGAATATTAGAAACAACATAGTAAAGGAGCATAAATTTTGAAATGGAGATTTAGAAGATACCAGTATTATATTATTATTATATTAGTATTATAATATATACATAGTAAGTAAGTAAGTAAGTTTATTTCCTTTGAATACAGAATACAATAGTTTTAAGTACATAAACCTATCTCAAATGTATTATAGGGTCGTCTAAAAAAATAAATAAATAAATAAATTAAAATATCACATACAATACAATAAATATATAAAATAATTAAAACCGGTAATAAAATCAACTGTCTAAGAATTCACCTAAAGAATAATAACATTTTTCAATAAAAAATTGTTTACATTGAATTTTAAAATTTCTTCGACTTAAGGATTCAAAATTGTTATTTAATTCGATGAGTTTTCTATAGCATTTTGCTCCCATATATGACGGGTGATTATCACTGACGCATAGTCTATTGAAAGGTAATTGCGGTTTGTTTTTTTGCCGAGTTAGATGAATGTGGCTATTAGTGACGTTTTCTACTTGATTGTTTTTAAAGTAAATTACCAAAGAGTATATGTATAGGGATGGTAGGGTCATTATGCTGTAGTCTATGAAAACTGGTGCGCAGGAACTTCTATGTGTTATTCCGGACATACATCTTATAATTTTTTTTTGTTGTATGAAAACATCCCCTGAGGTATGTTGTGCTCCCCAATATATTAAACCGTATGATAAGATCGATTGTACGAGTCCGAAATAGGCGAGTTTAAGTACAATTTTTTGATACAGTTCTCTTAATGTTTTCAATAATGTATCGTCTAGAGCTTAATTTGGAACATAGGTTTCAGTAGCAATGTTTTTTGTAAAAATTGGATAATTAAAGTTTTGGATCCGTTTAATTTAAGACCGTTGTCATCGCACCACTTATTTACTAGATTAGCACATGCTTGGGTTTTCTTCCTAATATCATTTTTTACTTGTGGCTTTAATTAACGAGTTAGAATCATCTGCATAGTTAACTGACTCATATACTTTATTTATTAACTTCGCTAGATCGTTAATAAATATATTAAATAGGGTTGGGGACAGGCAGGAGCCTTGGGGGTTCCCACTATTAGTATATTGGTTTGTTGGTTTATTTTTATGGAGTTTTCTATTACCTTCGGGGGAGTGATTTTCCCTTTGACGGCCTTGTCGGTTCCGGAACAAATTATTACGTAGTCTTTTTTACTACACTGTTTTATGATAGTGGCATTATTTTGAATTACATTTTCGAGTGATAGTATGTATAATATAATACTGGTATCTTCTAAATCTCCATTTAAAAATTTATGCTCCTTTACTATCTTGTTTCTAATACTCCGCATTACTTTTCAAACGTTTTCAAAGTTTTTTTTATCATAATCCAACTTAATAGCATTTTCAAAAAGTTTCAGTTTTGGCCGAAACTGAATAGTTTCGGTTTCGGCCAAAAAGGCAGTTTCGGTCGGACACATAATATGTACTTAGATTCTTATTGAATCCTTCACTATATATTTTAATATATTATGAAGGATTCAATGAGAATATTTAAATTAGTATTATTATAATATATACATATTCCATGTAAAATTAGCTTAAATTATATGTAAAATTAATCACTCTGTGGTATAAAACACATGAAGAGTATAAATAAATAAATAAATGAAATAAATTTAAAATATTTTCTACAATTATTTTATGTGGTTTTTGGTAATTATAACATATTTATGCATAAATATTAGTGGATTTACACTCTAGATATCAAAGATAAAGGAGGATTTTAGGAAACGGCAGTTTTCGGCCTCGCTGCGGAATTTTTCTGAAACTTTTTTTTAAATATTATATTATTATTAAACATTGTTTGTTATTTATTATTAGATAATATCCGCGTAAGAAGGAAGAAACTATAAATCAGTTCTTAGATGCACCCCACCAAATGAGCCTTTCTATAAAGAACTTAAGGTTAAGGAAATAAACAATATTTTAAAAGAGTATAAGTCAAAAAAAATCTCCTGGTTATGACCTTATTACCAATAAAGTATTAAAAGAGCTTTCAAGTGCCGGACTTTGTTTTATAACAATGCAGTTTAATGCAGTTCTTAGATTAAATCACGTACCACTCCAAATAATACTTATTCCAAAACCAGGAAAAGACTTAACTGAAGTTCATATCGACCAATAGTAGTAGTAGTAAATTTTTGGGTTGGCCAAAGCCGGACAACTAGGCCATTTCTTTCACCCCAGGCAATCCCAGCTATTTACTAATTTGAGTCCTTGAACCTGCCCGTCTTTTCAATAAAGATCAGGATATTGGCCCAAGGGAGATCTCTTAGTTCCTCTTGGTTAAGACCTTGAGTTTCAAAGACTTGCAACCTGATCCTGTCTTATCTGACACGCTCGGCTAAGTAATGAGAGGATGTTTCATCCATATATCGACCAATAAGTCTCTTGCCAATCATGTCAAAAGTTTTCGAAAAATATTTTTTTAGAAGAATGATGCCAATACTGGAGGATCTGGAACTGATCCCTAAGCATCAGTTTGGGTTCAGAAAAAGTAATTCCACAATTGAACGTGCACCGAGTTGCCAAAAAAGTAAGACATGCCCTAGAAACCGAGAGATACTGTTCATCAGTCTTCTTAGATGTAAAGCAAGCCCTTGATAAAGTGTGGCATAACAAAATTTTATACAAATTAAAAAAGCAACTACCGCATCACTTTTTTGAAATTCTGTCCTACTTAACGCAAAGATACTTTTTTGTAAAATATCAGGATGAAGAGAAACACTATTCCTAGTAAATTCTGCAAGGCAGTGTTCTTGGACCAGTTTTGTATTTATTTTTTACTGCAGACTTACCTCAGTTGCAACATTTGCTGATGACACCGGAATACTATCTACACACAAAGATCCAAGAATTGCTTCCCAAAATCTATAAGTTCACCTAAACAAAATACAAAACTGGCTTAAATACTGGCGCATAAAAGCAAATGAATCAAAATCAATCCACATCACGTTTACGCTAAAGAGGGAAACTTGCCCACCAGTTCGACTAAACAACGAAGATCTGCCACAAAAGGATGTTGTTAAATATTTAGGCATTCACCTGGATAAAAGACTAACCTGGAAGGAACAAGATTTTTAGAAAAAACTTAAACTCAGTTACTTAGAATAATAACAACTTCATTTTAGAAGTCAGTGAAATACGATAAAAAAGATATATTTTTTAACTTTCCCCTTTTTACCTTATTTTTGAGACATTACTGACTATGGGTTTGGACTTTTTGACTATGGGTTTAATATATTGATATTGGGGACTTTTTTTTATGTACATTATGACATAATTTAACCAGTGGCGTTCCTACTTTATATTTTATTTAAAAAGTTACCCTTTTTGTCTACGGCACTGCTAAATTGTGATCGCTTTTTAAAGATTTTTTAGATGTAATAGGTTAACTAAATCCGTAAAAACGAATGACTCTTCAATTTATTTTTTTATTTTGCACAAAAAAAGTTATAAGCCTAAAGTGACAACAAAATTGGAAAAATCAATTTATTTTTATTTTAGAATCGGTTAAATTGGCTAAAATTAAATTATGTTTTAGAGCTTTACCCGCTGATCAAAGGTCTTCACGGGAAAAAAGCTCTAAGTCTTATAGTTTTTGTGCTAGAGCTTAACAAAAATGACTTTCAGCGGATCTGCCCTTTGATATAACTGCCTAACGAAACAAGATATTTGGATAAAACCTAAACTGAGTTACTAAGAATAATAACCACAACTTAATTTTAGAAGCCAGTAGCGTCCGAAAAAAGGGGTTTATTTTTTAATTTTTCCATTTATGCTTAATTTCTGAGACGCCACTGACTTTTCTAAAGGTTGAATATTTTGTAGGATTTGGGGACATATACTTTATATGATTTGGCCGTTCTTATTTTATATTTTATTAAAAAAGTTACCCTTTTGCCTATGGTAGTTTTTAAACTGTAATGACTTGGGTTTTTTAAATTCGAACTAAAGTGGTAGAGAAGGGTGTCGCGACATGTTGTCTCTTTGGAGTATTTGTGTATAGTTAAGTACTGTCAAGTCCGTCGACTACGCAGAAGCAGTCCTCTCCAACGACCTGCAAACCCTAGTTGACTACTTTCTAAGCTGGGGACTCCAACCTAATCCTACAAAGACCGAGGTTACAATGTTTTACCTTAACAACAGAGAGGCCAATCGACGACTTAACATCATTAGCCAAGGAGTTCAACTGAACCACAACTTTACCCCAAAATACTTAGGTGTCACACTGGACAGAACACTCACATATAAGCCACACTTACAAAAGGTCTCCGTTAAAGTTAAGTCGAGAATCAACATCATCCAAAAACTTGCTAATTCATCATGGGGAGCCGACGCAGATATACTAAGAACTTTATCTCTAGCCCTCGTTATGCAAGATAGTAAGGGACGCGGCCCGTTTTACACCACAGAGCGCATAAATAGCATAATTATGCATAAATCGTAGTGTATCATAAAATTTAACAGATGTCGGTACTGTTTTCCTTGAAAGGGTCTATCCAAAGACTCGCATAACAGGCATAGTACATAAGAATTCGATGCCAGGATTGGCTTGATGTGTCGTCATGTATCTTGTAATGGTTGTTATGTGAGCCTCTGGATAGGCCTTAAGTTGTAATTGTAGCCTAAAAATTTGACGTTTTCCTTGTGTTCAATATAATTTACGTTTGTACAGTATGTAGAATATGCTAATTTAGTGTATGAAGAATAAACCAAAAAAGTACCTTTTTCAATACCAAACAAAATAACATTAGGTATAACCATTTTTTATGTAACTGTCTCTTCTTTTATTAGGTTTAACGACCGTTAATCATCGTCATAGACAAAAAATATCACAATATTTTATATGTTAAAAGGTACGCGGTATCGCGGGAATTTAAACTACTATCTTGCATAATTGGACAGACTATTACAGTATTAAAAAAATGAGACTAAAAATATTTACCTTTGTCTATAATGTTCGATTATTTGGTATATGTTTCGTGTTATTCTAGATTAGTACACAAACCAAATTCAAAGAGTTTCATTTTGACTTACAACAATAAAATATATATTTTTTATTATTAAAAAATAGTTTTAACCTATTAAATTTGTCAAAAACCCAGCTGCCTAAACTTTTCAATTTTTATTTTTTTTTAACTGAGCCTCTAGGGCGATCATGGCAAAAAAAAACATAAATTACGAAGTATAGTTTTGAAAAAGGCTCTCTCCCATTTAATAATATACCCCACTCATAGTAATCTCCTCCACATGAAAATAACATACGAAGATGGGCCTTATTAAGATTAGTTCACATGTCCAACCTCTTTGCTTTATCTAAAAGGGTTGCTGAGTTATTAAATAAAAACTGCCTTTTTAGACATATGTTTATAGGAAATTTTTCTCATATTTTATGATGTAAAAATTATTGACCCTATACACCTGTACATATAAACACTAAATAAAAAAAACCCTAAACATCTTTTACATCTATTTCAGGGTTGTTACATTTTAAAAGTTATCTATGAAGACGCATAATAAATATGGAAAATATCGAGGAATATATTAAATTAGAACCAGAAAATTTGGAGGACCAATTTTATATTAAAGAAAATAATAATACAGTTTTGAATTTAAACTTAAAAGAGTTTTCAGAAGCTGATAATGAAGACTTTGAAGCAGGTAAAGACAACTTTAATTATTTCAAAGCTGAAGATGATATTCAACCTAATCTTGAAAAAATAGATGGCTGTTTATATGAACCTAAAATTGATCTGGAAGACAATGTAGTTAAACATGAAAATGACGAAAATCATGATAAACCAAGTAAAGAATCTTTTACTGACCTGTTATCTCACAAAGTGAGCCATAAGAATATACATTTAGTCTGCTATTATTGCAAAAAAGTATTTTTCCGTAAATATGAATTAATAATTCATATTCGTATGCATACCGGCCAAAAAAATTTTATTTGTCCTCATTGCAAATATAAGTGCAGTAATAAGTACACATTAAAGTGTCATATTCGGACCCACCATGAAGTAAAACAGCATCCATGTCATATTTGCAAACACAGTTTTAACACATCTATGGATTTAAAAACACATTTAGCTAATCACCCTCAAAATAAAAAACTGTGTTGTTCATATTGCGATAATACTTTTTTACATAGCGCCCAGCTTGATAAGCATATGGCTTTGAAACACCCTATCTGCAATATAAAGCAGAAGCATACCTGTCAATATTGTGGGGTACAATTTAATTATAAAACAACTCTTGATCATCATATTAATATACATTTCCAAGAAAACAAAAATTTAGAAAATTCATTAAAATATAATGATAAAAATGACATATTTAATATTCCCCGGATTATAAAAACTGATAACATAAAAACAAATATCGATGATGAAAATATTCAACAAGAAATAAATACGAATTTAGATGCAATAGTTCAGTGTGGTAATAAGGAAGAGGAAAAAAAACAATATTGTAGTGTTTGTAGAGAATCATTTGATAGCTTCTCAGATTTATTATTGCACAAGTTACAAGTAATCCGTCACACAAAGTACGTTAAACAAAATCGTATACGGTTAAAACATAGAGTTAAAGTTTCCTGTAATATTTGCGAAAAAACGTTTTCCTCAAATCTAAAATTATCTAAACATTTTTGCACTCTTCCTAAAAATGGATTATTTTCTTGTTCGCAATGTGAAAAAACATATCGAAACAAACACAGTTTAAGAAAACATAGCGCTTGTCATAGCGATCAAAAAAATGTATGCACTTATTGCCAGAAGACTTTTAGTGATAAAGGGTGTCTGCTTCGTCATTTGCGAATACATACAGGTGAGAGACCCTATCAGTGTTCTTTTTGCCAAAAGCGATTTATTACAAATTCCGCAATGAAAACACATATAAAATCTCACACCGGAGAAAGATCCTTTGCCTGCGAGTACTGCGAGAAAAGATTTCTCATCAAAAGAAATTTAAACGAACATATTAACAGACACCTACGAAATAAGCAGTTTGCTTGTTTGTATTGTCCAAAATTTTTTGTTAGCAATGCCGATCTTGAAAGCCACACACGAAGAATGCATTTAGGGAAGTTATGTTGCCTTATTTGCAATAACACTTTTCCTACAAGGTTTAATTTATTCTCTCATAAAAGGTTACATCACGCCCCTCATTCGTTACTAAATCCCGATTCTAAAGGAAAACCATATGGGTGTCCCTGTGGCAAATAGTTTGCTACTTACTTTAAAATAAGAAGACATTTTCACTATCACACTAAAAAGCATCAATGTACTCTTTGTGATAGGATATATGCCTCGAAACGTAATCTTGAGATACATATCCGTATTCATAGCGGCGTGAGGCCATATGTTTGCGAGTACTGCGATGAAAAATTCTATACACTGATGAGTTTTTATTCACACAGTAAAAGTCACAAAAACAAAGCGCTCCCTTGTGATATTTGTGGGAAGAACTTTTCGTCTCAATCATCTTTAAGGGAACACAGGAAAGAACACACAAGAAAATGTTCCTATTGTGGTAAAGAATTTGCCACGGTAAGCTCTTTGGAGAGACATATTCGAGATCACACAGGACAAAAATTAAAATGTACATACTGTAAGAAAAAGTTCGCGTCAAAAAAGTTATACGACGCTCACATTTTAATTCATATTAATGATTTGGGCGTTGAATTAAAACAAGAATAGATAATTAAAATTTACTCCTACTAAAGTTTATTTTTTTAAGGTATAGTTATTTTAAATTTGCCGCTAAATATTTCACAAAGTCCGATTTACACTGAAGCATGTGGCTTGTTTTGAATGACAACATAATCAAAATTTATAATTTTTGTTTACTTACTTTGTTTTGATGATGTTTTGATGTAAGAAAAGACAATTGATAAAGCTGTCGCTAAAAACACTTTTGTATTCCTGTAGAAACAAAATTTGCTTATAAAATCGCTTTTATTCCAATAATATAGAGGAATAAATTATTATTTTGTTCTCGTTAATGGCACGTCAACTTTTTACGGTCTTGTGAATTGGGCCTAGCCATTTCGCTTACGACGCATGCTTATCTTACGTTGCTATGGTAATTTCGAGATTGTTTACAAGCGGGAAGGTTTAAAATAACTATACCTTAAAAAATAAACTTTAGGAGAGAAAAAAATATTATTGCTATAGGTAAAGAAATTGATTGCACAGTCTAAAAACATCATAAATAATGGTATGTTCTAAAGCTAAAAAAAAAAAAATAATTAGACATTATCTCAAAAAAAAAAAAAACAAGCTGATCGAGAAAAACGAAGCAAGGTTCCGAAAACAGCGTATCAAATAGGTCTAGAGTAAACTAAAATAGTTTCGGCAAATTTTTGAGTGTAGAGCAGTGTGATAAGTTTAGAAACTTGATAAATTTTATTATTTAAATCTAAATCTTTGCGATATCAGATTTGACATTAAATTTTTACGTTAAATTTTAATGCCTTATTATTATGTAAATGTCTGGTTTGAGATAATATTATTAATTTTTATGAAATTCGCATTTGAAGACTTTAACAGAAACCTACTTTTTTGCGGTAGCGTCATTTCAAAATAAAATTAACATATTTTAAGATTTTTTTAAAATTGTATTTTTAATAGAAAATTAATGTTTTTAGTAAAACAAATTATTGTACAATAAAGAAAAAATATATAGGTATTTTTTTTTTAATTTTGGCACCTGCTCAAAAACAAAAAGGAATAAAAACAATCTGAGGGAAATTGTAGATAATTAGGTCCATATTAACTTGTAAAAATTTAATTGATATCTTTGGTATAAAAGCCACAAATTGAGTGTTACCGTGAAACACCGTGTACGAGACCGTGTATATTATCCTTCTTAGCAGAAACGCGACAAAATCAGATAGCAATACAGTCGGTTTTTATACAAGCGGTCACAGAAATATCAACTGTATAGTATTGCTATCTGCTTTTGCCGCGTTTCTGGAATATTTTTGTGTGCTAAATCATAAATTAACAAATGGGACATCATTATTTCCAAACATGTAATAGCGATTTGCAGTAGTTCTTTTTTTCAAAAAATAACACCGGCGAACAAAAAAAAAATCTCGAGTGCGGCAGACCAGACTAGTCAATTCTTACGTATTT
Source organism: Brachypterus glaber (assembly GCA_958510825.1). Taxonomy (NCBI): domain Eukaryota; kingdom Metazoa; phylum Arthropoda; class Insecta; order Coleoptera; family Kateretidae; genus Brachypterus; species Brachypterus glaber. The sequence goes on from OY294048.1 coordinate 34,933,594, forward strand.
TGGGTCGCTGAATCTGAATCCGAGGTCAGAATTTTGAAGTTAGCGTTTAAAGTGGCGGATCCAATATGGCGGATTAGATTTTCCGAGAAACTTTAAAAAATCTAATCCGCCATTTTGAATTTTGGAAAACTGGCACCGGATTCGTAATCAGCGACCCCAAAACCCTCCAAGTGCCAAGTTTCAAGCAAATCCAAGCAACTTTTAAAAATCTAATCGGCCATATTGGATCCGCCATTTTGAATTTTGGAAAACTGGTACCAGATTCGTAATAAGCGACCCCAAATACCCCCGAGTAGCAAGTTTCAAGCGAATCGGATCAGTTTTTAAAAATCTGCCATTTTTGGTCCGCCATATTGGATCCGCCATTTTGAACTTCTAGCATATAGTCAATTGTTATGTAATTTAAACTTTTGCATCTGAATCCACTGTAAGAATTTTGAAACTAACTCGCGTTTTTTCATTACAGCACTAAATTTACCAAAAAACTATGTTTTTTGAGGTTAGAAAAAAAAAATGAACGCTAACTTTTAAATTCTGACTTTGGATTCAGTGGATACGTGAGAAATTTGTATATGTGACCCTGCACAAAGGAACCCAGTTAGTGTGTCAATTTTTTTTCCGGATTCTTATGTAAAATACTTCTCTACATAAGAATCCGAAAAAAAAGAAACACGTAAATTTGACACACTAACTGGGTTTCCTTGTGCAGGGTCACATTTACCAGGTGAGTTTCAGTCCATGGACATCCCCTAATTAGGGGATTTGTTTTCACTCCAATCAAATCAATTTTTTATGGCTTATATTTTTTAACAAGGGCTACAAAATAGCGTATTTTTTTTAACTTCCGGTTTCGCCGGAAACTAAGGTAGTTTAATTTTTTATAATGACACCCCCTGTATATTATGATATTTTTAAATTCAAAATAAAATTTGAATGTAAATTTGTTTATGGAAACCCAAATGCAAAAATACACAGGTGGTGTCATTAAAAAAAATAATTTAACTGAGTTTCCGACGAAACCGAAAGTGCAAATAAATTATTTTGTATGCCATTTTGTAGCCATTGTTAAAAAATATAAGCTATAAAAAAATTTCTTTGATCGGATTGAAAACAACCAAGTATTACGTAACGCAAATTGTACCAAAATTCATACACTTCATACCCCGGTTCTCGCGTTATTATATAATAGGGGGTGTGTTAGGGGAGGTAGCCAAAATATGAAATCTCTATAGCCTTGAATAACGCGAGAACCGAGGTATCAAGTGTATGAATTTTGGTACATTTTGCGTTACGTAATACTTGAACGTGCCCTTATTTGTAAATTAGGGGGTGTTCATGGACTGAAACTCACCCGGTATATATAATTTTTAATCTTTCATTGTAAAAATGGTTTTTGAATAAAGCTAAATTAAATATTGTGAGATTCATGTATTTGCACATTTATATTACACCAATTAAATAAAAATATATTTATTAACACTTAATTATAATGATTTATTGATTTTCTGTAGGTACCCAAGATTTGTCTTCCATACTAACTATAATGGCCTGCTCGATTTTTTCATGCAACCATACTAGCATTTCTTTTTCTCCAGATATTTTTATTTGATCTCCCAAACCACTATCATTCTAAAAAGAGAAATATAACAATCCAATTAAATTTAAATTCAGTTTAATTTTTTATTTACAATTAATAATTAATTAATAATATAATATATTACAATAAGCACATTACTTGCACTGCAAGTGTTTAAGAAAGTAGTGTATTGTTATAGTTATTAAAAAAGCAGTTAACAATTTTTATTACTGACCAAGAGAAAACAAACCCGGCCTGCCCTGATATTTAAATTCATTGAAAAGCTATTATCTTAGAAATCTTTCTTGGCTATTATGAAAATACATCTACTCTAAAAAATTAATTTTTAGGTTATGTTTATATAGAGCCAGTACTAGTACCATTGGCGACAATTAGCTTGAATACCCAAAATTTGTACCATTTAAGTCGAACTTGTCACTTGACTAAGTTTCGAATATCTGAAACTATAGTTTACTTATAAGTAGGTATAGTATTCATCTTGTTTGGAAAATCATTTTTTCAAGTGTCAAATGTGTCAACATAATCTATTTAGGCTAGCTATAAAAATCAATTTTAACAATACATTTTAATGCTAATATATTAAAAATAGCCAAGGAATTAAAGAATTATATACCCCAAAATCAACATATGTAGAAATAGAGGTTCGGGCCAGCTAAAAGATTCAACTACTATTAAGTACCTTATTGTCTTTCATTATAAATTTTATTATTTCAGTTATTAATTTTATTATTTTCTGTAATTTTTACAAATAGGTAAGTATATATTTTTTCGATAAATTAATAAATTTTATACATATTTTAAATCCAATGAAAAGTTCAGTAATGAAAACAGCTAAAATTTTAAAGATTTGGTGTACCTCAAGGATCAGTACTGTCATTGCTAATTATATTTCCTATATATTTGGTTATGCTATAAATCAAAGTATGTCGTGAGATATACCTAGCTTAGAAATGAGATTTCAAAGCACATTTGAGTTTTTAAAATCGATCAATATTTCTAGGAGATATGGACTGTTAAGTTCAACACCCTGTATATGTTAAACGGATAGATGGATTTGAAAAATATGATGCCATAGTCTATATACCTACTAGCGCTACAACTATTCCAAGTTTGGTCCAAATCCGTGAGATGAGTGCTAAATCTTAGCACGGTAGGCAAGAAATGCCTCATATTTTAATTTACTTGAAAAATTTATCATAATATTTTATTTCCAAATCGGTATCAGCGGGTTTTTGGGGTCGCAGATTACGAATTTTTTTCCGAAATTAAAAAATTCAAAATGGCGGAGCAAAACTTTTTTGTTTCAGTCGGATAATAACTGAGGCAGATCGGTCATATTACTTATGAAAGTACATTTGGTAAAGAACAGTTTTATGTGCCTTATTTAGTCCCTTAATTCATATAGTTATGGAATTTAGAGCGACTGGTATTCAGTGAATACGCCTTTTGGTTGAACCATCCCCCCTAGCATCCCCCATTTGAGGGGTATAGAATCAAATGATACAATGTCCGCACATATGAATTTTACACCAGAAACAAAAAACGAATTACAACACACTCGGTCGGCAAATTTGTATTGTTTTGTATAATGTGATATTCTTTGACGTAATATTTATTAAATTTAATAAGATTTTGATTAAGTACGTAATAGTTTTTTAATCATGGTTAATAAATAAATGGACATTGCACATATTGCAACTTAGTTGTGGACATGTCCACTACGCGTACTACGATTTGAAACATACAAGCAAGATATCTGGAGACTTTAGCCCAGTTCCTCCAGTCATCTTGCATACTATGATCTGTTTCATCAAGCAAGAGAGTAAATTAAAAATCGCACAGTAAATAGTTTTACAACAGGTTTGAATAGTATATGTTTGTGTATAAGATATAGTTATGTTTTATAAAATAAACTAGGCAGTATATTCACACATCCAATATTCGAATCGGTTTTAAAAATATTCACTGTGCGATTTAATTTACTCTCTTGCTTGATGAACCAGACCATAGGTTGGACATAGTACTATTTAAACTTGACATCTATCAAGAAGAGTCCTGTTTATGTGTAAAATTAAAAAAAAACAAGTAACCCAACATTATTGGAAACTTTATTAAGAAGAAATAATTATTAAACGAACATGTCCAAAAACTCTTCGCCACTGCTGTCCATAATGACACACAAGTATTGCATTAACATCCACTTTTTTTCTGTTTTAACAGTATTCTGACTAACTGATGACTGGACATTGTACTCCTTGAAACTGCCTGGATATTTTAACCCTATCTTATACCTGAACATTGCTAGTTTAGATCAGGCGTTTATAACGTTGGATAGAGCGGAAAAAACTGATTGGAACGCCATCTCTAACTCAATTCGAGAAACATGTGGACATTTTACCATTTTGATTATATACCCTCATTTCCCCTAAACACCATTTTAAATTTTTTTGCGCACTATTTTTTTTAAGAATGTGCCTACCTTTCGGTAGCTACAGCCCGTTTTTGCTCATTGTATATAACGATATCGTTACTCACCTGCCTTAAATGTAAAACAAGCTCTGTAGTAGTATTTTTTGGAATTAATAAAATATCATCCAGCTCAACTGACCATTCTACGTCCCATGGGCCCCATAATCGGCATTTATTAATTCTTATTACATGCCTAAAATATTAAAAAAAAAAAAATGATTACTGTTATACAAAGATAGACATCGTTTATTGTGCTCAAAAACGTTAAAGTTGCAAAAAAAGCATCGGGAAATTTTTAATATCTACAGCTTTATAATATAAAGCTAGATATAATGTGAACAATTAAATAGTACACTATACCAAAAAAATAAGGGAACGAAAACATTTTTTTTAGTCTTTTTTGAAGAGCTGTAACTTTGTAAAAAATGGTCGTATCGAGGTGAAAAAAAAAAGTTTTAAAGCTTCAAGTTTCTAGTTTCAAGATCTTTTAGTAGAATTTTTTTTGATCTACGGTTTTCGCGCAATCATAAGAAACAGCGCGAGACAAAAAAATTCCAATTTTTCCACTTGCTCGGGATTTTTATTTGAATGCATAAGTTAGCTTATTTATTTAGCTTCAATTTGTTTTTTTACGTAGATTTTTTCGGCATAAGTTTATATGAACTTTTTTGCATGTATTTTGATAGCAATTTACCTAAAAAAGTTATGAAAGGCTAACTTGAAAAATGGGTCTTGTATATTAGCGTGAGCTAAAAACTTTAAATTAAAAAAAAAATCGCTTAAATGACCCAAAGTAGCGAAACCCCCTGGAGACTCGACTATATCAGACGTATATTTTCGAATGACGATGACAGATCTCTTGCCTAAAAGATCAACCTTGTCGTAGTGTTTTTGTTGTGGGTGAAAATTTTTTTTCTCAAATAAACATGGAAGTTTATTCAAGTTTTTAAAGCTGCCCTCAAATTTACTGTCGACGAACAAAGACAAAAGGATCCTTTTTTTCCATCTCCATACGGCCATTTTTCACAAAAATACGTAAGAACATGTTTAAAAAAACTGGTGCGCATAACCTAGTGTAATCATTTTCCTTTTTGTTGCCGATTTTTAATTTCAAGCTGTGTAATTAATATTGAACTTACTCTAAAGATATAATTAAAATAGACTTTCCAATTCTATCTATAGATGCATGAGCCCAATATGTATCTTTTATATAACTGGAATTTCCAATGGTTTCTAGTAAATGTTGACCCATAGATTCATATGTGGACATTGGTTTTAGTCCCTAAAATTAAATAAATTGACAAAAAATATAAAACTGTATAAAGTTTTCATATATAATTACACAAGAGGCTGAGAATTATGCGGAAAAATTCGCTGTTTTCATGAAAATTTGCTGTCTGGAAATAATTACGACCGAGGCATCGCCCTGCAGGGCGACACTATATGTGACGAATTTCCACCATAAATGTGAGAAACGCTAAAAAAGCATTTAAAAAATATGTCAATCTGGACTTAACCTAATTTTATTTAATGCACATTATTAATAATATTATAATATAAAATAGTTTAATAAAAACGAAAGGAGCTAAGCGCCAAATAAGAGCCCCCAAAAAGGCCTCTTATTTGGCTAATAGCTTGTTTTCCTTTTGTTAAATTATTTTATATTATTAATATGCATTAAATAAAAGTTAGGTCTAGACTGACATATTTTTAAATGCTTTTTTAGCAATTTCTCACATTTATGGTGGAAATTCGTAAAATTTAGTGTTTTGGGGGAAACTTTGGCGGATTTTCTGCACGGGATAGAATATTTTGATCATTCTAAAATTTGGGACATAACTTTTTACACCCAAAAGGTAAAAAATAAGATTTCAAGGCTTTTAAATTTTTCACTGATACAAAAACTACAGTACATTTTCAACGATTTTTTGTTTTTTGCGCAATTTCACGTTTTTACGGGTCCAACTGGAGAAGTTTTATCACCCTCATATTTTCAGGATCTTCTAGTAACAACAGAATGAAAATTTTAAAAGAATAAAAAAATAAGGTCCACCCTAGTATAGCACATCTAATTTTTAAATAGTGTATACGCGTAAGATATCGAAACAAGCTGATCGATCAGTTCTATGGCCAAAGCCGTAGCCATGAGTGGGTTTGGGCCCCCAATAAAAAATAATAAAAAATATAGTATGTTTGGTAGTTTACTACATCAACGAAGATATGTATTTTTATAATGTCCATGCAAATAACCTTGAGTAGCGGGGTAAGGGAGAGAAAAATGCGAAACGTTTTGCCATAGGCGAACAAACGGGAAATCCTTTACGCGCGCAACGCCTAATGGCCCACCATCAAAACAATGCACGCATTATCGCTATTAATTCATTTCAGGGGGATGAATTGTCTGAGCCGCATTGTAGTTCAGACTACAGGTCGCATTCTTTTTGCTTGGACAAGTTTTTTTTGCACAGACAGTATGACCCGTTAACCACAATGCTAACCCACCAGACTTCAAATCAAACTGTGAAGCTAGTATTTTATAGACACTTCTTTTACAAAACATAATATGTTGAGGGGTGGTCCACTCACGGGATTTTGTATAAATATTTTGAATGCTTCAAAGTACTTTTTACGTAGTAAAGCCATAGTTAGAATGTGTAAGATTTTAAAAGATACCTTTCGTATTCCATAACTCACCAAATATTTATTGCAAAATCTTGTTAATCGTTGATGAATTTTTATAGGCTCTCCCAAAATGGACGCGCGTCTTAAAGCTTCTTTTGCAACTTCGACACTGTCCGACTTCTCATCCGGATATCTAGTTATCAGGGACAGTAAAGCTTTTCCAGTTGTTTTGAAAAACATCTCACCTTCACAATTAATACCAGCTACAACAAATACGTTTATATATTTTATCTACGTTCTACTTAATATTAAGCAAACATTAAATGTATGCCAAATTTTGGCTTTATTAATGTTTCAATAGGCCAATAGTGCTTTTTAAATATATTATGTAATCCAAATACTTTTGTTTTTTTTTTACAGTACTTTTTTCTTTTGTAAATTACGAGGTAAATATGTGTAGTCATTTTTAGTTTTTTTTTTTTCGGTTTCTGAAGCTTTGGGCTGTAGAACGTAGGTTAAATAATACATGAAATTCGTTTGCTACCTCCTGTTAAAGTTAATTTTTTTAAGGTATAGTTATTTTAAATTTGCCGCTAAATACTCCACAAAGTCCGATTTACACTGAAGCATGTGGCTTGTTTTGTATGTCAACATAACCAAAATTTATAATTTTTGTTTACTTACTTTGTTTTTATGATGTTTTGATGTAAAAAAAAAGAGAATTGATAAAGCTGTTGCTAAAAACACTTTTGTATTCCTGTAGAAACAAAATTTGCTTATAAAATCGCTTTTATTCCAATAATTTAGAGGAATGAACCATTGTTTTGTTCTCGTTAAAGGCACGTCAACGTTTTACGGTTGTGTAAATTGGGTCTAGTCATTTCGCTTACGATGCATGCTTGTTATGTTAATTTCGAGATTGTTTATAAGCGGAAAGGTTTAAAATAATTATACCTTCAAAAACTTAACTTTAGTGCACTCCAATGCATTAAGGTTGAGGTTCAGTATAGTACCGTAAATAACATGGTAATAATATATTGATATAACTTAACTTACCATTTTGATTTTTGACAATGAGTTGATTAAGCGCATTAGGTACTCCGGTATTAAAATTTCTGCTGGATATGGTTATTGCCCTAGGAAATATATATGATTTATGATACGATCCATGTCTTCTAATTCTTTGGCTGTTTTCTGTATTTTGGTTTACAAAAATATCAATAATACACTGTTCTAATGCTGCTGGTGACATATTTATATGACCCAGAAGACATCTTGAACCGTATAACACTGTGTCCGCCATTTTTTCTTTGTCCATTTGATTGCACTAAAGAAAAATGCTTATATAATAATTACACAGGACCACAAAATTGTTTCTGTAGATTGACCAGGGTCAGAAATAGATTCTATGTGTATTTTTGGTCGCTGAACACGAATCCGTCATCCGTTTTGGTCCATCGCGTCATTATTATTTTTTAAACAGGAAAAACCAATTATTTTTTCCTTTCGACATTTTTATTTCGTTAATGTTTTCCAAAATATTAATCTGAAGGTATTATATTTTTGGAATCAGTGCGTCGAGATCTATCGACATGATTTTTTTTAAATATCCAGACGATGACTGCAATTTGACGATTTTGGAAAATATGAGCGAAATAAAATTTTCGAAAAGAAAAAATAATTGTTTTTTTTCCTGACGTGATGGGCTAAAACGGACGACGGATTCGTGTTCAGCGACCAAAAAGACACCTAGAAAACCATTTCTGATCCTGGTCAATCGACAGAAAAAAGCAAGTTAAAAACATTTTTGTTTAAACAATTTTTTTAATATTCTTATTTTATATTTTTTAGTTATTTTTTATTTAAAAAAGAATACTATTTTTTACCTCAATGGACGGTTGAATGGCAAACGAGTTGACCAAAACTTGAAGGCCTAACACATGCGAATAATATTGTTGTAGAAATTGCGTTAAAATTTGGTCAGATATGTTCTTAAAACATTCTTTTAACGTTTCATTAATAGCCACCAGTTCTATTGACGAAATTCTAAAAAAAATATTTTAGTTTATTGTTATTTAATTTTTTTTATTAGCTTACTTATGGTATACTCCTTCCAATGGCATATACGGAGAAATATTCATTGGAAATATATAATCCAAAAATGTGCTAAATGGCAGTTTATTGCTATTTAGACTTATTTGAATTTTCTTCATTATACTTAGTTGAATTGCAAACCCTGTGACATTTAAGCTTTCAATAATGGTTCGTACAGTGTTTTGCTCCTAAAATAATAGTTATTTATGGTACTAGTGGGTAAAGTAAGATATTGCCCATGAGAAAATTAACCTGCGAGGCGGCAACCAAGCAGGTTAATTTTCGAGAGGGCAATATCAGTTTACCTATCAGTGCTATACAAGGTTTTATCCAATAAATATCTTAGGAATTCATATTTTTATTAAAAATTTTAATGACATTTACAAGAAAATAATTTGACAAGTGACAGTTGAGTGGGTAAAATAAATAATTATCCACTCAATAAAGTAAAAGCCACGCGGGGGTTATTATTGAGTTTATCTATTTAAAATAAAGCTGGTAATTGTCTTATTATCTGTATGTATTGGATAATAGTAGTTTATGATACTAGGATGAAAAGTACTATTTTTAGGGCGATTACGGAGATTGCCATCCGAGCTCAAAGAGCGAGGTTGGCAACTGTAAAAAACAGTTTTCCGTGTATCATACACTATTTTTTATTCAATTGTAATATATTAATAAATACATTTTTATTTTTGACAAAAAATTTAAGGTTATAATTCAAATGTCAACAGTTTCAATAACATCAACCAATCAACGTCGACTATTTTACTTTTGTGGCCTAGACCGAAAAATTTTACTTTTCGTACAGGTTTATTATACAAAAAGAGGCGCTTTTAGATACAATCGAATAAAAATATATTAAAATATAATATGCATATTATAATTACTGGAAATTTTGTATTAGAAAATTAAATAATCTATATAATAAAATCAACGAGTCTGTCTGTCCTTCCAGATTTTTTTTTATATTTCTCAAATAGGTGGAAATATAAACCGACATGCACATCAGGAACTTAAGTCTGCTGATGAGAAAACCCAGAAATCCTATTTATATAAGGGGGTCCTGTGGGAAAAAAAACTGAAAAAAATCTCGAAAAAATCATTTGCAAAATTGGCGATGGCCAACATTGAAAACTGCTGAGCTTTCCTGTCGAAAAACAGGCTTAACGGCTAGTTAATAAATAAATCCTTATAATCTTTAATTAGATTATTTCATGACGAAGCAACATTGATTGAAAATTTTCAAATTTTCAAATGCTTACCTTTTATAACAGGAGAGCAGAAAACAACACAGAAATAGAAAATGGGCGAATTACAGAATATTATTCCTAAACCAGTATCAGTAGTAGGTATGCCAGATTAAAAAAATATATTCTTTTGAATTTTAGTATTTTGGAAAAATCTTAAAGATAAATGAGTTACAAATAAGAGCATATTAAAAAGAATTCTGGAAAAGGATTTTTCAAAATGCCTGTCTTATCAAAATATCCAGAAAACTAGTTAGGAGAAGATATTAAATGGATCACTTGGTAAGAAATGACTCATGTTACATAAATGTTTACTTAAAGGTATTTTGGATAGTTAGCTGAAAGATAGAAAAAAGATACGCAGACCTAGAATGGAGGAGTGTTTATACATCCAAAGAATGTGCTAGGGATTTAGAGTAGGAGTCTTAGAACTGATGATTTCTAAATTATATCCTATATCGTAGAAGCTGAAATATAGAAAAAAGATACGCAGACCTAGAATGGAGGAGTGTTTATACATCCAAAGAATGTGCTAGGGATTTAGAGTAGGAGTCTTAGAACTGATGATTTCTAAATTATATCCTATATCGTAGAAGCTGAAATATAGAAAAAAGATACGCAGACCTAGAATGGAGGAGTGTTTGTACATCCAAAGAATGTGCTAGGGATTTAGAGCAGGAGTCTTAGAACTGATGATTTATAAATCTATATCCTATATCATAGAAGCTGAAAGATAGAAAAAAGGTACGCAGGACTAGAATGGAGGAGTGTTTGTACATACAAACAATGTGCTAGGGATTTAGAGCAGGAGTCTTAGAACTGATGATTTTTAAATCTATATCACACCATGGGTTTTTAGCGTTTTAATTTTTTTGTTTCGACAAACCAAAATTTTTCTCTATGAATCGATTAGGCATACCTCTAGGAACATTTTGGGTGAACATTAAAAAAATCTATTTGGCGCGTTTTTTTTTATTTGATTTTTTTCTACGTTTTTAACGTATAAATTCGGAGTATCCATGCTGGCGTTGTTAAGCATTCAAGAAAATAAGACATGTTACATGCCATTTTAAAGGTTTTTTCATGTTCCCATTGGGGCATAGGGGCATGCCTAATGGATTTATAAAGAAAAAATGTAGTTTGTCGAAAAAGAGAATTAGAATTATACTTACAATTTGTTTAATTGTTATAGATGAATGAATTGAAGATATATCATTAATATAACATGCCTGTGTTTCTGAACAAAATTTCTTATTCTGAGAAAGCAACTTTGATAATTTAATAAACAAATCATTTTCGATACTTAAGTACATATTCGTTATAGACACCTTAATGTATCTGTAAACATCGCAGTCTTTGGTCGAAATTTTTGAAATTGCTACATTGAGAAATGGCATAGCTTCTTTAATACTTTGAGAAGGTAAAGGATGTAAAACTATTGTATTTGTATGCTTGTTGTCTATTTGAACATTCTGTATTTTCAGATTGTAATACTGATAAGCGTTAGATTTCCGTAAATGAAAGTATATCGCAGCATTATAAGTTCTGCGCAACTCTGCAAAAAACGGTTTTAGCATAAACATTTTTTCGAAATCTATATGAACGTAATCTTTCATTTGGCATTTTTTATAGTTTAGTCTGTATTTATCCTCGATCCACGAAGCCAGTTCCAGGGTTAACGTCTTCCATTTATGTCCAACGTTTACTTCCCATATCGCTGGTGCATCAGCTATTGAAACATTGATGTGCTCCTTTTTGCAATACTTAGAAGTAAATATCGAAAAACTGATCCCTGATACCGAAACCAAATAGTTAACATTGCAGCATTCCTTAAATGTATGTTTTAGAACGTTGTTGTATATTCGAAGTTCTTGAGTGAAAAGGAGAATTCGTTGTAAGCCTTCTCGGTAACAGAGCCAGTAAATTACTATTTTGTCTTTTCGAACTTTTTTGTTTAATGGATGTTGCATGCTGTCCGAGCTATCGGAGTCTTCGCTGCTTGACACTTGGACGCTTGTCGTTGGTGTCACGCTGTGGAACTTTATTTTTTCTTCTCCATAACTAAAATTATATTAGGTAAATAAAATAAATATAATACAAACAGTACTCTAATAAAATACTGTAAAAAAATGAATATAAAAATTAGATTATTGAGTGTAATTTGATAAAAAAAAACACTGGTACATAATCTGGTATCATGGATTGATATTTAGGTAGAGAATAAAATAAAATTTGACTTATTTTAACATTTAATTTAAAATTTAAATAAATCTTGGTGTCTACTAGACACTGTCTAGAACTGCGAAAAAAATAAATTAAAAGACAAATTTCACAAAGTTTCACTATTTATTTGCAGGGGATTAAAAAATACAGTACAAACAAAAAATTATTACTTTAGGGACAAAAAAATACGAATTAATGTTGTTTAGTGAAAAAATACCTATTTAAATAAAAAATTACGATTCTAAATAAACAAGAAGAGGGGTAAAAAATATTGTAGGGGTAATGTATCTTCACTTATAAGTACAGCATGCTGCAATGCAGCAAGCCTTTATGTATCTGATTTATATTCTTATTAGAAAAGAAGTTATAATAAGGAAATCTATGACATGGGACAATATGGGAAAGAACCAAAATCACCCTTGAGAAAAAGTGGATGGTAGGCTTTTAAAAAGGTTGGCATTGACCTATTTTACTTACCTATCTTGACTGGTGTCAACAAAGAATCCGGACCCTTTATTATTGTAAACATTCCATACTAGTTGTCTGGGCCTCGTTGGATCGTCCCAAGTATACATTAACGAAAAATAAGGGCTTAAAATTGTGGCTGGACTTTGATCTTGTTGCTGTATTTTAAGAAATGCATCTGTACAATAGTTTTTAATAAAAATGGGAGCATCTCCATATAAATATTCAATAAATGAGATTCTAAATGATTCGTTAACACCGCCGGTTACCTCCACAGTTATAGCGCCCTAAAATTTAAAATTAAGTTTATATTAACAATATATTTCTTAAATAAAATAGGGAGTTACTATTAGGGCAGATTTTTTTGAATAGGTGAATACCATTGTAAACTGCTTTACCGGCCGATATAGAAAAACTTAATACTTTTACCGCTAGAGTGATAGGTACTGGTTTTAGGGCATATCCACAGGATCGCATAAGAACGTAATACATAACAATGCGATGCCGTGATTGGATTGATGTGCCTCCATGTATCTTGTAAGCCAATCACGGCATCGCATTCTTATGTTTTATGTTCTTATGCAAGCTTCTGGATGGGCCTTTACGCGTGCGTTGTTTTTGATTAGTGCGTTGTTTAAAACTTTTCATTGTATACTCAAGGCATAATACATAACATACGATACCGTGATTGGCTTGATGTGCTGTCATGTATCTGGTGCGCTGGCTTATAAAGTTTTGTTAGGCTCGTATAAGAGCCTGTAGATAGGCCCTTAAACGTTGAATACATTTAAATAATTTACTTTTGTATGTTTTATTACAAGAAACGAATCATCTCAATAATTATATCGAACAACAAAACGACTGCGCCATGTTAAGTACTTTTTATTGTTAGAACCCTTATGAAAAATTCATGTTGAACGTGAGTTTTGGGTTAAATAGGATAAAAATGTTTTTTTTTTAGAAAAAGTAGGGATTTTTTAATCAGTAAGTTTTCCTAAAATACACAGTGGACTTCTAAAAGTCAAAAGGGCATTTTTTTGCTGTTGGGGAAAATTTTTATATTTTTAGGATATTAAATATTTCAGGTCAGGGGGTATACTTTGTAATATCACTTACCCCTTTATCCATTCTAAGTACGGTTCTGTGGCATGAAGTTATGTAGAAAGCCTGAGAACACATTTTACTATCTTTCAATTTTACATACATCTGCATCGTTGAAGTCTCTGGCCAAAATACCAAATTTTGATACGGTGGTAAGTCTACCCATAGATCAGTTTTTTCATTGTGTTCCATAAATCTGAAAGTTACGATTAAAAACTTGCTTTGTTTATTATTTTCTACGTAGAAAATATGTGAGACTTAACACATTTTTGCCCCAAACTTTTTTATGTGTAGTTTTTCTGGATTTTTTGTACAAAATATAGATTTATAGAAATACATACATAAAAAATGTCATATAGTATAACACTGTAGGAGCAACCGTTTTCAAAAAAAAATGTATGATAATTAAGAGGAAGTAACATTTTGTGCCACCAAAAACGTTACTTTTTAAAAGGCTATTACTCCTTTAATATTAAATTTAGTTATTTTGGTGAGGAATACTTTTTTGCTCAGTTTTAAATGAAGAATCACCCTGCATTTAAATTTTATTAATGCTCTTATTTGTTCTTCATTCAATATGTCATCTTCGAAAGGCCGTAGCTCCCTTAGGGTCCTTTTCGGACCACCCTTATAGAAACTTTTTTTCATATTTTTGGATGAAGAATCACCTCTTAAATTTTGGCGTGGCAGTTACTGAATACCCTGTATGTATAAAGTAATAACATAAAGCAAGTAATAAAAGATTTTATACACGGCCGTGATTAATAGGCCTATTAATCACGGGTCTGTAAAAATAAACCGTTTAAACCTTTAAACGGCTGTGGATAAACTATAGTATTCTACTCTCGTGATTCGGGTGATTAGGCCACTCGCCTATCGGCTCGTGTCCCAAAATTCACCCTAATTGATTAATAGCAATTATTATACACTCATGGAATAATATACTATTACTTACCTTAGTGATTTGTTTGTATTGTTAGTGATTATAAACCCAGGCATTAACGTTACAATTTTAGTTAGCCTTGGACATATTTGAGATAATCTATTGTTCAGGAAAAACATGTACTTCTTTTTTCTTTCGTTATCTTTACAGACTACTAGTCCAGTTGTTCCTGCACATTCTAAACCAAATTCGTTAGACCAATTCGATTCGTAAACACGTATGTTAAGCGTTTGTTTTCCGTGACGTTTGTAGGTAAATAATAAAATGTCTTCACTTGTACATTCTTGTACCAAATTTGATGCTGTTGCCTAAAAGAAAAAAAATATATATAATATATATTTTTTTTATATATAATAGGGTGCTTTTTTTTCGACTATCTTTGTTTTTTCGGTCCCATCACGAAATTTTGTTGGAAGTACCCTAAAAAAAATTCCATCAAAATTTTAGCACTCAATATTAATATTAAGTAGTGAACCAAGGCATGTAAAGATTTCCTATTGAAAATACACGTAAACTTTGATTTTTTTTCTTTAAATTACTATAGCTTAGCGGCATTTTATGGCATCGCTTCGACCATAGACAGGTATTTCTCAAAATTGAATGCTCTACAAAAGTGCCCATTGCGGCATAATCATAACTCGTACTGGTGAGGTAGTTTGGGCCACCAAACCCAATTTTTTCATAAAATTTACGTTTTTCTGTTCTTATCTCGTAGTTGACAAGAGCTACAAAAAATATTCAAATGATAAACTTGTGGGAAATTTAATTTCCTACAAAAATGGTCCTTGGCACTAAATCTCTAACATCAATATTTCTTGAGATATTAAATTCTAAAGTTTTTGTTATTTTTTATAATTTGACGTGATACTCGATAATAATTTAAAATAACAAAAACTTTAGAATTTAATATCTCAAGAAATATTGATGTTAGCGATTTAGTGCCAAGGACCATTTTTGCAGGAAATTAAATTTCCTACAAGTTTATTATTTAAATATTTTTTGTAGCTCTTGTCAATTACGAGATAAGGACAGAAAAACGTAAATTTTATGAAAAAAATGGGTTTGGTGGTCCAAACTACCTCACCAGTACGAGTTATGATTATGCCGCAATGGGCACTTTTGTATAGCATTCAATTTTGAGAAATACCTGCCTATGGTCGAAGCGGTGCCATAAAATGCCGCTAAGCTATAGTAATTTAAAGAAAAAAAATCAAAGTTTACGTGTATTTTCAATGGGAAATCTTTACATGCCTTGGTCCACTACTTAATATTAATATTAAGGGCTAAAATTTTGAGGGATTTTTTTTTAGGGTACTTCCAACAAAATTTCGTGATGGGAACGAAAAAACAAAGATAGTCGAAAAAAAAAGCACCCTAATATATAAAGCATATTTATTTATTTTTATTTATGGTTATTGACGGTTTATAAACACAATCAAGAAGATTCCCAAATAAGCAGATGCTTGACCCATGGGAGTTCTTCATTAATTCTAAGAAAAATGTGTTTCCGCAGAATTCGTGTTTGTCAAATTTTTGGTTTAATATTATTAGAAAATGTTAGGTTGATGTCTTTTTGGGTATTTTACTGCGAGTCAGGTTTTAATAACTAGGAAATATATAAACAATGGTAATATATTTTCCAAAAATTAATAAGCAGCCTCGTAAAAGACGAAAGTTTTTTTTCCGAAATGTAGTAATTAAAATTATCTTACCCTAACTTGTATAGGTAGTCCACTCTTGTTTATAATCCAGTACGGCGTATAGAAAAACACATTAAAACTTCCTTCTCGATCAGCTTTTACATTAATAGCCAATGTCTTCATATAATCATTACTGTCGGAAGATAAAACAACAATTTTTTCGTCTAAGTGTGTTGTCAAAGTTAACACTCCAGACCATATGTAGGTGTTATAATGTACTCTAACTAATATTTTTTGATCTTTGGCCAAATCCAAAGAATATAAACAATTTTTTTCTCCAGGTTCGATTTTAGTCATTTGGTTATTTGTTATTAAAGTATAAGGTAAGAAATTGTATAAAATTAAAGGAGGTAGTAAATGTATAACGTAGTTCGGTATACTATGAGCTTGAGAATTGCTTACATCTAAATTCCTTTTTAACATAACACGTAAAGAAAATACTTCCGTATTCGCTTCTGATTTCGGTCTACAATGTATATTAATAGCAGTATCCAATTCAGTAGCAAGGTCCTTCCACCAGATTCCAACATTTGAAGCATAATGGCTCCTAAAAATATGCTATTTGAATAAATTAAATTTGAAAAAAATATTAAATACGTGATTTTCACAGCATGAAATTTCTATAACACAGTGAGCCTCAACCTAAGTTAGATTGCGTTTGTATCTGAGTTAAATATTATGAAGGATTTTGTTAAATTAAGGTCTAGGAATAGATCACTAACCATTAAAATCCCACCGCGCATAGTCTGAATAAAATATTAAGAAGTAAAATTTTTTACATATTATAGTTATTTAGAAAAACAATGTAGAAAAAACGAATTTGTCTTTTTTTGGTTAAGTTTTAATAAGTATAAAACTTATTATTCCATCAATCTATTTTCTAATCATCGTACAGAGTGATATTGGTAGACTGACAGTTTCGGGCTGCTGGCACACAAGTCTTCAACTTGCTACCATTCAAAGTCTCCAGATTAGGAGAGGTATGAGTAGTTGTCTACATCTAAAAATAGATGGCGCACAAGCCTACATCAACCTAATGGCTATATTCCTTTTGCGAGTAAAGTCTAAAAACGTTTTCTTAATCAGCGTGCAGAGTTGACTCTTGGTACTGAAGAGGGCCAGCAGCCCGAAACTGTCAGTCTACCAATATCACTCTGTACGATGATTAGAAAATAGATTGATGGAATAATAAATTAATATTTTTATAATTTTGTTTAAAATTAAAAATTTCTGTCCTTATTAAGTATAAAACTATTATAATACATTTAATTGTTAATTATTTAATTGTTTAACATCTTATTCCGGTTTCAACTCTATAAAATAGTCTTTAAGAATATTGTCTTCTTTTGTACTCCTAAAGATTTTTTTTAACTTTTCTGTAATCTTATACTTGGTGTATAAAACTGCACAACTGCTAACTTGAAAAAACAGCCTTTTTATAAAAGAATATTTAAGTAACATTTTATCATCCGTGTTATTTATTGTTCAATTTTAAGCTCCGGTATCCGTTTCAGGAGTGACTTACAAATCGTACTAAATACTCATTTGTTGGTTTGAATGTAAACCGTTTCTTTAAGTGTTCTTTTATACCAGTGCTATTCTTTATGTAGTATTTCTGCTTTTGACCACTGGATGTTATGTTGCGCTATCCCTGATTTTGTCATTTCCACTCGTGTCGTAATGTACATTAATGTGACGTTTTCTGTCAAGAATAACATAGTTACCAACTATCAATTAACAGTTTTTACCAGATTTTATTGTCTTCACTCTTTTCATCGACAGGAAACGTCACATTAGGCTCTCTAGTTGAATATTAGCCTTGTGCTCTTTAAGGCGAACCTCAAGTGGTCTTTTTGTTTCGCCTATATACGAGTCTCCACACGAAGAATTTTGGTGTTTCTATAGGATTTTAGGAAAAATTTTGTTTTAATACGATCGCAAAATGCATAACATTTTATTGGATAAAGTGTTTAGGTAAAATACTGAAATACTGAATCATTTTCTTAACTAAAATCATGCTCAAAATGTTTAAATACTGCAGATTATTGGTTTTATATATTAGAAAACCTTGCCTTCTCTGGCATGAAAATTTATACTTAATAAGTATTACTTAAGGTAGGTGACCCAAATATTGCCACGTTAAAACAGTTTATTTTTGCTGCATTTAAATTTATTTGTAATCACCTGTAACTTTACGGTATTAACAATAATAGTTATTTATGGTACTAGTGGGTAAAGTAAGATATTGCCCATGAGAAAATTAACCTGCGAGGCTTCAGTCAAGCAGATTAATTTTCGAGGGGCAATATCGGTTTACCCATGAGTGCCATACAAGGTTTTATCCAATAAATAGCTTAGGAATTCATATTTTAATGACATTTACAAGAAAATAATTTGACAAGTGACAGTTGAGTGGGTAAAATAAATAATTATCCACTCAATAAAGTAAAAGCCACGCGGGGGTTATTATTGAGTTTATCTATTTAAAATAAAGCTGGTCTTTGTCTTATTATCTGTATGTATTGGATAAATATATCTTTATTCTAATAGGTAAAAAAACTATTGCAAGAGCTTAAAAAAAATGTTATTGCTTTTTAAAAAAGATTGCATACTGACAATATTAAGAACATATCCCTAATATTGCCAGAGTACTTACAAAAAATTAACAAACTAATTTGAATTTTAGGTAAAATTTGGTCACATAAATAATAACACTGTGCGACAAAATCGAGGTTGATATTTTAGGTAAGACATCTGTCAGCGTCATTCGAAAATATAGGTCTGATTTAGTCGAGTCCCCAAGGGGTTTCGATACTTTAGGTCATTTAAGCGATTTTTTTTAATTTAAAGTTTTCAACTCATGCTAATATAAAGACCCATTTTTCAAGTTAGCGTTTCATAACTTTGGAAGGTAAATTTCTATCAAAAGATATGAAAAAGTTCGTATAAACTTATGTCCAAAAATCCTTCGTAAGGGAGCTATGGTCCTTCAGCGACAGGCCCGCAAATTAGATTTTCGTTTAATATCTCAGGAACCCTTTGAGCTACAGAAATGAGTTTATGCATGTGTTTTTATATCAATAAGGCCTATTAATATATACTATTTTCATGTGGTAATTTTAGCCAGGGGTTAACCAAACGGGAAGGCCCAAGCACTTACTGTTTACGAGAAAAATGCAATTAAACTTTTAATTAAAAAAAAGCACCTAAATGACCTAGTGGACTAGTGATCCTAAATTAACGACTGCTATTGACAGATCTCTTGCCTAAATTTTCTGTTGCACAGTGTAATTTGTCGTGTTTAGTACCTAAGAGTGGGCACTCCATGTACGAATCGATTACAAAAAACGCACAATCCCATATTGACCTGGCAAATATCTTCGCATAAAAAGCAGAACCAAGTTTCAGTTACTTTCTTTTCTTGTTGTTTTTTGTTTTTTTACTAGTTCGCATGGCATGGCATGGGATGGCTTCTTTATTGAGTGAAACTGAATATGGACCAAGAAAGGGCATTTTTGGGCCAACCTTATTACGTTCTTGCCCTGCAATAATCGATGCTACCCAGATTGCGATATTCAGCACAATTTTACAAGTTTTTATAGTGGAAGAACACGAAACTGTGTTGTAGTGTACACCATTACCAACTGGATACAGATACATAATATTTACAGGGATCTTTTCGATATCAGATATACTGACAGAGGTCGAACTAATGAGTTTAAGAGGGGCGGCTATATTAGAACAGAGAGGACAAACTAACAAGTTTAAGAAGGGGTGGCAATATTAGGAGCATGGCAATAATTGGCTCACCTACCTTATTTAATATTAATCCAAAACTGGTTATTTAATATTAACCCAGTATAGTAACCGGTTATTGGGTGAACTTACTCTGCGTAGGCAGGTTGTATAAATAGCTTGCAATGGTAGGCAATGTATAATGGAACGTTGTACTCTTCGTTTGCTTCTATCACAGCTATCCTCATTGTGGTCTCGAATGGATTTGTAATATCACCAATTGGTTCCAGATTTAATTGTTGTAGTATCGATGGCTGATAAAGGATGCTGAGTGCAAAACATGTTTCGTTTTTTACCTAAAATTAGTATTAACAATTATAACGCTTCGCATTCTATAATATATTTCTCGCAAATGCAAGAATCCTACATAACTATTTTGCAACTCTTATAAGCTCATAATTACACGCATTTTGCGTGTTCTTATAGGCCCATAAGAGGTCTCTACTTTTTGTTCTTTTGGGTTGGCAACAGAGAAAAGCCTATCGCTTGAAGTTTTTTGTGCAAATGTCAATGTCACTTTAAAGTTTAATTTTCTACAAAATTTTGTGTTTAGGTTATTTTTACCGTGTTGAAATTGTATCTTGGTTAATTGCAATGAAAAAGAGAAGAGAGAACTATAAAATATAGTTAGTATGTTCTTGGAATTTTAAACATGGTGTAAACTGTAATGCCAACCCAAAACAAAAATCCCTAAATCAGTCATCACTAGTACTTTAGAAAACTCGCCCCAAGCGGCTCGTTTTCTAAACTTGTACTCGTGCGTTAAAAACGTATGTTATGAAACTAGTACTTTAATATACTACAATTTAATTGTATTGGAATATTTCTAAGGAGCGTCCCCTATATTGTTTTTGTTTTTAAATGGATTTTTTTCAAATTTTGTATAATTGACTGTTCATTATTAAAATTACCTTTGAAGGTAATTTTTCCTGAATATCGGAAATTTTCTTACCTTTAAAGAAGAACTTATTACAATATTTCTTCCATTTTTACCAATACTATGTTTGGCAGCCAGATAATAAGTTTGGGGGCTTGGGTTTACAGCGTGTAGTCTTACTAATTTTTCCCAGTTTCTATTTGGACAGATTGCCTGAACTGTTGAAAAATTTGGCACATGGATTTTCATAAAGTGTTTATTGATTTTTTCAAAAAGCATTGCAGTGGTGTCCATGGGAAAGTTGAGGCTGGCGAGAGCGTCAAAGTCGTATTTTAATTCGAAGTTTTCATCGCTGGTACTAAAAAAAAATATTTATATATATTTTAAGATTGGCGCATGCTTACCTGTACCGTGCTAGCACGGTACAGGTAAGATTTTATCAGAAAAAAAAAGAAGAATCAATCAAGTCGTCAAGGTATGTACAGTTGGAATAAAAAAATGTGTTTTTTTCCAAATATCTCCGTCAGATTTGCAGTTATACAAAACAGACCTATTATAAAATTTGTCGACCATAAAATTCTCTACAAAAAACATTGGATAACTTTTTTAAAATCTCAACCGTTTTCGCGCTAGCGCTTTTTACGGCGTGCATGATTGATTGATTAAACATGGTTATTTGCAACTTGCAATGACTTTCGAAAAAAAACACAATAGGATTTCTTAGACATACCCTTAATTGCAAATTTACATAGGTTTAATAAAAATATTTATTACTTCTGATTTTTTTATAACTTCCGATATTTGAATTTTTTAACAGCGTTAATTTTCATAATTGGAGTGTTAATTTTTTTTCACTGCAAAATTTTAAGTAGTGTGAAAATGTATGCATTTTCAGCGGAGCTACATCATTAAAAATAATTTTGCGATAATTTATAAAAAAATCAAAAGTGAGATATATTTTTTAAAGCCATACGTGGTCATGTAAATATACAATTAAGAGTATATCTAAGAAATATGATCGTGTTTTTGGCGAAAAACATTGCATTTTGCAAATAACCGTGTTTTAACAATTTCATGCCCGCCGTAAATTAACAGAGCACTAGCGCGAAAAAAGTTGAGATTTTAAAAAAGTTATCCAATGTTTTTTGTAGAAAATTTTATGCACGACAAATTTTATAATAGGTCTGTTTTGTATAACTGCAAATCTGACGGAGATATTTGCGAAAAACCACATGTGTGCCGACTAATTCCAAAATAAAAAAATAAGCTCGCGTCGCACACTTGGCGACTCCGTAGCAGCTACTAGGTATCTACAAGTCTGGTTGGTTAAAACTAGTAATCAAAAAATGTTTCTCCTCCGTAATTAATAAAATTCAAGAACAGGCTTTTTGAAAACTAGTAATGTATATTTCGTACCTGTCTTTGTCATCATTAATATCGATCAATCCTAATTTGACAGGACTGTTAGGAGCAGAATCTTCCTGTTCATAAGTTTTCCAGGAAACCAAAATAGACTTTTCTTCTTCGCCGCTTGAGACTTTTTCAAACAATTCGACTTTTGTATTGGAACCAATGTCGTTGTTGATATTGATTGATTTATTATCAGATACTACTGATATAATTTTTGTTGTATATAAAGTATAGAGTTCATTAATTATCTTGACCAGTTTTGGTGTTATGGTCACATTTAGATTTTCTTTGGCATCGATTAAAACAAAGAGTGATTTTTTAAAGTTCATTGAATGTTCCGGCTCTAAGGGTTTTGGTTTTTCTGCTTCATCCATATCATCTTCACCTTCACTCGATTGGTCAAAATCACTTTCTTCATTTTCATTCCAGTCACCTAAAATCCATTTATTTTAAATTATTTTTGCTGATGATATGAAACTTTACAAAATTATTAGAGGTATTGCTGACTGTGTTGCTCTCCAAAGTGCCCTAGACCTTGTTGTCCAGTGGTGTGAGGAACACAAACTTCCACTAAATGCAGAAAAATGTCACGTTGTAACTTATACTACCAAAACTAATTTAATGATATTTAACTATAACATTAATAACCATCTTCTAAATAGACCTGACACTATTAAAGATCTGGGTGTAATATTTGATAAAAAGTTATCCTTCATTAATCATATAAATAATATTGTATCACGCGCCTATAAAGCTCTGGGGTTTATTATCAGAAGTGCCAGAAACTTCCATAATTTAAATACTATCAACTTATTATATATGTCTTATGTGCGATCCAAGCTTGAGTACTGTTCCATAGTATGGTACCCAAATTACAATGTTCAAATTAAAATGATTGAAAATGTTCAGAGACGCTATCTAAAGTACTTGCATTTTAGAAGGCATGGGGTGTATCCTCCCATAGATATTTCTAATGAAGTTATGCGAAGAGAGAATTCATTATTATCATTGACCCAAAGGCGAAAACAAGCATCTATACTATTACTGTATAAAATAATAAATAACAAGGTTGACTGCCAGGAATTACTACACTTGTTGAGGTTTAATATTCCCAGAAACGGTTCTAGAGATGCTCCAGTCTTTTACATAAAGATAAGCAGAACTAACATATTTCAGTTTTCTCCTATTCAAGTTATGTGTAAAACTTATAATGATATTCAGCGGAATCTGGACATTTTCAGTACTAGTGTATCCAAGATTAAGAGGATTACCTTTTAGTCATAACTACTTATATAGTTATTATAATTTTTTTTGTGTAAATGCATTTACTAAAATATGTACTTATCTATTCTGTTCTTCATGTAAGACTAATTCTGTAATTGGGTGTTTACACCTGTTGAGTTTTTTAAATAAATAAATAAATAAATAAATAAATAAAACAAGAGCTCAAAAACAATAGAATACGAGTAAAGCAAAGATATACAAACCAAAGATGGGAAACGACTATCCCTTTAACACGGCGTTTATGATAAAAATGCATTATAATAGGCATTCCCCCTTATTTGGGGACACACAACATAAAAAACATATCCTCAATAATCCCTCTATTATATAAAATAGTTTTTTCCTCTGTCAATAATAGTTTTTCCTCTGTCCCCTTTAATTATCCCCTGCTCGCCAGGATGCATAAATGTCAAAGTGACGTTTAATAAAAGTTGACAGAGGAAAAACCCGGGGGTTGGCGATCAAAGCGAGCATGGGTACCCCTCTAGTAATTAATAATAAAAAAAAAATATGACCGTAGAACTAAATGGATTTGGATGATTCTTGAATTAAGTAAAAAATTTTTTTATTTGACTGTTATTCGCAGAAATGTACCTGTGTTAAAAAAAATAATAGTTTTTTTCGTTGAGTCTGTACTTCTTGCACTAGCGTACACTTTACACCCAAGGGGCCATACTTAAAATACATAACGCAAATATAATAATATAAATACATAATGCTAGCCAGGACTCCCCCAGAAAAAAAAACTCCTTCACATCATTGATTCTAAGAAATTTAATTTTAATTTAAAAAATGCATTTGTTACCAATGTATAATCAAATGCCTTAATAAAAAATAATAAAATAAGATTTTTTCTAAAAACGCAGAATATAAATAAAAAAAAAATAGGTTGTAGCCCTTTTACCTAAAGTCCTTCAATTTATTAAAAACTCATTCTTTTTTACACAAAATTACTTTGTGGTAATGAAAATATTTCAAGTGTATTGTATTATTGATAATACATGACAAACTTTTTATCATTTCTGTCATCAGTTTGCAACTTCTTTGGACTACTGCAAACAAACGGTTTCCTTACAAAAAAAGAACGTTCGCTTGGGTACATACATTTTTGTACTTTTAAGTATTATTAAAATTTGATAAAAAAAATTGAAGAAAATCTAAAAAGTTTTTTTTTGAAGAAAGTCTAAAATTGATAAAGAAAAACGTTTCCTGGGTCACTATGCAATACACCTTTTAATATTATTTTTTTAAAAACATATATTTCTGCAAATATTAGTCAAATTAATAGACTTTTGCTGGGTTCAAGAATTATTCAAATCCATTTTCTACTTTTCGAAATATTTAATTATTTTTTTTGGGTAGACCAATTGCTCAGACATTTATATAGTTTAATTACAAACTAAGTTTACCTGTAAACAAATCAGAAATAGCAGCAGCCAGTTTCTCCATAGTTCCATCTTCATTCTCTGAATCCGAGTCGTCTAGAAAAGTAGACAAACTAGTCTTGACTCTTCTATTGTTACCATTGCTTAACTTACTTATGGGCTCCAAGTACATCATATCTTCACCTGAATCCTCATCCTCAGTTGTATTATAAGATTGCTTTCTTTTTTTTACGTTTACATTGGGTTTAGTTTTCTGATCCGTATTATCCAACATTGGTAGAGCTTTATCTTGAAATACTTTGATATTTATATCCCATGGTTTATAGTCTGTTTCGTCTAGAACAACTGGTTCTATAAAAGGCTCCCAGGTTTGAATACCATCGTTGTAGTAGTTTGCTTGTAGACTTAAATCGCAAGTACAGTTAAGCAATGTTGACCATCCATATAATGTTAATTCTAATGTTGCTTTAAATAATAAAACTGGAACTTGTTCTAATTCGAAAATTAAAACAATATCGAATTTTGGTACCAAAAATATTTCGTGAATAGGAACTACGGATTCATTTTTATCGTAAACTTCTTCAGGTTTTTCTATATATTCGTTTAATTTTTGAGGATTCCATAAATCAGTTGTTTCAGTTGATTTCGAAGTTTTCCTTAGTTTTCCGTTTTTAGCGACTTCTAAATCGGGGATTTTAAAATGTTCTACTATATCATTCAATACATCATTTATGGAATGAACCACTTCTCTACAGAATTTAAGATATATTAAAGAAATTGAAAAGGTGATTTTATTCCCTTTTTCATCCGAAACACATTTACAAAATTCTACATCACATTGTTTTAGGATTTCATAGGGTTCACAAAAATTAAGTCCAATATCGTAAAATAAAGTATGCAAGCCAGAAAAAGATGTAATTAAGTTTAACCCATTGCCATGTCTTGAGTAATCTAGTAAGATTTCACTTTTTGTAACGAAATATCTCTTTTTGTTTGAAGTGGTTTCAATAAGAAAAACAAATTCAGGGCGATTTATTCTTAATGAAACGGTAATACTACTTGAATAAGCAGGATCAACAAGACAGTTAGTTTCAGCCTCGTAACAAGGATTTATTATTCCTGTATCGGTATTATCCTTTGGAAGACATTCTATTATAAAAAGAGCGAGTTTTTCACAAAATGGGATTGATAGGCTTAAACCTAACCGTCCTATAATTATGTCTGCTGATTTATCTCCATTTTTATTTTCGTGAAAGGTTACATCGACTATTGGAGGTTTGTTTACTGTAATGTGACAGTGGTTGTGTTTGTCATCATCTATTGGCGATTGAAGAATGCTAAAACAGCGCCTGCCAAAGTTAGTTTCAGGTTTATAAAACTGCGATTAAATATAAAGACTACAAGGGAAAAATGATTTAAGTTGCAAAACTAACTTGAAAGTTTAAAGTCTTTAAATATATTATAAAAGATCTAACAAAAATATTGTAAAAATATATTTTTTGTATTAAATACATTCTTTAGTAGGTATCATTATAAAGTAAAACAACTTTATTTCACTGATCAGAATTAAATATTTGTGCTGTAATGCCCGAGCTTTGTATGAAAGAACGACTTTTATCAGTTTTTTATAAACAGTATTTTTTAAAGGCTCATTCAAATTACTCAAGTTAACTTCTTCCAATTTCGCTTTTGCCAAATGTTGATGTGCTTTACTTATTACCACTAAAATCAATATTAAAAAAATACTACTTTGATAGTTTTTTTTCCTGTAGTCTTTACATATAGGTACTATATTATACTTAATACTTACTATACTGGAAATTCAATAAAACCTGCAGTGATTCATACCTTTGCTGCTTTCGTATAACGGGTCCGCCTTTGGGAAGCTTTGACGAAATTACGCGAGTCGCACCCAAACTGGTATGATCTTCGCCTTTTACCACACATCGGCAACTGAGTCACTGCAGGTTTTATTAAATTTCCAGTATATTTAATATTTAATTAGAGATACTTACATTTTATCACGGACATTTGCATCAGGACCTATTTCTTCAATAACTATATTATCAATCGATAACTTTCCATCCAAACTTCTATCAGTGTAAACTAAAAATGAAGTATCTATGTCCAAGATAGCCAATTTGCACAAACCATGATTTAAATCTCTTATAGGAGAACTTAGTAACTCCCCTGAATCAAAAAACAATTGAATCTCAATCTCATCGATGCTACATTTGGCAACAATGTTCTTCTGCTTTGGCTCACAAAAGAAAGCTTCCAGTGATTTTACGTTTTCGTCTAATTCTTCTGATGAGGCAGGGGATCTTATTTGAATCGGAAATAAATTTATGATTTGGCCTTCTCCTATATTATCAGTGTATATGTAGTAAATTGTCATTAAGTCTTTCTGGCCCAAAGTTATGCGGATGTTATCTATAACACTATTAATATCCCATGATTTTTGTGATGTTCTACTGTTTGTGAAACGTTTTATGTCCATATTTAGTTGGATTGGTTCTATTAACGTTTCCTAAAATTTTGAAATACCTATACTAGTATATTTTATAAGAATATTTTAGTTTTTAAGTATTGGTATTAGGTAAAAAACTATTTATTAAAAAACACGTACTTGCATTTCCAGTGCTTGAGTGAGAGTCATCACACCTCGTGTTACAGTCAATCCTTTCAATTTAACCATAATGTCTTCAATGATATCTTTAGAATACTCTTTGAAAAAGTTTTCCACATGAAGTATACCTAAATTAATATATATTATTTCTATTTACATTTTTATATTATTAATTACCTGTATCTATAACCATTACATTTGGAGATGAAGATTTTTGTGGAAATAACAGAATAGGTCCACACACATTTATATCAAGATAGATCTTTGTATTTTTTGTTATTGTTTCTGTAGCGTTTGTAATTGTTCTTTTAACCATGGACGATATTTTTTCAACATAAGGTAAAGCTTCTAAATTAATAATAAACCTCTGAAAAATAATGTTATTTAATGGTTTATCTAAATCGATCGATCAATTTAATTAATAAATAACTTTTTGAATGATCAAATAATTAAAAAAATTACGAAGTGCGACAAAAAAATAGGAATAAGATCTGTCAATGTTAGTCATTACTTTAGGACCAATATTGTGGAGTCCCCAAGGTGTTTCGCAACTTTAGGTCATTTAGGTTTTTTTTTATTTAAAAAGTTTCCATGAACGCTAATATCCAGAAGCCATTTTCAAGTTAAGGTGCCAAAAATTTGGGATGTGAATTCTTATTAAGAGACATAAAAAAAGTTCCTAAAAACATATATTCAAAAATACTTCTTAAAGGAATCCGTTCAAAATAACCCCGAAAATTAGATGTGTATTTAATATCTCAGGAACCATTTAAGCTACAGAAACGATTTTATGCATATGTTGTTCCTTTAACTTTAGCTAGGGGCATGCGAAACGACGAGGCTTAAGAACTATATTGGCCATTTTTTCTGTGTCACTTTTTTATGTATTTTTAATTTTAAAATATTCCAATTAAAAATTCAAGGAAGTTAACCAGAAAAAAAAATGGGCAAAAACGTACTTGGGCTTTACCATTTTTCATGCTCCTGAGTTAATTTTCTATGTAACAAATATTTATTAATATTTGGTAGTAGGCAATATTGATGTTTTCGTAGCCTAAAGTGTTCTTGATATTAATTTAAAACCTAATTTACGATGTTATTTTATACGGACGTAACTCATTTTTGGGCATGGGTCTTGATTATTACTAATAATTATCGTTTATTGAAAGCTTTAAATTAAAAAAATGCTTAAGTGACCCAAAATAGAGAAAGTTTTAGGGATTTATTCTGAATTTGCTAATCACGTTGACGAATATCATGCCTAAAAGATCAACCTCGATTTTGCCGCACAGTGTTTTTGCACAGGTTATATCCACTTACATGTAATTGAACAACAAGTTTGTACAAAAATGTACAATGCATCCTTCCCAGTTGAAATTTAAAACTTCCATCGCCTAGGTTATCTTGGCTTGGTGAAATGTCAGACTGTATCAAATGGGCAGCATTTCTTACGTATTTAATATCAAACACTTTATCTTCATCAGTTGAAAGAACTTTATTATACAAAGTGATATCTGAAAGATGTTCAACGTTTATTGTACTAAGATAAGACTTAAAAACAAATCTTTCATTGGCTCTAAAAAGGAAGTCCACTTCCAGTCCCGAGATATGGATGTTGACTAGGTCGAAGTCTGAATCGCACACTGTTACGTGCAGATCGCTGAGACGGGCAGATTGGGAGAATTTCACTGAACCTGGGGGCACTGGTGTTTCGGTTCCTTTGTGTATAATTTTTATGATTGAATGGGAACCATTGTATAAAAGGTTCTTGAGAAATGGTGAAACTTGATTTTTGAATCTAGAAATATATTAATTCTCAGTTTCATGTAGGCACATAATAGTTATTTATATATCAAGGAAGTGAACTAGTTGTTTAAGTCCCGCAGCATGCATGCCTGCTGCAGCTGCGCACTGTGGGCTAAAAAAAATCTCAATTTTTTCATAAGAGTATTTTTTATACCGCTGATTTTGAATATGAAAAAGCTGAAAAACAAAATTCCGCGCCACTAGGGTCTTTCATTTTTTTTATTTTTTTTTCGATTTTGTTCAAAGTTGGTATACTGGCTGTTTTTAGGGATATTAACATAGACCAATGGTTAAAACACCAAAAATCAAAATGGCGGAGCCAATATGGCGTATCGGTTTTTAGAATGTTGCCTTAATTAGGCGAAATTAAATCTATAAAATAGTCCAAGGTCATCGATTTTAAGGAAAGGACTAAACTTAAAACGTTTAATATGACAAAGCTTACATGAAAGTTAAAAATACAGTTTTATATCCATTTTAGTTAAAATATTCATTTCAAGGTCGTCAGAATTCCTTGAATTGAATTTTATTGTCCAGGTATAGGAAATATCTTATATTAATAATAATAATATTAATTAATTAATAAGTCTTATACCATAAAAAAGGCGCACGCTTATTTGCCTGAATTACTGAATCTAATTATAAAACCGGATTCAGTTATTAATAATGATGATGAAGATGAAGATTTTGATGACAGTTCTGATAATTAATTATTTATTTAATAAAACTTGACCATTTAAATGATTTTTATAGCGTTTTATTTAGAACATAAATTTTAGATTTTTTTTTCTGAAAATAGCAAAAGTTGGCAACTTTTTTTTATATCGTTTATTACTACTATAAGTAAAGAAAAAAATGCATAGGACATTGAGTCTGTCATATGAGGGCAGTTTTTGAAGTTTAAGATTTTACAATTTTATTTAAATTTTTAGGTTTCAATGACCTTTTTGCATACTTAAAACCAACTTATCTTTAATTTATTTTAATTTAAGAAATCACTAGGGCTAATATAAGATATTTCCTATACCTGGACAATAAAATTCAATTCACAAAATTTTGACGACCTTGAAATGAATATTTTAACTAAAATTTTTTAACCATTGGTCTACGTTAATATCAGTAAAAAGAGCCTGTATAACAATTTGAACAAAATCGTAAAAAAATGTTAAAAAATGAACCACCCTAGTGGTGCCGATTTTTTTAGCTTTTTCACTATCATATTCGAAATCAGCGGTATCAAAAATACTCGTATGCAAAAATTTAGATTTCCGTCCATCTTTATTTTCTTAGCCCACAGTGCGGCGCTAAGTTAATGAATGGCCGACAACCATTGTTTTGAATATTTTATTAAGATGTTAAAACTTACTTATTAGTAATGTATCTTGTATATCTGATAATAGTATGTACAGCTTCTTGATGCATAAATAAATTTACTGTGCCAAAATCAACCACCATGGAAGTTTCTACACCATGGAAATGGGTCCAGAAGTCTGGACAACTGGCGCTTACCTAAAAGCAAAACTCGTTTAATGTTTGATTGACTGGGTGGCTAGTAAGGTAGCAGTGGCATAGAAAAATGGCTTTTAATTTGAAACAAATTCTATCCCATATAGCACCGGTCGTCCAATGACGTCCATTTTAGATCCCTTTTAAGTACATTGGTCCACGGACTAATAATGGATGTACTGTGTACGCCCATATATTTACATCCTTCGTACGACTATTAGTGGACGTCTATTCAGTGTCCATTTTACGCCCATAATTTCAGCTCTCTACGTATATTCTAAGTGGGTGAAACAGAGAGGGTAAACTTAGCCTTATACGCGTATGGGGGGTGATGGAAAGATAAGGGGGGATGTAAAATTTATTTTAAAATTTGATTATCACTGGATGAGTATGTAACCTAATTTTAGTTTTAAATTATCTCGTGGCTAATAAATGGACTTTTTAAATTTTAGGGTTGGAGGGTAAGTTTTATATAAAATTTTATTGTCAGACGAGCATGTGTACCAAATTTTAGCTTACTAAGTATGTTCTAAGTGATCGAAAAAGCCTTTGGCAGATTTTCCCTAAAAAAAAAACAAACAACAACAAACATTGCAAGTTAAATAACAATTTTTCACAGTCACAAAAACCACTTAAGTAAGCAAAAAGCAAGTCCTATGGATGCTGGATGGATGGTTTGAACGGACACCTTATGGACGTCCACAGTTGTGTCATCCGGACTCTGAACGGAGGTCCATGGGACATCCATAGAGAAAAAATGGGCATCCTATGGACATACAGCCGTCCATGAACGTACGTCCATTGGACGTCCATAATATCACTTTGTGCTATCTGGGATAAATTTATTTGGAGAGCCAGATAAAATTTTACTAGGAAGGTATCCTCCAAACTAAACTTACTTTTCTATAAAGGATAGTCATTACATCAGTATTATTTGGCGGTAGTGGACTGTACACCAAGTCCAAATATTGGCCACTAGGATTCGTATGCATCTTATCGGTGAGCAAAATGTGGTTTACTGATATCTGATAGGCTGGACCAAATGTCATTAAAGCAATGTCCATAGTTAATACTCCTAATCTGAGCATAATATATTGTTTTTCTGCAATGTCGCTTGATCTCGAAAATGCAACAGTGAACTAAAAGAAAAACAAGCCGTGAAGATATATAATGTTTCGCATTCTGTTGCATACTCCTTGCAGTTGCAAGTAGCTTTTTCCTGATGAAGTTTAAAATTAATTAAGTTAATTAAGTTAATTAGGTTAATTAGGTTAATTAAGTTAATTAAGTATTGGGAGATTTATAATTTTTAAGTAGTACCCCTAAAAAATTTTTTATTTTAAAGTTGATTTTGAACAAAAGATTTATTTATCTACCTCCTAAGGTTAGTAGCAAAAAAGTTTGTATACACGGTAATTCAGAAATAATTAACAAAATTTTAAGGTGCGATTCTGGGTCCAAAAATATTTTTGGACCTAGAATTGCCCCTTAAAATTTTGTAACTTATTTCTGAATCACCCTGTATAATGTATTTTTGCCAACAGCCAAAGTTGTTTCAAAATAGTTTTTTTTCTTAAAATCTCTAAAAATAAAAATAAATTTTTCGAATATCAAAAACAACTTTTAAATAAACGAACTAAAGTATTATTACCTGAAAATAAACTCTTTAAAATGTTATAAAATGTATGTATCTATAGTATTTATATAATTTTTTTATCAAAATATATCGAAAAAAATGCGAACAAATCTCTTTTTTGAATTTAAAAGCCTATAAAACGAATAACGATATTTTAAATCCGCTTTTTTTGGCTTAGAGAACCAATCGATGACAAAAAAAAATTAATTAACCCTTTTTTTTTACTACAACTATAGGCAAAAAAAAACACTGTACCCTATATCTCAAAAAAACGAGCCGATCGAAACCAAAAAAGGTTCCAAAATCAGCGCATCAATTACAGCCCCTTAAAATTTTTTAACTTATTTCTGAATCATCCTGTATAATGTATTTTTGCCAACAGCCAAAGTTGTTTCAAAATAGTTTTTTTTCTTAAAATCTCTAAAAATAAAAATAAATTTTTCGAATATCAAAAACAACTTTTAAATAAACGAACTAAAGTATTATTACCTGAAAATAAACTCTTTAAAATGTTATAAAATGTATGTATCTATAGTATTTATATAATTTTTTTATCAAAATATATCGAAAAAAATGCGAACAAATCTCTTTTTTGAATTTAAAATCCTATAAAACGAATAACGATATTTTAAATCTGCTTTTTTTGGCTTAGAGAACCAATCGATGACAAAAAAAATTAATTAACCCTTTATTTTTTTTACTACAACTATAGGCAAAAAAAAACAATGTACCCTATATCTCAAAAAAACGAGCCGATCGAAACCAAAAAAGGTTCCAAAATCAGCGCATCAATTACAGCCAGACGCAAATAAAAAAAAATCTTTTTTTTTATAGAGCAGTGTTATAGCTATCCGCATTAAAGAAAGTTTCCGACGTAAGAGGGAGGAATCATTCGTGCTCTCTTCTTTCCGTCAAGAGCGTTATAAGGCGTGCATGCCTACATCAGGCCTCCCACTTGCACACACATTCCAAACATATTTCCCGCAGCCACAGATCCGTGCTTCAAACTATATTAATCAAATATGAACAAAAAAAAAACTATAGTAATAATTTTCACTACAGACGAGCGCGCTCTCAACTTTAATAATAATAATAATAATAATAAATAATGTCTTTATTCATCCCAAAAAAACACAAAGTTTTATAGAGGGACGCCTTTTTGTACAAAAATTAAATATTACATTTTATTTATAAATCTATAGCTAAGCTAAAGCTTACATAATTACATCACAGAATAATGACTATTATGGGAATTTCTCTTCTTTTAAGAAGGAGAGAGATTATTTAACGTACATTAACATATAAATATAAAACATATAATAAAAGAAGAAATTTAAACAGTATTGATAGTTATTTAAGCATATCCTATAAAATCTGAGACAGCATTTTTAAATTTTTTGCCTTTAAATTTTTTTATATGTTCAGACAATTTATTATATTCATTTACTCCTTTATAGTAAATGGAGTTTCTACCAACTTGTGAAAATACCTGAGGCAGGACTATTTTTGAGTTATTTCGGGTGTTGTATTCATGCACGTTATTCCTATGAGAAAAGGTGAGACATGAATGTCTTTCTTTATTTATTACCTGGTGAATGAACAAATTTACTTGATTTGCGTAAATATTTTTGATTGACTTTATTTTAAAGTTTTGATATAATTCAGAAGTTGGATGTCGGTAATCAAGTGAGTAGGTATTTTTTATAGCTTTATTTTGGAGAACCTGCAAAGGCTTTAAGTTGTTATTATACGTGCATGACCATATAACATTTAAATATTGTAGGTGACTATGAACCAACGCAAAATAGACGGACCTCAAGTATTTTTCTGGGACAGTGTATAATCGCCTGAGCATGCCGATAGGGCCGGCCACCTTTCTGGATATATTACCAATATGATCCTTCCAGGAAAGCCGGTCATCGATCTGCAAGCCCAAGAACTTCACACCTGTTACCTGTCGTAGGCCAATGTTCTCATCAACATTGTAAAATCGATCATTTCCCTTTCGTACGTACATAAATGACGATTTGTCAATGTTAAGAGACAATTTGTGCGAATTTAACCACTTTTTGATAATATCCAAATCGGAAGCTATGAACTCATTTAATTGCTGTATGGTGCGAGCATAGTATACTATGGTCGCATCATCAGCATACAACTTTAGTTTTCCTTTTAAATTTAAATTTGACATTGAGTTTATATACAGCAAGAAGAGAGTGGGCCCAAGAATTGACCCTTGGGGCACACCACATTTGATTTTATTCCTAGAACTTTTTATGGAATCAACAACTACATATTGACTTCTGTCAGATAAATAGTTCTCAAACCAATCTAAGCAGATTCCAGTTACCCCAATTAATTCAAGTTTCCGAGATAGTATATTATATTTAACTGTGTCAAATGCCTTTCGTTGGTCGAGGGACACAATCGCACATTTAAGACCTTTGTCAAGGTTTAGTTGTATTTCACTTATCATGTCTACGGCTGCGGAGCTTGTGTCACTCGACCCTCGAAAGCCATATTGACACGGTGATAGAAAATCTATTGACTCTAAATATTTTGTTAAATTGTTATTTACAACTCTTTCTAAGATTTTTGCGAAAACAGTGATCACTGAAATTGGCCTTTACGCTTTAACCTTCGTAACGCAGAGCGACTAAGTGAGAGGCACAATCGTCTATAGTAATTGCGCCGGCTATTTCAACTTTTACATAACTAAAAGTAACTTTTTCTATTTCCGACTCTTAGGGCCACTTGCACCAATGATGATTTAACTTTAAACTTGGATTAAATTGACGGCCGACCAATCAGAACGCAGCATTTTTAACTTAAACTCGGTTTGGCTGAGATAATCCCGTACCAAAAGTTGGTGCAAGTGGCCCTTATAAGCTCACAATCACACGCATTTTGCGTGTTCTTATAGGCCCATAAGACGTCTCTACCTTTTTTTCTGTTGGGTTGGCAACATACAAACGTCTTGACGTTTTGCGTGCAAATGTCAATGTCGATTTAAAGTTTAATTTTTTACAAAATTTTGTGTTTGGATTATTTTTTACCGTGTTAAAATTGTGGCCTGGT
This sequence comes from Brachypterus glaber, assembly GCA_958510825.1. Lineage (NCBI taxonomy): Eukaryota > Metazoa > Arthropoda > Insecta > Coleoptera > Kateretidae > Brachypterus > Brachypterus glaber. The sequence continues at coordinate 34,969,464 of OY294048.1, forward strand.
TAATTGCAGTGAAAAAAGAAGAGATGACTGTAAAATATATCAAAATATCATTTGTTCTTAGAATTTTAAACATAGTGTAAACTGTAATGCCAACCCAAAACAAAAATGCCTAAATCAGCCATCAATTTAAATGTAAGTTTTTAAAATTTTAGAGCAAAATAGAAAAAATTGTATAAATCACTCGTTTCATAACGCGTTTTTAGAGCACTAGTACTTTAGAAAACTCTCCGCAAGCGGCTCGTTTTCTAAACTTGTACTCGTGCGCTAAAAACGTATGTTATGAAACTAGTACTTTAATATACTATTAGTCTTGGCGCCCCTCGTAAGTGTTGCGCCCGCGGAAAATGTTACCTTCGCCACGCCCTAGTTACGGCTCTGACATATACCTACGATCTAAAAAATCCTATATTTACCTCATTTATGACAATTCCCAACATTACATTTATATTATTATTAGGCGAGATATTATCTTCCAAGCCTGGCAGATCCACGCATCTAGCCCATGCCTCGTTCATATTTTCCTGATTTTGATGCATACTTCTCCTAAAATTTATAATAATAATAATAATAATAATAATAATAATAATAATAATAATAATTATTATAATAATAATTATAATAATAATAATAATAATAATAATAATAATAATAATAATTATTATTATTATTATTATTATATCAGGATGTTCAGTTTTAGCCCCAACAGAGTACCTGAAAAGACATAATAACATAGCTAGTTTTATACATTGGTCTATGCTAAAGGTTATAAAAGATATTGATTTCCAATGGTACAACCACACACCTGAAAAAGTAACCGAGGTAAATGATATTGTTATTATGTATGACATGGGAGTACAAACTGATCGAGAAATAAGACATAACAGACCTGATATAATTTACCATGATAAAAGATCAAAGGTATGTTTATTGATTGATGTAGCGGTTCCAGATGACCACAATGTATCCAGCAAAGAAGTTGACAAACTAACCAGGTACCAAGACTTGCGAATCGAAATATCGAGGATGTGGCACGTTAAAACAAAAGTTGTACCTATAGTGATAGGTGCTTTGGGTACAATTAAACATGGATTCCAAAAATATCTAGACAGTTTGCCATGCAAAGTAAACCATTACGAATTACAAAAAATTACTTTGCTAGGTACAGGTTTTATTCTTAGAAAATTCCTGGACCTTTAATATTAAATTTTGAAATCATTCAATTTTCCTGAGAACTTCGGTGAAGTTCTGGATAAAAATGCTTGCTACTGGAACGTAAAAACGAATTAGTCTTTTATCAGTGTCCAGTAGATTATCCCCGATAATATGTTGTATTATTGTGTTCATCAAGAAAATAATAATAATAATAATAATAATAATAATAACAATAATAATAATAATAATAATAATAATAATAATAATAATAATAATAATAATAATAATAATAATAATAATAATAATAATAATAATAATAATAATAATAATAATAATAATAATAATAATAATAATAATAATAATAATAATAATAATAATAATAATAATAATAATAATAATAATAATAATAATAATAATAATAATAATAATAATAATATAGTTTATTGCCCAACAGATAACCAATAATAGGACAAATATTAATACAAAGTTACTTATGTAAACAAACTTAATAATAACTTAAAACTATAAATTAAAATTGATAGTTAATTGGGATATTCCTTAGTGAGACTTTTCTCTTAATATAATAATACTAACAATGCTGCAAAGCAAGCCGTTTTAATTCACTGAATTTAGTAAAGTTAATATCAGATAATTGACTAATTTTATTGAAATTAATACACATAATGTATATAGGTGATTTAAACATTAAATTAGAACGAGGGGTAGAACAATAAAAAGTTACATTCTGTCTTAAGTCTAAATTTGGAACATAACATTTATAAACATTAACCTTTCAAGAATTTCTGGTGCATTAATCAAATGTTGTTCGCAACTCGTTTGCGACAAGTCCTTAATGCACTCGAATAATTTTTCGACTTCTCTTCGCGTCGTTTGGACTTTTCATTCTCGTGTACTAAGGACTAAAGTCGCTTACTCGTTACGAAAACTACTAATTTTCTTTTTTACTTACTGCTTTGTATTTTGTAACGATTTGTGATATTCGCTCTTGGTTCGTTTAGTTCTTGAATAACTATTTAAAGTAACGTTACTCTGAATATCCATTAGGTACTTGGAAGTAATTTTACCCTTTATTTTGTCCTTCATTATAATTCTGGTTAATCTACTACTAATATAAATAGGTTTTTCATACTCTTCAATATTAAAATATTTTAGAAAAATACCAATTTTTCTCTCTGACATATTTAACTTAAAACTTTGGAATGCTATATTAAACTTATACCTGAAAAAATATATACAGGTCAAGATATAAATTCTCTATAGAGAGACTTAGGTCTCTCTAGGTGAGAGACCCAGGTCTCTCTAGGTAGCTACCTTTTCTAAGTATTTGAAAACATGCTCTACAAATACATTTATAATGACATCAAACATATTTTATAGCCATACCTACCATGGATTCATGGAAAAACGATCGTAACTAATCTAGCTAGTTTTAATGAGATAGTTACTGAAACTGTTGATAGCGGGGAGGGGGAGGGGGTGTCAGATTGATGTAGTTTACATAGATCTGGAGAAGGCATTTAATCAAATTGTGCTTCTGCACAGACTACATTTTATTGTCTTTAGCCCAGTGTTATTGTTCGAGTCTTATTTGATAGACTATAATGTTCTAAAATACGTAAAGCACCTAGGGGGTAGAGGGGTAGTGCTTAGCGTTACGATGCGTTACAAGTTGGTGGAGCTAGTGTAGCGTAACGTAAGGCTCTTAATTATTTTTAAATGAATAAAAATGTTTTGTTTTTTTACCTAAAATTATTTTTTGGGTCACTCTTAGCGTTATGAAGCATTACATGTAATTTTGCGTTACTTATTTAAAGTACCTATAAACCCCACTCTTGAGAGAGAAGAATAGTTGAAATTGGGTACCTGACAGGCATCCTTACAGTACACTCTGGCCTAAGAAAGCACCTTGCTAAAATAAAAGCCAAGAACGGCTCAATATGAGCGGGTTGTGGGGAAGACCAGGAAATGTCTCTTCACTTCTTAGGAGTTGGTCTCCCTGAACTGGACGGGCATCATGACCTTTATTAGAAGGGATAGGCTCAAGGAGGGGGTGGGATATTGGCTTAATCTGGACAGCTCGGGGACGACAGAAATGGTCATACCGGCCCAGTTGTTAGTCTTAACGCCTCCACACCATACTACTACTACTACTACTACTTGTATAATATTAAATCAGGAAGTTTTTAATTTATTTTTCATGCTCTTACTTTGGTATTGTCTTTAACGTAGATGTTGAAAAGGCAAAAGTCGAAGAAAAACTAACTTTAGGTACAATGTGCATTTCTGTATCTTTCTCCCTTCTGACATCTTTCCAATTATCACTAGTATCACAGAATAAAATTTGCAAATCTGAGCAGTCTATATTTAATTTTGAGTAGAGTTGTTCCTCCAGTTCCATTTGCGTTGCATTATCTGTTATCTGATTTTTATCACATATCTCACTTATTACAGTATATCTCCCCAAATCTATTACCAAAATATTTCCAGTTCTGAAAGAATACATAAATTACTAAAAATCTCGAATCTGTTTTTGGGAGGTAATAATTAGTAATTTTGATAATACAATAATAAGCAAGTTCCAAATGAGTTTTATAGTTTATCTCAAAATAAAATGCCATGCTGCTAAATTTCCATATACCATTGTATTCTTATCAAATTTTGAATTTTTGCGAAACAAATGTTTTTGAAGTTTCAAAATGTTATAAATTATGAACTATCTAGGTGAATTTATAATGGTTTTAATGAAAAAATCAAGAATTAAACTGTTAAATTATACCCCTCGAGTGGAGTGGAGGGAGTGAAGTGGAGTGGAGTGCACTCCAAGAAAAATCAGTTAAGTGTCCAAAAAACGAAACATTCTTTTCATATGTAGACCATCACCGTGGCTCCGGACACATGTTATTCTAGACTGTTTCAGAACAAAAGTGTTTTGAGAGAAAGCTAGTTTACATTAGTTAAACCCTTCTAAAATTTTATTTTATTTCCACATAATCTAAGGCACTCGTCTAAAAAAAAGTTGGCCACCTTTCTAACTTGTCTGAAAGCAAATAAAAGAACCCAAACGGGTGAATTAAATGTAATTTTTAACTACAACATTGACCGCATGACACGAAATTTATAATAAAAATCTATAGATCTCTTTGATATTCTGTTAAATTCCTGATGATTACTATCAATATTATCGAAACATTCCGCATTGCTGAAGTCCGGTAAAAAGGATAGTTATTCATATAAAACGTAAAAAAGAAATTAAAATGTTTTAACTTTTTTTACTAAGGCAATACTTGGAGAATATAAAATAATTAGTTATTATAATATAAAGTTTTTTTTTACTTACCTTTTGTAGGAACTAGATTCTGGTATAACAATATATGGCATTTTGATATTCATATTAAAATCCCAGTTTTGAGCTAGTTTTTCTTTTAGAAAATTATATAATTTACATGGAACCAGTTTAAAAAAATCAATTGCATATTTAGAAAAGCATTCTTTCCAAGCAAAAAATCTTTTTATATCTTCTATTGATTGCTAAAAAATATGACTTGGTAATTTTTTTTTGATTTTATTTAGAAATATATGAATGAGTGATCCAGAAATAAGGATCTAAGGGAGCCCCAAGGACATAATGAAAAACCCTTAGCAAATAGAATTCTAGATTTTTTCGAGTCAAATATATAAAACATTTTCTCCAAATAAATAAGTTTGGTTTTCGAAAGGGAAAAAATACAACTGATTCAGTTGACAGAGAGACTGTAATATTTTGAGGTAAATACTCGTTGTCTATCCTTTTGGACTCTACAAAGTCGTTTTATTGTGTCTATTACAAAAATTAAAATTTTATAAATTTAATGATATATCTGTAAAAATAATAGATTTATACTTAACAAATAAGTCTCAAGTTACCAATAGATTACTCAATAAAAAATAATAACAATAGATGACGACAAGGGTCCTTTTTGGGACCCTTATTCTTTTTATTCTTCGGTTTTGGGAGGTGATACCCCTTTTTTAGTCCTCAACGTTTTTGGGTGCAGTTGGGTGCATATCGGGGTGTCAACTCAGAGTTTTGACGGCCCTGCACATGCCCTTACCTATTATATAATTTTTACTTTAAATCAATACAATAAAAATGCTATAAGGTTTAAAAAACAAGTTTTCTTTCAAAAACAATAGGGACCTTATTTTCATAGAACTTGATTTTTCCTGAAAATTTCGAGTTGATCGGATAATTAATTCTTAAATTATCGTGATTACAAAAAACGTGACAAACAACAGACGAACATTTTCATAGTTGCTTATTTTGTAATAAAAAACATTTGTATCCAGGAATTTTTTGTCAAGGGCGTTATTTGGCAATTTTGACAAATTCTAAACTACCGTATTATTATATCCTTAGAATAGACTACCGCCTACTCACGAGCGTATGCTGTCTACAGAGCACGCTCTGTGGACAGTATAATAACACAAGTTTAACATGGTTTTTGCCAAGGCTGATCTACAGTCACCAACTTGCTATATATTAAATGCTTTTGAGTTAAAATTACAATTTGAATAAAATCAAATCAAATTATTTGATGCTACATATCGGGATTTCATGAAAGCATTTAATAAGGTCCCTCATAATTTTTTCTTTAGAAAATTAATGGCTCTTGTCATAACGGGTGTAATGTTGAACTGGATCGTTAGTTTTCTTAGTGGCCGAATATAACAGGTTAAAATTAAAAACTTTGCTTCTTTTTACATTATGGTAGTCTTAGGGATCTCACCTTGGACCTCTTTTATTCTTATTATTTATAAATGATATACACAATTTTGGTTGTTGTTTTGATCCAATCTGTCAATAATATCAAAGATCTATGTGTTATTTTCCATAAGCAGCTAAACTTTCATACAAATAGATATAGGTAACATTGCGAATAAAAGTCTTCAGTTACTAGGGTAACATAACTAGATTAAGTAGGGAGTTTTCAGCAGAAACTTACAAACAACTATATTGTTCTATTGTGCGATCATCCCTCGAATATCTATCTGTGATATGATAACCATTTTATCAAATTAGTATTGATCCTTCAACGTAGATTTTTGAAGACGGCTGGTTACAAATTAGCCATACAGTTCTTTATGACTATGGTACAATTTCAGTTAGATAAAACACTGACTCTTTGCAATTACGGCGTAATAAAGTGGATCTATGAGCGAAACCTTCTATTCGAACTCCGCAGTATTTTGTCTAGTAATTTTTAATGTCCCACTTTACCGATTTACTTGAAATAAATTTTGATACCAACTTTTTAACTAAAACCAGTTTTCTCTTTTTGATTCACAACAAAAATTTTGCAATTAATGGTCCATTAACTAGAATGGTAAGACTGGCAAATTTAAATTTAAATTTCCACATTACTGGTGTCGCTCTTAATCAATTAAAACGTTTCTTGAAGTAATCATAGTTCTTATTATTTCTGATAAAGTTTTTTTATCATTTGTTTAATTTCTTTTTCATTTTTATGTACATAATTTAATTTCTTTTTAATTTTTTGTTTTCTAATTTTTAATTTGAATGCGTATTTGTTTTTTTATCTTACTGTCCATTATGTATATGTTTAAATTGTAATTTTTATTCAAGAGGGTTATCCAGTTTATAAATAATCAATAATAATTTTTATTAAGATTTAATAAAGTGTTTTATTAAGATTTAATAAAGTGTTCAAAAAGAAAGTTACTTACTTTATTATAAACGCACTCAACGGAATCTAAGGCCATTATCACTTTATACGCGCATGGGAAATTATTAGGCATTTTCTCAATATCCAACTTAAAAAAATAAGCAGCATTTTCGTTCAAATGTTCGGAAGATATAATAGGAATTAAATATTCTTCGTTGCCAGTTCCCTCAACTATTAAGCCTTCAATTTTAACTCCTGTTTTGAATGTATTATTAATGTAGTTTGGGTGCAAGTAAAAGCTACTTTGAGTCATTGTCAGCATAAAAATTTCTTTTGTGTCATCACGCAGACTTACACATAGATTGCCCAAGCGGAAGTTATATTTGTATTCTAAAAAATAGCACTTTGAAAAAGAATCTTGTGGTTAAGTTTGAGATTGGTTTTAAAGCAGGTACCTACCAATTGAGGGCCTTTCATTATTATGTTTATCAAAGAATCCAATTTTCTCACAAAGCAAAATTCTTTCAGGAGATGGCAACATTGACCAAAAACTCTTTTCGCCTAAACTCCTAGCCTGAACCTGCAAAACAAAGATAGCCAACATCAGTCTAAAATACAAAGGGACTAGTATCCCGGTACCAGATTTAGGTTTGATCCCGGCAGTTTCTGTGATGTCACAAACATGGGCGGAAGAAGTGACGGGATTAGGCTTACCTAATCCCGGCAGATTCCTGCGTAGCAACGCATTTAAACCTATTTGTAAACGCTGTGACTAGCATCCCGGTAGCGGAATTACGTTTAATCCCGACAGTTTGTTTGGGGGTCAGCGAGATTTTTCACTGTCAAATTTGTTTTTAGCCAAAAATTTATAAGAAAAAGATAGTCTATAGTAAATTCAACTTCAAGATGCAGTGGAGTTAAACAAAAGAATCGCGCACCATGGCAGCGGGCGCTTGGTTTTATTGGTTAAGACACTCGAATGTTGCGTGAGTAGGGATGTAGATAATTAAACAGGTCAGTATGGGAGCACTTGCGACGGAGCGTACCATGCATTGCAATGGACTGTCATATAGAAGTTCCCCTATTTTGAGTCCTACCCTGTCACTAAATCCGTTCTATTCACATGCGTTTGTTTACAACCACTGAATTTTGAAATTGAATATACTATAGTACCTAATTGAGCTTTATTTTTTCTGTTGGTCGTGTTATTTGTACAAAAATAGAAAACGCGCTGCAGTTTTTAACCAAATAACAAATCTTAAAAAAGTCCAAACTAATAAAAATAATTGGGTTACTCAGGAAAAAACAACGAATAAATAGGTCTGGCTGTGCCTTTTTTTTATAAAAAGATAAAACATATTACTAACAGCATTTTAAGAACAGACAGAAAATAAATTGAATGTGGTACAAAAACACTGAATGCGAGTAATGGAGCTCAATGATGGTGGGGCGCAAAGGGAATGTTAAGGCATATCTAGAAACTTGCATAAGAACATAAAACATAAGAATGCGGTGTCGTGATTGGCTTACAAGATACATGGCGGCACATCAAGCCAATCACGGCATAGCATTCTTAGGTATTACGTTCTTATGCGAGCTTGTGAATATGCCCTTACGTAGAAGTCCCATTGTAAGGTGGCGTAAACTAAGAAAACTAGAAAAACCAGGCATCACCATCGCCATTAGATGGGTCAAAAACAATATAAGCCTTAAGGATCTAACTCAGTTCTTCAGCCATACATTTTACAACGTGCATTTAAATTTTTTAACTTTTGACTACTTACCGTTAATCTGGCCTCTTGTCTAGCTATAACAACATTAATAATACTTAATTTATCCTCGTACTTTTGCAAATCCATTTTAAGTTCGGTATCATTAGGATTAAGAATAATCTGCTTATAAGTTTCCATATACTCCCTGTAGCTTTTCCTAGTTGCTTTAATTCTACTCCAACTAAATGGCTTTGCCCTTTGCTCTAAACACGCCCAGTAGGCATATTGCCACCATACCCGCTTATTTTCGGATACTTTTTCGCTTGGTCGCATATAATAAAACTGCCAACTGATGTACATTCTTTTGAAAGAATCGGAAATTTCAAGGATCGATTCATATTGTTTTTTTGAAATTTGAATGTTGCAATCTTGTAAACTGATCTCTGTTTTTAGTTTTGTTACGTTACCGCCGTCTGCTGATTTGTTGATGATCATTTTTATTTTAGATGTCATTGGTTTAATTACTAAAAAAGTACAAATATGTGAGTGGTGCGGCGAAAAGGCATATTAGCAAAAAAAAATCGATTTATTACTTTCCCCAAGGAAAGTCTTGCTTTAGTAGTGTGCCCGGGAAACTTGTAACCACGATAACTCAAGAACGCTTCTGTCTAAAAACTTCAAATTTGGACCACAGATTGATTATCCAAAGTTCTAGGCTGAGATTTTTCGTAAAAATCGGGTTGGGGTAAGGGGGTAAAATGGAGTAAAAACAACTGTTCAAAAACACATTTTTTTAAATTTATTTTTAGTTTTCGAAAAAAGAAACTTTTTTTGAAAAAAGGACTATATTTTATTTTTTATTTTTTTTTTTATTTTAATGAACTTAGGGCTATAGGGGAAAGTATTATTTTGTTGGCAGCAGTATTTTTTTAGGTTAATGAACGTAGAAATATAGAATGCATCGAAAACCGCAAAAATAAAAAATCGTTTTTTTTTTTGCTAATATGCCTTTTCGCTGCACCACTCACATATAATTAGGTATAATAACAAAATATATTTATTTAAAAATGATTTTTTTTACAAAAAAAAATAAATAAAAATTATTTTTCAATAAGTTAGTACCAAGTACTTGTTTTATTTTCGCCTTGCAATATCAACGTTTACATAACAGACCAGTTAATTAAATATAGTTTCAAGTTTTTATTTTCTCTCAAAATTAGCTTCTTTTAACTGTAATTTTTGCGAACCCTCGGTAAATAAATACCTATATCCAAAAAGTGTTCATAAGTTATATTTTTAGCCTTTTTTCAAAATTTTTGTTTAGAAAATGTTTGAGCCATAAAAACTCAACTTATGTAAGTACGAGACAAAATTTGAGACTATTTTTGACATTATTATCTGTCAAGTTATTAAGATTAAACAAAATACGTTTTTGTTTTAATTTCGGTACATTCGCATGTACCTTGTGTTTTTTTAATAACCACAAAATATTCTTAAAGACAATGTTAAGTAGGGCACTACTTGGTATATTATTGTGTTTTGGTCGAGTTTGGTGGTTGGCATTTTGGGCGTTTGACGAGAAGTTTCAGAAACCCAACTGGCTAACTACCAAATTAATAGACAAAGTAACAACTGATCGGGTGATCCTGACGAGAACTTTCAGAAACCTAACCGGCTAACACACCATAGTGTTTTGATAAAGTAAGAACTGATCAAGTAGTAACACTAATTTTGTAAATGAATTAGTAGTAAGGGTGGGGAGGCTACAAGCCAGGCAACTAGGCCATTATCGCCCTTTTTGTCAAATAAATTAAGTTTTACAAAATAATATTTTCTTACAGAAATCAAATTCCTGATCGTTGATGGAGAAATTTTGAAGACTGTTTGTCATGGAATTCCTCCAGTTGTAGTAGTCAGCAGGTAAGTCCCATTTTTTTAGATTCGCATTAACATTTAAATAACATGAAATGGATTCCATTTTAATGAGATAATGACACGTATGGCATTTTGGATTGTATGGCTCTGGTTTCCATTTACTAAAAATTAAAAATTAATTCTTTATTTCGAAATAGGTAATTCTTTTGGTTAAGACCCTTTTACAAGTAATACTTTTAGACTGAAGGATGTATGAGACCCTTCTATGAGTTACCAATAATCATTTCAAGATTTTATACAATGTTTCATAAGGGGCTGTCCATATATTACGTAACGCAATTTTTCAAAAGAATTGACCCCCTTCCCCCCCCCCTTGTGTAACAAACTGTCTCATTTACCAACACCCCCCTCCCCCCTGTGTAAGGCGTAACAATATAAAAATTTGTATTTTTTTTTCTAACATATCTTGATACAGAATTCCGCATAATGCAAGACGGTAAAAAGACAGTGTAAAAATGATACATATTTATTATAATAATACATATAGCACTTAAGTAATGCAAGTCCAAACGAAAAACTCAAACTTTAAAAAAATATTGATAATCAATATCACACAGGGAAAAAATACTAGGTACCTCTTTTTACACTGAGTGTCACATATAACACGTATATTGTTTATGCACAGGTACACAAAATAGTACACACATTGGTGTTCTGTGAGTACACATTCCGCGCGAAAATGTATCATCGCCGATGATTCATTGGCAAGATCACTCAAGAACAGGGCCGTAAGATTTTTTTTAATATCAATGTCAACAGTTTTTTTACTGATTACAATATTATTTAAATATGCATTGTTTCGTCAATTTTTGTGTGAAAAGGGGAATTATGGGCCACTAAATAGTAATTTATGTTGAAATAAAAATACATCTGCCAAGCTTAGGAAATAAACATTAAATTTATTAAATTCCGTTCGTAACGTTTACCTAGACCCCCCTCCCCCTGTCACAAACTGTAACAATTTCTGACCCCCCCCCTAGGCGCGTTACGTAATATATGGACAGCCCCTAACACTCTCATCCACTTGTCGCTTCAATTATGTTAGCATTGCACTGCAACCTTGAAGCTATCTTCGAGAAAGGTAACTTATGTTATTTTATGTTCCTGGAATCTTCCATCCTGTAATGTAACTTAAACATTCAGTGCTGACGGGGTGTGTCATGTTATGATGTAAGAAACTCACTCAAACTCACCTATTTGTAGTCTCAGCAGTGATTGTCCCTATACAAATTCCAGCAGAAATTGGCATTGCACAGCTAACAACATCTTCATATCTTACATGCACGTTCACAATATTCAGTTGCATGCAGTTCAAAATATTAGACACCAAATGTTCTGAAAACGAACTTGGACCTCCCAACAACTGACTCTCCGTGTCCAAATCTGCAAGAGCTTTTCGTTTCATTGCCCGTTTTAGTCTTTTGTTCTTTTCCGCATCGTATGGCTCTTCTGATACGATGGGACCTACTACTATATGGACGTCTTCTATATTTACGATGATTGGTTGATTCCACAGAGAAGTCCATGGAATTTGCAGCCATATTTTACCGATGGTGCCTACTTTAACTTCTATTGGAAGGTTGAATTCGTACTGAAAATAAGACAAAAATTTATATGAAATTGTGAAATTTTATGCTAAATTGCATTGTTAGGAAGCTAGAGCCCTTTTTTTATTTTTTAAATATTTTATTCCAACTAAAAACATTAAATATAAAACATTCAGAAAATGTGATCCTTGTTGACAGCACGGCTTTTTAATAATAAATTTGCCTTTTTCTTCAAATACTTAAATA
>OY294048.1:34981939-35020067 GCA_958510825.1 Brachypterus glaber
GCAATATCTTACTTTACCCACAAGTACCATAAATAACTATTTCACACATTTAGTCGGTTGGTTCACTTGTTAATAGATGGCGGTAGGTACTAGAAAGTGGCTTGGCTCTTTTTTTGCAGGAAAGGTTATATCTTATTATAAATTTTATATCTATGCTTTAAAAGGGTCAAATTTTAAAAGTTGTGGGATGGTTCATTTCTGCAAAAAGCCGTCCAAATGTATTTAGAGTGTTTTTTCTACGTTAAAAATTATATTAATGGACAAAATGCATTTAGGAAGTCTGCTCCTCAATTGGATTATTTAGTTAAGTAAATTTACAACTTTTAGTTTGTAACTAAAGCTGGAAAGTCTGAAATAATTGCATTGTTTTCGCTTCCCAATTATTTCTACAAATTAAATTGTAATTTCCGTCTCGCGCAGAGGTCGGAGATCAATTCTAGTTGGACATAAGCATTTGAGGCGACATTAGTTTTCAAAGTTTTAAACTAAATAAAATTATTTTTTTGCCAAAAGCAGATTGTATCTCCACTAGGTAAACTAATTTTGTCTGTACAGTACACTGTACTAAATTAAAAAAAAAATGTTCTAAAGGTTCTTTTGCAAAAAAAAAAATTAAGAGCATATTTACAAATAATTTTTTTTCTTATACTATGTATTTTAGTTTTTGGTTTTAAACTGATTTAAAATATTTACTTTTTCTATGTTTCTAAAAAAAGGAATAGCAATTTTTATTTTACCTTAACGTATTTTTGACCAAGTTTAATTTTATAAACTGTTTATTTTAACAAACATTTATGTTTATTTTATCAAATTACACTAGGCACCAAATTTCAACTTTTTTTTTGTCCTGATCGGAAAGTAAAATTCTTAAAAAAAAGAGTAGAATTTTGAAAATTTTAGGGTATATTAAAAAAAATACGAGGAACTCCAAAATATATATGCCAAGGACCTACTGTCAGAGTAAGTACGCAAAAAAAATAAAAAGCTTAGTTTCTTTGTAAAAAGTAAATAAATGGAAAAGAAAAAAAATTAAAGTACACATTGTAAACTTTTTTCCCGAGCCCAAAAAATATATTTTTCTTATCAACTTAAAGGCGCAGAATCTAAATTTGACTTAAAAAAATCCAGCACGTCTTATTTTTTAAATTTTAGTACAGGCAATTATGCAAATTTAAAAATAATTTATAAAACAAAATTTTGTGTATAAAAATGTTACTTTAAAACATAAGAACCATACTACGTAACATTTTTTAGTTTAATTTTGACCCCCTAGTAATGATTTTTGACAATTTTTAGCATGGGTACGTGGCGATAAGCTTGTCCCCTTATGCACCCTTCTCCTTACCATCCACCCCTACTTAATTTTGTCATATTATCCATTTTTTTAAATATTTTTTTACCTATGAATTTAAAGTTTTCATGTTTTAAGTTGGGTATTTTTTAATTAATATTGAGTGGCCGAATCTAAATTTGTCTTCGGAATATTTTTATCTCCCATGATTTTAGAACAAAAGATGGATAAAATAATATTTTTTTAACATTTTTATCTCATTTTTCTCAGTAAACTTAGGTAATAGAAATATTCTAAGGCCAGATTCGATTTCAGTGACCCAAAATTAGTTACAAAACATATGACTCATATCAGGGCAAGAAACCATGTTGCGTAGTGTTATATATACTTACTTTACGAATTAATACATTTGCGAATTTGAACACAATAGCTAAACTTTGGTCAGTAAAGGGCGCATGAGTGCATAATATGTTGTTATGGCCATATTATAATTTATAAATAATTTGTTTATTTTTGGTTGACGAGCCGACAAATATTTTTTTACATAAAAAAATAATTTCTTTTCAAACAATTTTGTTTTACTAAGTTTTTTTTACCCGACTGACCAAGAAAGGAGGCTAATGTGTTTAATACCCTAGTAGAAATTTAACGTTAGAATAATGTTTTTCTAATGTTAGAAAACTGTATAAAAGTACGTTATAAAATATGTCCAAATGTCCCGCTTTTTAACGTTAGAATCTAACGTTAGTTACAAACGTTAATCTAACGTTAGATTTTTAAGTTAGAAATAGAAAAAGTACGTTTAATTTCTAACTTTCGGAGGGGGCGTGGCCAACTAGCAAATTTATACATGTATCATAAAATGGCAGCTGGAGATAAATTTATTCATATAAATAAATCTTAATATATTTTAGCAATCATAATATTTTTAAACATAATTTAGTTACATTTATTTATAAAATAGCCATCTTTTTAGGTTGCCCTAAATATTTTTCGTGTAATATGCTGTTATACTTCGATAAATACGTTTACCTCTCAGAAAAACTTTATATTTACTTAGTTAATATTTATTTATACATTCAGAATCTTAAAATATTTTTTCAATTCCAGTACAGAGTTGCCGGACTTACTATAATTTTGACTTTGGGGGATATTTTTTTAAACTTATTATAGAAATAATAAATAATTATCAAACCTAGGCACATAGCTGTCTGAAATGAGTATTTAAAGTTAGAAAAAGGTTAGAAAAAGGTTAGAAAAAGGTTAGAATTTAGTTAGGAAACTAACGTTAGATTTATGTATTTTATAACGTTTTGGTCAAACGTTAGTTTTTAAGGTTAGATTTATATATTTTATAACGTTTTTGTCAAACGTTAGTTTTTCAGGTTAGATTTATATATTTTATAACGTTTTTGTATAACGTTTGAGACTAAACATAAAAATGTCACTAATCTAATGTTATTTTAAGTTAGATTTGTGTACTTTTCTACCAGGGTAGTCTATGTATGTATATTTGTGTATGTATGTACCACCAAAATTGACAATTAAGGTGTCAAGCGATTCGTCGGGTGACATATGCTATATAAAAATTCATGTTTCGCCTATTTGTCCTGTTATCATCATATAAGGGAAGGTAGCTCCCTTACAAGCGATTTGTGGATAATAATTAAATACACATTTAAATTACAATATTTTCGTATTTCTAAAAAGTTTGAATAAAAACCGTGAATTATTTCGGATAATTAGAAGAATGGAAGACTTTTTTAACGATTTATAACATGTCAAACCCACTTTTATATTTTTTATCGCAAAATTATTACTTATTTTAATATTTTTACAGGCATATTCTTTAATTTCGTTAATTTAATTCTATTCTCACTTGCTAAACTAAAACCTTTTTCGTCCATTTTTAAATTGCAAATTACGGTTCTGTCAAAAGTTCAGTCACTTACTAGCGCAGTACCGCGCTAGGCTCGTTCATATTAAAAAGTTAATATGGAAAAACTGTCATTATATTTTATAAAAAGAATATTTTGTGGTATTGGTAAATAATAAAGTAATAACAACAATAACTATAAATAGTAATGTATTCACATTTAATTATAAATTAGTTTTGGGTATGAAATTAGTTGTAGAAAAGAAATACTGAAAAACAAAATACTACGACGATTCTCACTAGAATTTTCTACAGCAGAAAATTCCCGATATAACTTTAAATTGGGTTCAGTGGTATGTTAAATATAATATAAAACTATTATTATTAGTGTTGCCGCCTAAAGCGATAGTTATCGCCAATAAATACCTCTCATATCGCAACTACGATGCGATAGTTCAAAAATTATCGTCTCGCACAAGCGATAACGAGAGGCCTCTCGTTATCGCCTACCTCTCGCGATAACGATACTTATCGTTCCAGCGTAAAAGTTGAATATTTCAGCCATCTAATATTAGTTAAAGGAATTTGACACAAACGTCATTATTTAATTTTTGAATTTAATAATGCAAATATATTCTTTAATAGGCATTATGCATCATACATTAGCACATAATAAAAGGCATTTATCTTTTAAAATCGTATCCAAGGCAGGAACCTCTTCAACATTGTCCTATTTTTATAGCAGATACAAAAACATGAACTCCTGGCAGATGCACTAAGTACCTAATTAGGACTATAGTAAGTACGGTAGTATTTGACTAATACGAGGGGTAATTTAAAAGAAGGCAAAAATTTCATCTGGCGTTAGTAGGATTTGAGTGCTAAACATAAATTTTAACAGTGTTTATATATTTTGCTTTCCCATATTTACTTTCTCATAAAGAAAAAGGAAAAAAATAATATAAAATTACATCTGCATTCCAAATTTTAAATCTCTAGCTCAAAGCTTTCTTAAGTCTTAAGACAGACCGATAAACATATTTTTTTGATTATTTTGATTTTTCTCCACCTTTGATGATGATTTAGGCAAAAAAAATGTTTAATTTGTTTTCTATGACAATACTTTTTTTATGACAAAGTAAACATGGGAAAGCAAAATATATAAACAATGTTAAAATTGATGTTTATCACTAAAATCCTACAAACACCACATCTGGAATTTTTGGCTTCTTTTAAATTACCCCTCGTATTAGTCAAATACTACCGTACTTACTATAGTCCTAGTTAGGTACTTAGTGCATCTGCCAGGAGTTTATATTTTTGTATCTGCTATAAAAATAGGACAATGTTGAAGAGGTTCCTGCCTTGGATACGATTTTTAAAAGATAAAAGCCTTATATAATGTGCTAATGTATGATGCATAATGCCTATTAAAGAATATATTTACATTTTAAAAATCATTAAATTCAAAAATTAAATAATGACGTTTGTGTCAAATATTTTTATCTGATTTTAGGTGGCTTCAACATTCGACTGTCTCTGACTGTACGATAGTTATCGCTCTCGCGTCGGTCTCGTTACGGGCGAGAGGCCTCTCGTTATCGTTACAACGATACGATATTTTTTCACCTCTCGCTATCGTTCTGTCCAACGATAACGAGACGATAGCGAGACGATAGGCCTTAGGCGGCAACACTAATTATTATGTTAAATTTATTTTTTAAATCTAATATTATTTATTTTTATTGCTCTAAATTAATGCTAACCTACTTAAATTACATTTAGCTTTTAAGCTAAAATGTCGTTTTGTCGGATCCTAAGTTATTATTGTTAATATTTATATTTTTAAAATTGTTAATAATTATTAAAAGTTATTTTTTATTTTCGGGGATAACGCCATTTATAAATGCATTTATAAAGCTTAAATGTGTAGCTAACTTCGCCAGTGTATAAATTTCAAGATGGTATCAGTTTTTTCGTGGAACATAAAATATACATATATAAGAAGTATTTTTGACGTCCGCAATAAATTATGAAAGAAAATATTAGTGGCATATCGGACAGAAGAGAAAATTAGAAAAAAAGTCAGGTCTCAGTCTGGATTCGAACCAGAGTCCCCACGGTTTCCGGCCTGGTACTCTACCAAACTGAGCTACCGAGACTCCCGTTCGAAAACTAACATGCCTTCTTTTCTATCCTTCTCAAATTTGTTAGTTGTTAATTAAAGGAAAGATGGTTAATTTTGTTAGTGGGAATAAACTCAATATACAATGTCTTAAGAGCCCTTTTACCCCTTCACCCTTGTATCGTTCACATTTTAGGAACTTCAACAGAGATCGAGATGCGGTCTCTAACATTGTATTTTAGCCAAATTATTAGAAATATATAAGAAGTATTTTTGACGTCCGCAATAAATTATGAAAGAAAATATTAGTGGCATATAGGACAGAAGAGAAAATTAGAAAAAAAGTCAGGTCTCAGTCTGGATTCGAACCAGACTCTGGTTTGGTCTGGTTTATTCCCACTAACAAAATTAACCATCTTTCCTTTAATTAACAACTAACAAATTTGAGAATAGAAAAGAAGGCATGTCCAATTAGTTAGTTTTCGAACGGGAGTCTCGGTAGCTCAGTTGGTAGAGTACCAGGCCGGAAACCGTGGGGACTCTGGTTTGGACTTTTTTTCTAATTTTCTCTTCTGTCCGATATGCCACTAATAATTTCTTTCATAAAATATACAATTGTGAAAAAGAAAGATATAATTGTGAATAAAATAGTATACAAACTTCGTTGAAAAATTTCATTTGTCCTTCGAGAATTAGCAAACCTCGGAGCAAGCTCCTCGGTTTGCTAACCTTCTCTTAAATGAAACATTCCACCTCAGTATGTAATATACTATTTGCAGGCCTAGGACTGACAAGTGCTTGTAACTTAATTTTGACCTACCTACACGTATTTAGTACAATTAATGAACCTAGTTATAAATCGATACAATCCAGGAGCGATATAATGTGCATGATAAATCAGTCTATTTTAGAAGCAACCAGAAATTCTATAAAATATGATTACAGATTCTCTGTAAATTGTAGGGAAAACTGCAACAGGTCATACAGATGCGGACTGGCTTTTTGAGAAGAGGTCAAGGGTTTCACGAGAACTGAAGAATGGAACTTATTTTCTCAATTGAATTCCCTACTGAAAATGTGAATTTCATCCTTTCAAGTACTTTTTGTTTGTGCACCATTTATACCCGCCCAGACCCGTCATTTTCAACAGGGTTGACTGAAAATTCAGTTACATATAGATAGGAAATCGGAATCTTTCATGTCCGTCCTTAGATATTAAAGTACGTGACTTTAGAACTATAGTTTTTAACAAGAATGAAAGTACATTTGTATACGATCACAAACCCTATTCATTTGTAGCTGAATACTTAGTTACAAATGAATAGTTATGATCCTATAAAAATGTACTTTAATTCTTGTTAAAAACACTATAGTCCTAAAGTTACGTACTTTAATATTTAAGTACGGACATGAAATAATGCGTGTTTTAACAAAAATTAAAGTAGAATTGTATTGGATAATAACTTCAGATTTCCTATCTATTTGTAACTGAATATTCAGTTTACTTTTTACAGTGTTGTCTTGACCATTTCTAGACGAATAACTTTTCGTCTCTTTATCAAGAGTCTCAAGAGTCTTGATTTTCAAGACTCTTACATTCTGCAGGGTTGGTTGACCGTAATTTTTCGCATCGAAACATCCCCACAGTAGTGTGGGGATTATTGACAATGATTATTTATTTTAATAACATGTAGGTATGTGAAAAGTACAAAAAAATTTTAAAGGGTTGATAAGTCTTTTTGATTAAGAGTCTCGACAACGTGAGTTTAAGAGAAGTCTTCTTGCTTGGCTGAGATATTTTTATTTTTGTATTGCTTTACCCCCCCCCCCCGAAAAATGCCCACGGATTTTTGGTAGGTTCACCCCCCATTCCTACTTTGAAAAAAAAAATTTTTATTGATTTTTTACGTTTCTATTATATGCAAGAACTAAAAGCTAAATACTAAGATATTGAAAACCAACATTTGAATTATGCTGAGCAAATGTGTATCAAAAACCTGATTTATAGGTATTTCCAAAAATTAATCCCAATAGAGCTATGCCTAAAGAGCCATAGTTGCTTTAAGACCAATTTTTCGACCTACATGTATAGAAACTTTTTTCTCAGTTTTTCATCATTTAAATTTTGGTTTTAAACATTTTAGTATTTAATTTTTAGTCCTCGTAACGTGAAATTGCAAATTGCAAAATGGTTAATCCTACAGTATTACAACAAGAGTACCTTTTTTATGTATTTTGACCTGAGAAGTCATGTTTCAATAAAATACAAAAAAGTTACACAGAAAAAGTTTGGGGCAAAAAACTGTTAAGGCCTTCCCGTTTCGCATTCCCCTGGTTAAAATAAGTACATGAAAATAGCATACGAAGATGGGCCTTATTAAGGTTAGTTCACACTCAAAACCTCTTCACTCTAACTCAAAGGGTACTAGAGTTATTAATTTAAAACCATATTTTTATTACAACTTTAAAGGGTCGTACCTCCCTTAGGGTTCGTTTTCGGACCTATGTTTCTATAGTAGTTTTCCATGTTTTTTTTTATGTAGAATTATCTCCTTTAATATGTGATATAAGACTGCAAACACCATGTATTTGGGAAAATTGCTTTTGCCAGTCTCACCTTAAGCCAGTCCGCTACTGGAGATATTAATAGCTTAATGTTATTATTTAGAATAACATCCTGGTTATTAAATTCCTTAACCTCATTAAAAATCGATACAATCCGGGAGCGATTTCACTGTAACACCTCATTCATCAATCAGTTCCCAGAAGAATCCAATTTCCAGAAACTCTAGTTAATTAATATGATTTGATTATATTTTAACGTTGTATTTTAGCCAATCATTTAAATGTATTTCCGATTATATGTCCAATCATACAAGAATCGTTGTTTTTTAAAAGGGGGTTATGTCCAAACCGTAACCGTTACCAGTACTTAGCACATTTGTACACTAGGTCATCCGGTAATTAGCACATTTGTACTCTAGGCCATCGATATTATAGCTATTATATCAAGATTAAGTCTTTTAGCTAAGTTAAGATCATAATTATTAAAACAGTAATTTTATAAAGAAAAATGTAGGCGAAGTTTGCAATGGTATGCTAATAAATAGGTTTTTTGTTCTTTTCTCGGAAGAAACTTATTTGGAAATAACCCTCTTTTAAAACTCAGTGATTCAATTATACTTCTGAGAATTTTTTATAGTGTTTTGCTTTTATTTATTAACGACACATATAATAAAATGTCAAGTTGAAACTACTCCAATAAATACTTTTTCTTTGTACCACTTACACTGTAGACGTGGAAAGGACATATAATGTATATTAAAAAATATATATTATTAACTTTAAAAATAAAATACTAGAATGATTTCTTACATAATAGTTCTGATTAGTATAATTATACCAAAAATAATATCAGTATGAAATTATTGTATAAGAATGCTAGCAATATTGTAGGTAAATAAAATAAGTCAAATTTTCATTAATGCGATCCTTTTAAAAAACTTTAAGCACTGGATATGAATTAAAATTTTATACAAATTTATTTTAAGGGATCATTCTGGGTTTTTAATTTTTACTATTTTTTTTTGCCAATAAATATTAATATCCATAGAATAAGCGAGAGCCACAGTCATGCTGAATCTAAATATTTTTAATTTTTTCCTTTTATATGAGCCGTTATCAAGATATCACAGTGGCCAGCGACAAATCTACTTTTCGAGGAGTTACGTTTGTCTGTTATTTTTTTGTATAGTGTTTAAAATTAAAAAAATTGTTGTATGTATTTCGAGTGCCTTTATTAAGCTCAACAAATTTATATCAATATCTATGATACATTCTTAAAAAATTAACAAAAATAGCCCTTTTTTTTGAGCATCTAAACCAGAATAATCCCTTAAGTTAATTTAATTATTGGAACAATGTTTATTTCTACTTATGAAAATTATATTCCAATGAATATATTTTCCAAAGCATTAATTATCCAATCCACATTTTGCTAAGAACACCTCATGTTACGTTAGCTAATGAATGAATTTAATAGATATTTCGTTGAAAGTGTTCAAAAAATTGTAGACACTATACTCTGAAGTTTGTATTGATAAAAACTGTGACTTGTATAGGAAATTCAATACATTTAAATTATTAAGTCTGAGGGATCTCTAACAATAAATAGAGTATTCATGAAACTTTAAATTCAAAGATACTTAAGCAAGTATTTCAATCTATAGTCTTAAACTTTGTAAATACTTTTTTAGTATCAGGTAAATTTCCTGTAGCTTTAAAAACTAGTAATATTATACCTATACTAAAGTAGCCGATACTAAAAAAAGCTGCTGAATTCAGACAAATACTTTACCCCCTATAGAAAAATGATTATAACTCTCTATTTACAGTTAATTACTTTTACTGAAAAAAATAAAATGATTTTCTGTTAATAAATGAGTTAGGCTTTACAAGTAGACAATCTTGCAAAACTGGATTGCACCGTTGTTTGACTTAGTTTAAAACTAAAGTAGACAACGCTGTCATAGCTATATTTTTAGATCTCAAACCCGCTTTCGAGACTATAGATAAAAAAATCTTAGTTAAAACGTTGATAATCTTTTATGCTGACTTTTGAACAAATTTTGGCGAGAAACCTAACCCTGATAAAATTGGAGCTTTACGAAAATACCCAGTCCCCAAAACCCCGAAACAAGTTAAGAGCTTTTTAGGATTATAGGGTTATTACAGAAAATGTATTAACGATTTGGCAAAAATAGCTACACCCCTTACTCTGGCCAGATAAGTAAATACAATTAATGTTAACGATTCCAAATACATTCCTAGTTTTAACATATGCAAAAATTTATTGATAAATGAACCTTTTTTACAATACCTCCGATTTTTCTCAATCCTTCGCCTTAAATACGGATGCTAGTAATTTTAAAATTGGGGCTGTTTTATCTCAGAAAAAAGTTGGCTCCAATCTACCTATAGCTAACAGCAGGACACTCACTGTCTCTAAAACAAATTTAAGTACTACCCGAAAAAAGCTTTGACTTGTGTACTTTCAGATGGTTACGAACTTTAAAATAGTCCAGTGGTTATTTTTCTTAAAGGAGTAAATAAAATAACTCAAGTTTTCCTTAATGCGAACATGTTAAAAAATAAACTGGTTAAGAGTTAACATTTTATACAAATTAATTTTACGCTAATTACATTATTGGTAAATTGGTAATTAAATTTAAAAATAAATGCATCACTCACGAAATTTAAATTCAAAGATGATTAAGCAAGTTTTTCAATCTATAGGTCCTAAACTTTGTGAAAACTTTTTTAGAACAGGTTTATTTCCTATAGCTTTTAAAAATATTATATCTTTACCTAAAGTAGCCAATACTAAAAAAGCTGCTGAATTCACACAAATTAATACTTTAATTCTTGCGAAACTGCATTGTAACTTTGCTTGAATAAGTTTAAAGGTGAAGTAGACAACGGTAAATATGTTATAGCTAAAAAGTCTCAAACGTGCTTTCGAGACTATAGATAGAAAGATCTTAGTTAAAAAGTTGATAATCTTTTACGCGGACTTTTGAACAAATTTTGTTTAGTTTACCTAGATGATATTAGTATTTTCAGCACTAGCTGCAAGAACACCGAGATCCCATAGGGCAATACTTTGAACGTCTACGTAGCGCAAATATTATGGTACAAATGGGCAAGTGCGAATTTTTCAAACAGAAGTTGCTTTTCTTGGATATACTGTAAACCCAGAAGGCGAGAAACCTAACCCTGGTAAAATTACAGCGAAAATTATAAATGTACACACATATTTGTGTTTGGGCTAGTTTCAGTTTTCGACACAACAAATTTTAATTAAAAAAATATGGACCTAGATAATTTCTTAATTTTAAATAAGTAAAGGCACTGATTATAATCAGAATAATAATAATAATTGTACTAAAGTAAGATTTTTGGCTAATACCAAGATCTTAGATATTTTTTTCGGGATTAAAAATGAAAAAAAAAATGAAAATTTATATCTTTTTATAGGATAATGCAATAAAATAGTATATTAAAGTACTAGTTTCATAACATACGTTTTTAGCGCACGAGTACAAGTTTAAAAAACCGAGTTTTTTAAAGTACTAGTGCGCTAAAAACGTTTTATCAAACGGGTGCTTTATACAATTTTTTCTATTTTGCACTAAAATTTAAGAAAACTTACATCAATTTAAGATGACTGATTTAGGGATCTTTGTTTTGGATTGGCATTACAGTTTACACCATGTTTAAAATTCTAAGAACAAATGATATTTTGATATATTTTATAGTCATCTCTTCTCTTTTTTACTGCAATTAACCAAGCCACAATTTTAACATGGTAAAAATAACCTAAACACAAAATTTTGTAGAAAATTCAACTTTAAAGCGACATTAACATTTGCACGGAAAACGTCAAGCGATAGGCCAGGTCTGTTGCCAACCCAAAAGAACAAAAAGTACAGACCTCTTATGGGCCTTTATATTAAAAAACAGAGTTATTCATTTTAATGGTACAGTGCCTCAAACTTTTAAACGGCGAAAGATATCGACTTGAAATTTGGAACCAATATATCACGTTATAATAAATAATATTACCCACCGTGAGTACGCTTACAGTTATATTGAGGTGTTGGACAAGTACCTACTTATTTATTTAGCTTTTAGGAAAGGACCAAGTACATTTTTTATGGAGAAAGGGCCCCCGGTTAAATTTGCTAAAATTTAAGTATGTTGGAGTTCTCAACTGACTGATTAAAACTCTTCGTGGGCACAAAGCTCTAAGTCTTATAGTTTTCGTGCTATGGCTTAACAGAATGGCATTTTGTGGATACATCTTTTAATATAACTTCCGAACAAAATAAGATATTTAGATAGAACTTGAACTGAATTACTAAGAATAATAACAGCTTTATTTTAGATCGCAGTGGCATCCGAAAAAAAAAAGATATATATTTTTTATTTTCCCCTTTTTACTTAATTGTAGAGAGATCACTGACTTTTCTAAAGGTTTAATATACTGAGCAATGTTACGCACTTATACTTAACATAATTTAATCAGTGGCGTCCTTACTTTGTATTTTATTTAAAAAGTTACCCTTTTTGTCTATGGCACTGTTTAAACTAATAGTTTTTTTTTAAGATATTTTTAAATATAATAGGTAATCTGAATCCGAATGAATGTTTATTTTTTTTAATTACAGTTTAAACATTGCCGTAGACAAAAATGGTAATGTTTTAAATAAAATATAAAGTGAGGACGGTACTGATTAAATTATGTAAAGTACAAGTCCTCAATATTGCTCAATATATTGAACCTTTAGAAAAATTAGTGGTGTCTAAACAATTAATAAAAGGGGAAAAAAAATATTTTTTTTTCGGACGCCACTGGCTTTTAAAATAAATATATTATTATATAAGTAACTCAGTTCAAGTTCCATCTAAAAATCTTATTTCGTTCGGCATTTATATTAAAAGAAGTATCCACAAAATACCATTTTTGTTAAGCTCTAGTACGAAAACTATAACTTAGAGCTTTGTGTCCATGGAAACTTTTAATTAGTCAGTTGAGAACTCCAACATACTTAAATTTCAGCAAATTTAACCGGGAGCCATTTCCCATAAGAAATGTACGTGGTCCTTTAAGGATTTTGCAAACTATTTTTCAATTACTTAAAATAAAAAATAAACTTTCTTACCAAAGCCTCGGGTTTTATTTTAAGATCTGTTAATTGTACGTGACCAGAGAAAATACCGACATTTAAATTTTCGGTATCAAGGTCCTCCACATATTTGCCAATTAGCTGATTCAATAATCTTGCTACAGATCCTTCCAGCATCTGGAAAAATTAATTTAAATTATTATATTAAGACTTTTAATTATAATTTTTAATAACAAGCGGTGAAACTTTTTTGTTTATGAATAGATTTTTTTTAATTGGTATGAATATTTTTATTTAAAATATATTTTTTCGAAAATCTGAAGTTAATCAGACTCTTCCTGTTTTTTTATAAATTTACTTTAAATTATTATTATTTTCCCCAAGGAAAGTCTTGCGTTAGTAAGAATATTTCGAAAAAATTTTATTACTTTTTTTACGTTTCTGGACGGTTTATTTCCAAAAAATATGATTTCTGTCAAAAAAAAAATTGTCGGTCGGTCTTTTGGTCGGTCTGTCGGTCGGTCTTTCGGTCGGTCTGTCGGTCGGTCTGTCGGTCTGTCGGTCTGTCGGTCGGTCTGTCGGTCTGTCGGTCTGTCGGTCGGTCTGTCGGTCGGTGTGTCGGTCGGTGTGTCGGTCGGTCTGTCGGTCGGTCGGTCTGTCGGTCGGTCTGTCGGTCTGTCGGTCTGTGTGTCCGGGAAATTTGTGACCACGATAAATTAAGAACGCTTCGGGCTAAAGACTTCAAATTTGGACCACAGATTGATTATAATCAATCAACTTTGGATAATTATCCAAAGTTCTAGGCTGAGATTGTTTTTCGTAAAAATCGGGTTGGGGCAAGGCGGAAAAATTGGGTAAAAACTTTTTTTTTTTAAACATTTCTTTTCAATGTATTTTTTGTTTAACGAAAAATAAAAAAAAAATTAAAAAAAACTTATTTTTTTTAAAAACGAAAATTTTTTGATTTTTTTTTATTTTGTTTTGTTTTTGATTTTAATGAACCTAGGCCCTATAATAGGGGAAAGTATTATTTTGTTGGCAGCAGTATTTTTTTTAATAATAACTTTTGCTAGCCCCTGGTAAATGAATCTTCGACCCGACCAGTAGTTATAATTAATGTACTTACTTCGTTTTTTTCAATAAGTTACTTATTTATAGATAAATTCAATAAATCACGTATTTATAGAAAAGAAAATAATTCAACGTTTACATATTTATCTTCTTGCGAGTAGTTCCATGTTTTTTCAGGTATTTCAGCTAAAACACGTAATATTTTCAGTATTGATTCAGACGGCACTAGTGTACACTTCACGTGAACTTCGGCGTATAGAGCGAGGGTTGGCGAAATGCCGCCACTACGTGTAGCTACAGGGCGCATTATCCAATCGATATACTGACATTTTAAGCTATTTTTAAAGTATCTGACGTTCCTCATTTTTTTTTTAAATATTTTAAATTATTTAACGAGTGGCCACTACTATAGTACCTGCCACCCTAGGGTTTTTCGATAATCGAAAAATCGAGATTTCCGTATTGTCTTGTCAGGAAAAATTAAGATAAGAATGTTATTAAAACAAGCCATTAGGATATGCAATGCTACGCATTCCATTATATACTATTTACAGTAAATAGTATATTGCATTTCCTCAAATACTTAATAAAAATAATTTGAAAAAAAAAATAAAATCAAAATTTTTAATTTTTTTTTAATTTTCTTTTTGCAAAAAAAAACAAAAAAAAAAATTGAAAAAAAAAATAAAAGTAACTTTTTGTTTTTGGGGGGATATATTTTCAAAATTGGTAGAATTGATCCTCCTAAAAGTAATTTTTCCTAAAAAAGGTTACCTTAATAGGAATTTTCTTTCAGCTTTTTTCGATGTTTTTAAAAGTTTAATCCCCCATAACTTTTCTTTTTCGGGGGGATTACTTTAAAAAATAATAGGGATCTTCCCCTCCTAGAACCTATTTTTTTCTGAAAATATCGAGTCGATCAGATTATTTGTTCTTGAGCTATCGTGTCTACAAAAAACGTGACACCGGACAAACGGACGGACGGACGGACGGACGTACAGAAGGATATTTTCAAAGTTTCTTATTTTTTCATAAAACACATTTGTATCCAAGAATTTTTTGTCTATGACATTTTTTGGCGATTTTGGAAAATTCGAAACTACCGTATAATACTATTCTAGCGCTACGCGCTGTGAATAGTATAAAATACACTGCCCAGTAAAAGAGCTTTCCCATTTTACCCTCCGTGCGTAAAATGGATTTTTTTATTATCAGATTCACTTTCAGCAACCATAAAAACCTTAATATACCAATTTTCACGAAAACTACCCTCTGTCCCTTTGGGGGTGAAGTTAGAATTTTGTTATAATCAGATTCCCTTTCCTTTCAACAACCTCAAAAACCCCAATATACCAATTTTCAAGAAAACTACTCCTCACCCGTCAGGGGGTGGATTTAGAATATTTTTATTATCAGATTCACTTTCAGTAACCTCAAAAACCCCAATACTCCAGTTTTCACGAAAACTACTCCCCACCCCTCAGGGGTGAAATTAGGAAAAAAAAATGTGATAATAAAAATCAATTTCACGCGCGGAGGTGAAAAATGGGAAAGCTCTTTTACTGAGCAGTGTTTTATTATGATATTTAGTTTCAGCAACCTTTTTATCTAAAAAAAAAGTATTTTTCCCCATTTGCCCCCCTTGCCGCACGCCAATGTCCACCAAAAACAATCCCGAGCGAGAACTTTTGGTAACATACCTGTATGCCAAAATTCAAGTCTCTAGCTTAAAGGGTTCTTAAGTTATCGTGCTTACAAGATTTCCCGGACAGACCGATCGACCGACAATTTTTTTTTGCTTGAAATTGATTTATATCGACATAAAACGTCATAAAACGCAAAAGTTTGCAAAAAAAAATTGAAAATTTTTGCACGAATACAAGGCTTTCCGAAATTTTGAAAATTTTCAAAATGGGAAAGCAAAATGAAGGCAACACGATAGTCCCATTACACTGAAAATAATTTATTGTATCAATGCTTAAAATTCCTTGCCTTAATTCATTATAACAACGATTTTTTTTATTAAATAAATTTTACATTAAGACAACCAATTTTAAGCATTGATATAATAAAAATTTTATTTTCACAATTAAAAACGTACATCGGTGCAAAATCAATGTAATTTTATTGATATCACGTTCATTTTTATTGATATCACGACAATTTTTGGTTCAGTGTACGTCGTCGAAAGTGTAGACTCTTTATCAATAACACCTCTACAAAATACACTTTTTTTATTTGCCGGGTACTTTAGTTGATTCTGGCTATAATTGATGAGTTGATTTCGGAACCTTTTTCCGTTTTTCATAATCAGCTCGTTTTTTCTGAGATATATATCTATTATATAATGCACAATGTTTTGCCCATATTTGTTGTCAAGAAAAAAATTGAAAGCCCAAAATAATATTTTTGCCTTAGAATTATTCTCAATTTTTTTAAAAAATTTAAATGATTTTGAACTGTAAAAACGCATTTTTAAAATTGGGAATTCTTGAAGGTTTCTTCGTTTAAATGCCTATTTAAATAAAAATCAACAAAAAAAATATATATTTTTTTATTTTAAAGCATCCAACAAGCTATGCCGCATTCATCCTCTGTAATTATGATTACAGAGGAAGAATGCGGTAAAACACACGAGAAAGTGTAGATGCCGCATTTGGCCTCGACAAATTCTGTAAATGCCGCAAATTAGTAACTTAAAAGTGCCCTTTTGGCCCTTGATATATTTTTTTAAATAATTTTAATAAAAAGCAAATTAAATTCTAAGACTTTTGGTACCAAAAACTCATTTTTCCAAAATTTTGGATTTGCACTCGATTAGCCACTTAATAATAAATAAGTGGTTCGCGGAACACCCAACCCTCTTCTTCCATATATTTTTTTATTTTTCCTAGAAAGTGCTCGTAATTAATAAACTAAATACATATTTAAAAATGACTTACTATGTCAAATATTTTTGTGAGTTATTTCAAAGGGATGTTAGGGAGAAGAGAAATTGAGAGTAGGGATATTAGTCTACCATAAAAAGAATTACTGCATTCCGGCGAAACTACTGCTCCTTTTTTGAAATCAACCGACTTTTTTTTTAATTTTTGGCTGTGTTGAAATAAAAAAGATTTAAGTTTTAAACAATTATTATTAAAAATTTAAGTTACAGGTTTGATTATTACACATATTATACAAAAATGGTACTATTCTAATAAATATTTGGCTTACAAGAGAAACTAAAATAAATAGTTATACATATAATTTAAAAAAATAAAAAAAATAAACAAATTCATGTCACATGAATTATGTGGTAGCTTTTACTTAAAAACCAGAACCAGGCCTGGATTGGGCCTATTTGGTCACAGCGGCAATTTTATTTGGTCACATATTATTAAAGTGTGCACACGTGGTTTCGACACGGATCATCTGTGACCTTATAGTCTAGAGCCGGTGACCGTTTTTTAACCGACTTCCTAAAAGCAGGAGGTTATATTTCATTTTTTTCTTCCAGCTGTATTTCATATGTTTTAAAGTACATTTAAATTAACCTATTTGCAAATCGCCAGGTCCTGGATCGGGTACCTTTGGGTGCTAGAAGCCCCAATATTTTTAACTTACTTAGTCAAGAACATTACATTTCTTACATTTAGATAAGTCTATTTTCACAGTTTTGCACAATTATTCAGCAGTCCAAAGGGTAAAAAAGGCTTTAAAAAGTTCAAATCAACTTTTTAAAAAAACATATTAGGTCAACACTAAAAAGTCGAAATAATTTTCATTTAATCAAAATGTCATTTCATAGATTCTCAATTCTTTAAAAAATTGAGTATCACATATGTCAAAGGCACTTGTTTTTTTTTTGTTAAAAACTTGGTCCCAGAATTATTATGTATAACTATGAAATGTAATAAATGTAATGTCAATGACTAGGCAAGTTAAAAATGCTTTTTTTGTAGCTCATTGCCACAGCTTTTGGAGCTTCTAGCACTCAAAGGAACCGGATCCGGAGCCTAGCAATTTGGAAAAATCTTAATCTGAATGCAATTCAAATCGCCACATTTTCTAGTAAAATTTTTCCTCCTATATTCAAATCTGCCAAGAAAATGCATTAAAGTGGTACCGTTTTATTTTTTTTAAGTCCAAACAGGGGAGACTAAAAAGTATCAAGGGTAAAGTACCTTTATATAAAATACATAAAAAATATATAGAAAAAAATTCTTTTAAATCGAATAAAAATGCCAGATTTATATCTTGCATAAAAATATTCATTGTTAGGTTTTTTGAAATGATCGGAATGATCTTATTATTATGAAAAAATATTAAATAGCTTTCAAAAGCATGACATTTATTGCATATATTTCTTTTCTGCAACTTTTAGTGTATTTTTGTATCAATTTTTTAAAAAGGTCGATATCTCGAAAACGGTACTAGGTAAAAAACAATTATTGGCAGTATTGGATTTAGGACGAAAAGTTTTACTAAATAATGGGGAAACCTGAGTGGAACCCAAAAAGTTATAATTTTAAAGTAGTGTTTTATTTTTACCTTCTAAATCAAAACCACCAAAAAATTACCACGGATCTGTTGTTCGCAATAACCACTCCGGGCCTGACAACAACATAATTCTAACATCGAAAAAATACAGTTTCAACCAAACATTTCTAGGTATTGTATTAAATACATTTATATTTACAGAGTTGCTAACCCACTAACAGTAACATGTTTGCGAGGGGCAAACCTCCCTGGAATTCATTTAACAGACACTTAGAATTCTTACACCAATTACTTGACATTTCTAAGTACAGAAATTCCTTAGAATTTATTGGAATTCTCGAATTATTGCACAAAGTTTCGCACATTTGCAATATTTATGTATCTAACACGTCTTAATTTGATTTGGACTGGACTGGAACATTACATAGATGTAGTTAACTAAATCCAGTAAATTTAACTTGTATTATTTATAGGTAAAAATCATTACTATTGAAACAAAGTCATCACAGAATAATACCAAATGCCCTCCTGTTTTATATTTTACCCATTTATCATGGTAATTTGCTGTTGTGGGTTTTATGGTACTATTTTGTGATTTTTTATGTATAATGCAGTTTTGGTCCTCTTTAGCGTACCTGCAGGTACATGTGGGAGGGTAAAAGCAGGTTTGGAGCCCGAACTTCGAACTGGAACCATTTAGTACCCACGAGTCGCGACGGCAGGATGGTATGCCGATAATATACAAATTTGGCCTCATTACATAAAAATTTAGTCCCGTAATATACAATTTTTAGTATGACTCGTCGGTATTTGCTAACTGGTCCAGTCCTACTCTAGGTATACATACGTGAAGCTCCAGTAGTGTACTTACTACATTTTATGATATTTGCTACGTTTCATTAAAGAACGCTATTAGTTAAACTAAAAAAATTACGCAGAAAATTACCACTAAACTAAATTAAAGACCTCACGCAATGAGTTGAGCTATATTATTTGTTAATTCTATAAAATCAAAAAACAAAGGGGCTGCAGAATGTCCATAAACAACGTAGGTAACTCGAAAACCTTCCATTTTGTGGTAAATTTTTAATGCTGAGCAGACAAAAATATTTTGTCCTCACCATTTATGTAGTCGTTATGTTGTGTTGCTATGCAGTCAGATGTTAATTTTTACAAATATCTAAATACCTATTTTATATGTAATTGTGTGTAGTCACGTAAAAAGGGACATAAAAGAAAAAAATTAACATGAACAAATGAATAATTAAAAATACTATTCAAGATAAAAAACCCTAAAATAAATTTTTTATACCTTTTTCGTTTGACCATTCACAATTATTTAAAATCTAGACATAATATATATAATCTAAACATAATATGTATACATGTATGTAAGTTAAGTACTGAGCCCTAATCAATCAATACTAAAAATACAAAACAAAACACAAAAGCTGAAATACATAACTTAAGTAAACTCAAACACAAATTTATCTGACTATTTTTCATTCATTTTCATCCCTTTTGCAAGCTTCGGAAATGGTAGGTATGTACATACTTTATGTACCTACCTACCAGTGCATACATATTTTTGATGTGAATACATTAAAGTACATGAAAACTTAAATTGGTACATACAAGTACATACAAATTCGGTATAGAATTAAAAAAATTACATAGATTTACCTAAATTAGTGATTCTTAATTCAAGAAAATTACAAATATCAAAAATTTACCGTCACTTTTAACAATGCGCGTTGTAAAATATGCACCATAGTGAGGTTTAGTTATATAAAAAATATTTTGCAGTGCTAAAAGTGTAATTTTTAATTACTTTTAATGTTTTTTAAACTTTCAGGACGATAAGCATGAATAGGTATATATTTTAACATATTTATGGGTTTATTTATATATATATATATATTTACTATTTCATCATAATCAGCTGAAACTTTTCCGAAGCTTGCTTTCGAAATTTTAAATTACTTCCCAGGAAAAGGCTTGGATCTGTTCGGATCTAAAATGTTCAGATCTGCCAAAACCATTTTTTTTCCTTTACTTCAGTTTTAATTGATTTAATCAAATCTGATTAGATCTGACAACAAAAATACAAGTTACGTACCGTCAACCGAGGTGACTTCGGACGTTGTAGGTAACTTCAGACTTCTGACGCGTAGTCAAGGTTAAGACGATGCAAACATCGAGACGGCTCGCTCGCTTTTTTATTTTTTGTTAGTAGACTTTACATAGTGTACAGTTTTGCACACGTGCTTTGGTTCAGAAGTTTTTGTGAAAAAGTGTCTGAATTCACCTACACCGTCCGAAGTCACCTCAGTTGACGGTACGTCAGATACAAACAGATCTGATCAGTACCAGCATCAGATTTGGTCAGATAAAGTGTAAAATATAATTTTAATTATCATAATTAAAAAGCATATACTATTTTATATTGATAAACAATATTTTGTTTTTCTACAGAAAATAAATATAATTTATAGTACATAATAGGTACTATGTTATAGTCAACTCCTCTCTAGAATTGGCATTTCATTCGTTAAACCTGACAAAAACGTCGGCAACATAAACATTCGTCTGTTTTACTCGCACATCTTTGTTCTAAAAGAGACAACAATACAAGTTACTGGTAATTGTTATTGTTCAGGCCTGAATATACCTACTATTTGTTTACAAACAAACCGAGATGTTGGCGATACTTTATATTAACGGTATGCGTATTCAAGAAAGAAGAGTTATTCGTTGGTTATAGTATATTTATTTCCAAGATAGATTCCCGTCAACGAAGTACAACAATTACCGTTTCACTATGGAACGAACCGGGCCATAGGCTGGACCCCTGATAGCACAAAAGCCTTTTAAGAAGATTCTTAAAATAAATAGCCGGAAGGACGGCATGCTTCTTAGAAGCATATCTATTTTGCTCAGGATATTCTAAGAACGATTAAAGAAATGCAAAGGATACCATTTTAATCATTCTGGGAGTTCATAAGAAGCTTCTTATAAGCTTCTGTATCAAATAAGAATGTTTTAAGAAGCATGTTAAGAATGTTCTTAGAAGTAGGTACATGTACTTTTAAGAATATTCTTGGAATGCTTCTTAAAATATTCTTATTTGATGCATTTAAGTAATAATATTGAATATTGCGCATGCGCAAACAAAGTAAGTAGGCGTTTCAGATTTCTACATTAATGTAGTTTTTCTCTTTCTTTTAAATATATTTTATGATACTCGATCCTTTTTATGGAGTGATATCATAAATTTGGACATGGCGAAAATTTTTACATCTTTGTGATAAACCTAATAATTAAAGTATATAAAAATCTTTAGATATAGCATCCATCAGGTAAGATTCATATGTGATATGCAGTTTTACTGTGAAAGCAAACTTTCTACCAGGCATAAAAATCATGCGCCACACAAAAGTCCAATATTTAGAGAAAAAAATAGAAAAAAATTATCATTTCAAAAAATAATAATTTTAATTTTTTGTCTAAAACTATATAAAATCACTTTATGTCTAAAAATACATCCATTTCGACTACTTAAGGAAAAAACTTATGTTATTAACAGTAATTTTAAGAATATTTGTAATTCTAACCTAATAAAATTAAAATAATATAAACGCCATATTACTAATCTAAAAACATTCCCATTAGAATATTTTAAGAATATGTATTTGGGAATATTCTTAGCAAAATACTCTAATCATGCTTAGCATGTGCACTATAGCATTATTCTAAAAATACTCCCATTAGAATATTTTAAGAATATGTTTTGGGAATATCCTAAGCAAAATACTCTAATCATGCTAAGAATGTTTAGAGTAGAAGCACTTATACTACTACAGCAGTGCACCTTTGAAGAACATGCTTAGCATGTTTACAGCATTATGCTAAAAACCTTTTCAAGGGAACGATTAAAAAACCTTCTTAGGATGAAGTGTGTTATCAGGGACATCGGGTAAAAAACAAAAAATGAAAAATAAGGGTTTAAATGCATTTTTCTTATAGTTAATTATCTTATACATTGAGAAGAGGCAAAATTTGCATCTATAACTAAGGTTACCTAGATAAATTAACGCTTATATTAGATGTCTTAATTATGCTACGAAAATTTGTAGCCTTTTTTTTTGTTATCTTACAATATAATCTTTTTCTATTAATTGCGCAATAATAACAATTTAAAAGAGTATTATATAAAAAATAAAATATTTTCTATATCCCCTATTTTTCGTATTATCATTTTTTTTTTAATTTTCCGACATTTCTTGTTTTTTCCCGCAAAGTCCCGCATATTTTTTATAACTACATTATAGTGGACTAAGTAAGGAAAAAACCTATGCAAAAATCAGACCCCAGAAAACCCCAGAACCTCTTTAATTTAAATTTTTGTTTTAAACAACAATAAAAAAAATTACTTTTCACACAAATTTTTACATAATTTCTTTGCAGTGGGTAATATTATCTGGTAATTACGTTAGCTTAGCTTAAGCGTTAGAATAGTACGGTAGTTTTAAATTTCGCAAAATTGCCAAAAAAGGCCCATATAACAAAAATCTAAATAAATAAAAAATATATATTTTTTTCAACTTTTTTTCGATTTTCGAAAAAAGAATTTTGTTTTAACCTTGTTTTTGGAAAAAAATTGGAAATCTGGAAACCTTTAAAAAAAATAAATTTAATTGCTTTTTAATATTTACCATTTAGTGTACAAGAAAGATTTTTGCGTAAGTATTTAATCCGAAATTTGGAAGAATTCTGGAAAATGTGAATAACTTGTAAAATTATAATTTTAAGTAAACAATTTGGCTTTTTCAAGTAAAATTAAAATATTTAGCTAACTATTGAGTTGTAAAATTCTGGAAAAATTCAGAGAAAATCACACAAGAAAAATGTCTAGAGAGGCAAACAATGAGGATATCTTGCATACCTTATTGTTAGCCTCAGATCCAGTAATTTCTAGTATGAGACCTACTTGTAAAAATAAAGTAAAGGAATTATTCAAGGAAGCTAGGGAATTACTGGTTTTTGATAAAAGTACCTATATAAAAATGATTTACTTTATTTAGTTTGTTTTATTATCACATTTTTTTATAAAAAATTTTTGTCACTATTTTAAAATTTTTCAGAATTTTTCCAGATTTTTTCCAGAATATTTACAGATTTTTTCCAGAATATTTACAGATTTTTTCCAGAATTTTTCCAGAAATTTTCAACTCAATAGTTAGCTAAATGTTTTAATTCCACTCCAAAAAGCCAAACTTATTAGCTAAGATAATAATTTTACAAGTTAAACACATTTTCCATAACTTATCCATATTTTTTATTTTTTAGAACTTATCCATATTACTTAGTTAAATATCTTTCTTAAACGCTAAATGGTAATTAATCATATAAAAAAAAAATTAATCTAATTTTTTCTAAGATTTCCAGATTTTTGCCAAAAATGAAACCTAGCTAAAAGGCTTTCTCGTACCTAAAAATAGCTACATACCAAATTTTATCAAAATCCCGACTACCGTTTTTAAAAAAGATACGATGTCCAACGTATGGCCCGCTTCGTTCCATAGTGCGTTTGTCGCAAAAAAAATCAAAAGTTTTAATAATTGGTAAAGATATAGTTTATAAACTAAAATCCATTTAATTGAACTTACAAATTAAAGGTTCCCTACAGTTGGAGGTAAGCTCGCTGAGCCATCTCGATTTAAAAAAATTATATATTAAAAAAAGAAAGCTTATAAAATTATCCACAAAATATACAGGGTTATTTAGAAATAGGGTCATTAAGGGGTGATTTTACAAAGGAAAATATGAAAAAAAGTTCCTATAAACATATGTCTCTTTGCCCCTTTGAAAGTGGCTAAAAAATCGGTTTTTATTTAATAACTCAGGAACACTTTCAGATATAGCAACGAGGTCTTGCACGTAAACTAATCTTAATAAGGCCCATCTTCTGTTGTTCTTTTCAGGTACTTATTTAAACCAGGGGTGTGCGAAATGAGAGGGCCTTGTCAGTTTTTTGACCCAAACTTTGTTCTGTGTAACTTTTTTGTGATTTTATTTTTGGATTATGATTCCTCAGGTCAAAATACATAAAAAGGTACTCTTTGTGTAATACTGTAGGATTAACCGTTTTCGAGAAAAATCCATTTGAAGGTGAAATTTCACGATTCGAGGGCAAAAAAATTAAATAATAAAATGCTGAAAACCAAAATTTCAGTGGTGCAGGGTAAATGTACATCAAAAACTAAGAAAAAAACCTCATATACAGATACTTCCAAAAATCAATCCTAAGGGAGCCATGGTCTCCTAAAAATGCACCATTTTTAAAGGGCCATTGTAGCTTTAAAACCCATTTTTCGACCTACATGTATAGAAACTTTTTTTTTTAGTTTTTAATATAAAATAACCCTGCATCATTGAAATTTTGGTTTTCAACATTTTAGTATTTAATTTTTCCGTCCTCAAACCGTGAAATTTCACCTTCAAATGGATTTTTCTCGAAAACGGTTAATCCTAAAGTATTACAACAAGAGTACGTTTTTATGTATTTTGACCTGAGGAATCTTATTCCAAAAATAAAATCACAAAAAAGTTCCACAGAAAAAAGTTTGGGACAAAAAACTGTTAAGGCCCCGCCGTTTTGCACACCCCTGGTTAAAATAAGTACATGAAAATAACATACGAAGATGGGTATTATTAAGATTAGTTTACGTGCAAAACCTCGTTGTTTCTGAGTTAATAAATAAAAACCGAATTTTTTAGACACTTTCAAAGGGGCCTAGCTTCCTTAAGCCGCACTTTTGGACATATGTTTATAGGAACTTTTTTCATATTTTGCTTTGTAGAACCACCCCTTAAAATTAATGACCCTATTTCTGAATAACCCTGTATAAAGTTTTTTTTTAAACACTCCCCACAAAATCTGTGGTAGATTTTATCATGTGCGTTCTTGAGATGTTCTTTGCTTGAATTTAGTACCTGATGTATAAGCTAGAAACAGGTTCTACATGATTTTTTTAGAGAATTTCTAGGGTACACGCGAGGGATTTTTTTTTTGGGCAGGGCAAGGCAAAAATTTACCAAATAGACACTGACGAATTTCCCAACTTTAAAAAAGTTTGGAATTTTGCGACTAAAAAAAAAGGTCCTTACCTCTGAAAAAAAGATTTGACTAAAAAAAGATATTTCCATTTCCCCTGACTGGCAAATTTGATGAGTAAAAAAAGCTCATCGCCTCTACAATTTTATAGTCTTCCTTAAAATCAAGATACCGGGACCATTTTTGCTAATTTTCCCAAAAACTAACCAAGTTATAGAAAAGCTTTTCTATAAAATCCTCGTATAAAACTAGTTTTATACGAGGATTTTATATAAGTATTTTATAAGTTTTTTTTTTATAATAACTTATTTTAAAAAAAATGTTTGCTGTTAAGAATTTATTGGCAAAAAAGTCCAAAAATGTACATTAAAATCAAGATGCCTTGCGAGCTTTCCTTGGAGACTTTTAGTACATTCATCAAGGTACCTATTCTTGACTTTCGAGGAGTGGAACGACTGATAGAATGAGTGAGGTTGTGATCGTACTCTATTGGTTTCAAAACTATGCGTTATATTCTAAGCGTTGTTCTTTCAGTCGTTCTACTTATCGAAAGTCAAGAATAGGCATCCAGGAAGGTCTCAACTACATCCCTACCAATTTTAAAGACAAGTTTTTTGAGGCACAAAGTCGTTGCTAGGACTATAAACAGTGATTAGTTTGTGTTTACTCAATGATGTAGAGAAAATGATAAGGCCTTAACTCTGCGCAAGTGACTAATATTGTTTGTTGGTATCTATTTTGAATCTTATTTGATGCGCGAAATTTAAATTTCTAGATTGGGATTGGATATGTTACCAACCATAACAAAAAGGTCCTAGAAATTACTAATTTTAATGGTTTTACGATCTAAAAATTACGTACAAAATGGCGGATTGACAGAGATGGCATTATGAGTGTGAGTAAGAAAAAATACACCGGGGTGAAACTAAAAATTAGTATACGCAGAAGGTCAATGCGCAATCCTTTACTCTACGTAATTGTGTTCACTGAGTGTTTAGACGACTAAGGGCATATCCACAGGCTCGCATAACAACATAGTACATTTTCATGCGATGCCCTGATTGGCTGATATGCCGCCATGTATCTTGTAAGCCAATTACGGTATCGCATTGTTATGTTTTATGTTCTTATGCAAGCTTTTGAATAGGCCTTAAAACAATCAATTAATGATAAATGTTGCCTATTTTTTCACCTTCGCCATATCTTGAAAATGAACATATTACACAAATAAATGCAGATTCTAATTATGCTTGTTTCGGGATGGAAAAAGTTAAATAAAAATCAAAATTAAATCTGCTTACCAGTTTCGAGCATTTATGCCCTTCTTTAGAGCATTATTTTACACAAAAAATATCAATTAGGAATCGTTGTTAAGTCTTTTTACTTTTAACTAATTTTTCTCATTATTATCACAAAAATAAAATATAGCATAAGAATAATTGGGCCCTGTTGTGCAAAAAGCAACAAACCCACAATATTTCACATATTGTGGGTTTGATGTACGAATGTAGTATGGACATTTTTCTACGACTGCTTTAGAAAGTAAGCAAATACACACACTTTTCAAACATATAATGAATCCATTCTAGCTCTAGATATGGTATGAATATTCTGTATCAAGTGTTAGAATGAGCACATGTAGTTCCATCTCTTGTTTATAAAAGTAAAGAAAACTGTAGCAAAATTAACAAAAATATATATATTTTACCATGAAATATTGAATAATTTAATGCAATTTAAAGTTTTGCGTTAAAATTACATACAGTTTATTAGTTTTTCTTAATGTTTGGCCAGTTTTTTATCAATTTAGTTCAAAAAATTAAAAATCTATTGTTATATATTTAAACCTGATATATGTCACAACAATCTGACATAACCTTCAATTTTTGCATTATAATTTGTAAATATGTGCTAAAATTAAATAAAAATCTTTTTTAACCACTGATTTGATAAAATTATTAAATAACATTAATTGCTTTATTTAAAAATATGTGTTTTGTTACATTTACAATGTCGAGTCACAAAAAACATTGTTTTTAACCTTGTTCGCAGTTTAAAGCCATACAGTGTGTCATATTTGTAGTCGAAGAAAAAGTATAGTCTACAACATGTATGGAATAGTCATTCCGCGCTCGCGGGACCGTCATACTAGCCTACCGGCTCGTATGACAAACTTTCCGCTGGCGCGGAATATTGTCTATTCC
This sequence comes from Brachypterus glaber, assembly GCA_958510825.1. NCBI lineage: Eukaryota > Metazoa > Arthropoda > Insecta > Coleoptera > Kateretidae > Brachypterus > Brachypterus glaber. The sequence goes on from OY294048.1 coordinate 35,009,794, forward strand.
ATACTAGTTATAGAATATGCTATTCTAGATCAGTACTGCAGTATACAACATTATCTCGTATTTTTTTAAATTGTGGGTTGGTTGCTTTGTGCATAAAAGGGCCCAACTAAAATTCAGAAAAAAAAAATAGCAAAAAACCCCAGTATCATAAAATATAAACATAATATAATTATAATAAGTAATAATTGTTCAATATTTGATATATCTAAGTATGAAACGCAAACACAAAAAAAAACATTGTAAAAATATAAAAAATAAAAAGTTAACATCGATTTTTAATAAATATCAACAAAACTACTTCTAAATCATCACGAAACCGGTAAGCAGATTTAATCCCGAGACAAGCATAATAAAAATATTTTGGAAAATAATTAATTATATAAACCCAGATTCTGTTATGTAGATAAATTATTGTTCATTCGCTTTGACTCGCTAATTATACTTTGTCTTCTTTCTAGTTGTTCTTCTTCTTTAATGGTGTCCTTAAGAGGGCTGGAAGCAGTTTCGGGAAGTAAAAGCACTGATAGTCCACCAACAATGCCAAATGCTGCTAGAAGAATCATTGGGAAGGTTTTGTGGATAAAATCCTGGAAAATTGTTATTAAATTAATGCTAGATTGAAGCATGGACAGTTTTGGGAATATTACGAAATCACAGGTGGCTATGGATTTTACCGGAAGAATGCCTATACCTCCGAAACCACGCGTGTATATAGTTTGACATACGGTTTTAAGACAACCGAAAGAATGCGGCAAACAAATACAAACTGAATTCGCTTTAATCGGAGCGTTTTTTGTTGGTGTTCTGTGGTTTTTTGCACCTACCTCCTTTCCTACCTTTCATCGTAGGTTTCTTACCGTGTGTCAGACTATAGATATATGTATAAAGTTTTTTTTTATAAAAATAGATTATTCTATAATCCATTACTAAAGAAAATCACTAATAAGTAAATGAAGATATTTTTATATTTTTTTTACCTTGAAGAAATTTTTGTCAAAACTAAGCTTAACCACTTATAAGTGGTTTGAAAATGAGACCATAGTTTTAAAAACCTTCTCTCTTAATGCAATGGGATATACTACTGATACCAAAATAACTTGAAGATAACCCTGATGACATAATAAATAAAAACCGGAAATTGTTTTTATTTTTAATTTCTGTATTTTTAACTTCTGGAATCTACTCTTAAAACCATAAAAAATACTTAAAAAAATAGAAAAAAAGTAGTTCGTGCTTTAAAAATTAAACGAGAAATATATATGATATATTTTTCTGATTAAAAAACTTTACCTATAATTTTTTTTTATTCTAAGTAAAAAAGTTTTTATAAACATATGTCTAAAAATTCATGGTTTTGGAGATAAGGCCATGTTACCGGTAATGGAGATTTCTCCCGTTAGACAGGGACAAAAGTTCTACCCAAAAAGGATAAAAGACATACATACACTCCCACTTCCACCCAACCAAACAAATTCTGTATTTGTTCTTTGTTGAACAAATACAATATTTACTTGGCCAGGCGAAAAGTGTAACTATATTTATTTTATTAAAGAAATTACTGGCGCCATCTAAATTTTAGTAGAATTATCTTATTCTACAGATTCACATTAGCTATGTTCGTTCGTGCCGCTCACTGCTACACTTTTCGGCCAACCGAATAAATACTGTATTTGTCGTATGAAAAACAAATACAGTATTTATTTGGTTGGCTGGAAAGTGTAGCACAAATGAGATAGAGATAGGGTAGACGTATTTTGTTTCATAATTCTAGTTGTAGAGAGCTCCATTGCAGGCCACTACGGACCTGCGAAATCGTATAGATTGTATGCTAATTAGTATCGTACTCCGTCCGGTTATGCAAGATATAGTCCGTCCAATTATGCCAGATAGTAGTTTAAAATTTCCGCGATTTTTAAGCTACATCATTGGTTAAAAACTCATACCTTTTAACATATAAAATATTGTGACATTTTTTGTCTATGACAAAGATTGACGGTCGTTAAAGCTAATAAAAGAAGAGAAAGTTACATAGAAAGGTTATATTTAATCTTGTTTTGTATGCTATTGAAAAAGGTACTTTTTTGGTTTATTCTTCATACACTCACACTAAATTAGCACATTCTACATATTGTACAAACGTAAATTATATTGAATACAAGGAAAACGTCAAATTTTTAGGTTACAATTACAACTTAAGGCCTATCCAAAGGCTTGCATAACAACCATTACAAGATACATGACGACATATCAAGCCAATCCTGACATCGCCTTTTTATGTAATATGCTTGTTATGCGAGTCTTAGGATAGGCCCTTTCCAGGAAAACAGTACCGACATCTGTTAAATTTTTGATACACTACGATTTATGCATAATTATGCTAATTATGCGCTATGTGGTGTAAAACGGGCCGCGTCCCTTACTAACTTGCATAACTGGACGGAGTATAGGGTGGTTCATTTTTTATTTTTTTTTATTTTTCTTAAATTATAGGCTCTTTTTTCTCAGGTTCACGGTTTTCGTGTGCTGCAGCACCTAAATAATTAATTTTTGTGAGTTTTGCCTTTATAAACTTTTAATCTGAATGTCGAGAATTCAAAATTCAGCCAAATCTGACTGAAACCACTTTTACATAAAACGGGAGCAAGGTACTTTGTGAGTCAGCGAGCTTTTTTATTGTCAAGTTCGTTTTCAGCTCCCAAAAATTTATAAGAAAAATATAGTATGTATAATAGTAATTGGCGTTTTTTTAATTTTTTTTTGTGGGTCTGTGTTTTAATTTATTTACAAAAATACATACCAAACTCCATAAATTAGGAACCAGCATCAAAGCTACTCCCGCAAATACATTCGCTGCTCCCACACCAATATTCCTAATAGTGGTAGGATACAATTCTGCAGTGAAGACTGGCATAATTGCATTGGACGAACTAATAGACAATTTGCTGACCATCGCGAACGTGGTGCCTAACCATTCCATGTGGGTGGGTAGCCAGAGGGTAACTGGAAGGGTGAAAATGCACGCCACCCCTGATATTACCATCGTAAGCGCGAGAGGCCAACGACGGCCACCCTTTAAAAGGATAAGTATGCTGGCTGCTACGGCGGGAATTTCTACTGCGCCCCCTACGGCCTGTAAATATAAATAAACTGAAAATTGTAATACTTAAGTAGTATAGTAGTATATTCACGGTTCCCGCACTATGGAACGAACCGGGCCATAGGTTGGACATCGGGTAAAAAACAAAAATTCAAAAATAGAGGTTTAAATTTGGTTTTATTATATTTAATCATATTATACATTGAGTGCAGGCAAAATTTTCATGTATAATTAAGGTTAGCCAGAAAAATTAGCGCTTATATAGATGTCTAAATTATGCCTACGAAAATTTGTAGTCTTTTTTTTTCTTATCATACAATATAATCTTTTCCTATTAATTGCGTAATAATAACAACATTAAAGTGTATTATATAAAAAAATAAAATATTATGTACATCTTCTATTTTTTGTTTTATGGATTTTTTTTTAATTTTCCGACATTTAAATGTTTTTCGTTAAAGTCCCGCAATTTCCGCACATTTGTTATTACTACGATATAGTGGACTAAGTAAGGAAAAAAAATGATGTAGAGATCATACCCCAGAAGACCCCAGAACCCCTTTAATTTAAATTTTTGTGTTAAAAAACAACTAAAAAAAATTACTTTTTACATAGACTTTTACAGATATTCTTTGTGGTGGATAAATTTATTGGGAAATTACGTTATTATACTATTCACGGCCCGTAAGCGTCTGTTCATCCGCCTGTCTGTCCGTGCCATGTCACTTTTTTGTGGACAAGATAACTCAAGAACGAATAATCCGATCGACTCAAAATTTTCAGGAAAAATCAAGTTCTATCAGGGGATGATCCATATTGTTTTTTTTTTAATAATCCCCCCGATTTTTTTTGAATTTTTTTTTCGAAAACATGTTTTTTTTTTTGAAAAAATAATTTTTTTTTATTTTTTTTTTTTTCGAAATTTTTCGACAATTTTTTAATACTCAATACTTGGCTAAATGTTTTACTTTTTCTCGAAAAAGCCAAATTTATTAGCTAAAATTATAATTTTACAAGTTACACACATTTTGCAGATTTTTTCCAAACCGTATTAAATACATAGCTAAATATCTTTTTTGTACACTAAATGGTAATTAACCATATAAAAGAAAAATAAATTTAATTTTTTTTAAGTTTTCCAGATTTTCCAGATTTCCAGATTTTTTGCCAAAAACGAAACCTAGTTAAAATGCTTTGTCGTACCTAAAAATGGCTGCATACCAAATTTTATCAAAATCCCAGTTATCGTTTTCAAGAAAAGTATGATGTCCGGCTTACGGCCCGGTTCCCATAGTGTACCGGGAACATGACTTTAGTCCAACTTTCTATTAACTAATTTTATATTTCATATCTTGTTTATGTAGGTGCTAACGACCATTTTACGCCCAAAAAAATATATATGTAGCCCTACAGGGCTATTTTTTTTAACTGACGAAAATCCTTAAAAATTATTTAGGAATAGCCTACCACCAAAATTACAAATTTAATTTAAATCATCAAACATGACGTATTATTATAGTTCTATAATATAATAAATCATTGACCAAATTTCAAGTCAATAGGCACAATGCAGCACAGAGGTTTAAAAATTTTAAAAACCGTCGTTCATTTCTTTTTTGATTCAGACGGTGTTTTTTTATTTTCTACTAGAACAAAATTGAATAATTTTAACAATATTTAATTAGAAAGTTTTCTATCTGTCGTTAAATTAAATGGATAGGAAACCATGAACAGTACCATTTCATTCTTTTTGGGAATCATCAGCACTGTGTATCCTGTATGTAGTTAAAATTTAAATAAAACGTTAGATATATATAAAAGTATGGTGCCATCAATTGATGTACACCCTAAATTGTAGCGATTTGCATTTTGGGAACAATTTTTTTTTTAATTTTTTTTTTCGTTTTTCAAAAAAATTTTTTTTTTGAACTTGCGTTATTTGGGAAAATGCAATATACTATTCACTGTGAATAGTATATAATGGAATTATATAATATTATATAATATTAATTTAATTAGTTAGATTAGGCATAAATTTATTGTGAAAATATAACAAATAAATAAATAAATAAATTACATATCTCAGGGCTCCCACTGAAAACTTTCAGATTTTTTTTATGATTTTATGACAATTTTAGGCATTTTATGACAAATTTTATGACAAAATATTTGGACAAAAAAGCGGAAATCTTCCATTTTAAATCCTTATTCTACAGCACTCTACCTCTAGCCAGGACCGGACCGAGCCAGTCGAAGCCCCGGGGAAAGCTCTAGCACCTCGGGCGATTTTTTTTTATTTAACGTTAAGTTTTACAAACTTGAAAAGTGACGACAAAAAAAATGGTCGCCAGCTTCCCATCAACTAAGTTAGCGCCGCAGGCCACATTTTTTACAAATTCTGCCAATTGACGTTAATTTAATACTGTAAAAAAATATTAAAAGCCCTAGTGCCAAGGCGAAAATTTTTACGAATTTGAAGGTCTATGGTCCACTTAGAAAGGACACGCATATTTGCTAATCAAATAAAGTATAAAATAAAATAAACTGTCGACGTCGGAACTTCTCGAACCCGGGTCCCGGGGAAGCTTCCCTCTAAATTCGGCCCCGCCTCTAACATCCCTTTCTTTATATATAACCCTTTTAAATATAGGTTATTTGCCCATTTGCCCCATCCCGATTTTTACCAAAAATAATTCCAACCGAGAACTTCAGGAAGTAAAGGTATGTACCTCAAAGCATTTTTGAGTTATCGTGCCCACAAGAATTACAGGACAGACCACCACCCCGAGGGGTGGTGGTTTTGGACGAGCAATTTTAGATTAGATTAGATTAGATTAATTTATTGTGTCATAAAAAAGATTTACACTCGTCAATACAAAATATACAATATATAACAAACTTATATAATATAAAACAATATTATAAGATTATATGTTTTTTAAACTATTTATAACATCAGTAACAGAATACGAGCATTTTTCCAACAAATATTTTTTTATTTGAATTTTATATTTAATAAGTGGCAAGTCTCTTACACTGACAGGCAGCTCATTGTATGCAAGGGGGCCATAATAATTTGTACCGTTCTTAGATCTTTCGACGCGGTGGAAGTCTAGGCATATGTTTTCATTGTTTCTTGTGGGGTAGGTATGTATATCTGTGTGCATTGTATATTGAGTAATATTTTTATGTACATGCACAAGACACTGTAAGATGTACATGGAGGGTAGATTGAGTATTTTTTGAATGCGAAAACTCTGAGTGCAATCTTCTCTGTATCCTAAATTATTCATAATCCTAATTGCTCTACGTTGTAGTCTAAATAACCTATCAGTTGAGGTTGCATGTCCCCAAGCGATAAGGGCATAACTTAATTTACTATGTATGGTCGCAAAGTATACTGTCCTTATTACCTTACGAGAAACTACCCCCACAAGGGTCCGCAGGGCATATATACTTCTACCAACATTCTTTGAAACAAAGTCAATATGGTGGTCCCATAGTAACCCACTATCAAAGTGAATTCCCAGAAAACGAACCGATTCCGGGTTAAGAAAATCACCACAATTTCTGAGTGTAAATACCATAACTTCCGTTTTCGACTCGTTTAGGCTTAGTTTCTTCGCTGCAAACCAGTCATTGGCCCTTGTCCGCGCCTGATCTAGTTCATTTAGCAAAATAGCCAGTATTTTATTTTTCTTCCGCATTGTAGTATCGTCTGCAAATAGTATTGTATCTGTATCTGGAGAGCACTTACTTATGTCATTGATGTAGCTTAAAAAAAGTGGGGGGCCAAACACTGAGCCTTGTGCGACACCAATAAATGTCATAAGTGCCTCAGATATCAAACCATTTAGTACCACTATTTGCAAGCTATTATTCAGAAAGGATAAAATTAATGTAATACTTTTTTCAGAGAATCTATAAAATCTTAGTTTATCTGCCAATATATTAGGATCGACGCAGTCAAATGCCTTTGACAGGTCGCACAACAGTGTGCCTATAAAGAGACCAGAGTCGAAACCTTCAGTTATGGAATTCAGCAGCTCATTAATAGCGTAAACAGTAGATTTGTTCTCCCGAAAACCGAATTGGGATGAGTTAAACAAATTATTTTGCTCAAAGTAACCCACAAATTGCTTTTTAAGGGCCTTTTCGAATATTTTAGATAATATCGGTGTTATGGAAATGGGTCTATAGTTGGAAGGGTCGTCACGAGATCCTTTCTTGTGAATGGGTACTACCTTCGATATTTTGAGGGATTTGGGATATATACCTTGTAAAATACATTCGTTAAATAATCTTTTTAATGGCACTGCGATTAAGTCACCTATAGATTTTAGTATTCTCGTGTTAATCCCATAGTAATCAGTACTAGTACTTTTATTTAGGTTTTTTATTATATCCTTTATTTCAGCATAGGACACCTCACTGAAGCCAAATTTGTCACTTTCTGGATTAATGTTTATATCTGACAGATAATCTTGATAATTTAAATTTGTATTTGATATTTGGGATTGTATAGTTAATGGTACATTAACAAAAAAGTTATTAAATTCATCAGGAGTAATTTTTGTTTCCCGTTTAGTAATTTTAACTGGTTTATTACTATTTACTACTTTCCAGATAGCCTTTTGCGTATTATCAGATGCATTTATGAAACTATTGTGTGCTTTAGTTTTTTCAGCTTTTATAGCGTCTTGATATTTACGCCTATATTTATTTGTAATTTTTGTAAGTTCTGGGTCGGCGTACTGTCTAGAAAAATCGGACATAAATCCTAAAATTTCACGCATGTTCCTAATGTTGTCGTTAAACCATTTAACTATTGGTTTTGGTTGAGATTCATTAATAAATTTAATAGTTTCAGCGACCTCGAAAACCCATATATGCCAATTTTTACGAAAATACTGTAATCGTTTGAAAATTGTTACTCCTGCCCTGCAAAGATAAAGTTAAAACAGATTCAACTCAAAAATGGAGTAAGAAAATATCTATTCCAAAACTGAGTTCAGCAACCTAAAAAACCTTGTATAGCAATTTTCACTAAAAAATATTGTAAATATTTAAAAATAATTACCCCCTGCCCGCCGGAGGTGTAAAAAAATGTATGAACAGATCCAGTTCCAGCGACCTCAAAAACCCCCATACCGAGCCCCATACACCAATTTTAAAGAAAATATTTAAAATATTAAAAAAAAACAAAAAAAAAATTCTATCCCAGGTCGCTATAAAGTATAAAGTATGAGTATTTTTATGAAATTTTATGACTTTTATGACGATTTTAGGACAAATTGGGTCATTTTATGACATTTTATGATTTTATGACAAGTGGGTGGCCTGATATCTTCACTGCTTGTTTTGTATATCAAGCTGTAACAATCTAAGAAAATAAACAATACAAATCCCTCATTATAACTGAGTTGGGCGGGGGTCAAGTAACTTGAAATTTGGTGTGAAAACATTGTTTTTTAATTGAAACAACATAGGAGGGGTGCATATGAAAAATTAGAAAAAAGTGTTTTTTGCAATGCCCTAATATTCATTGGCTTAAATCGGCTTAAATTATATTCATGTAAGTTAAGATATATTTTTTATCTGTATAGCTATAAACAGTAGATATAAAAACACCCACAGCCTATCTTTTGCCATTAGATTGTTGACATTACCCTTGATAATAACAATCTTAGTGGGTTACTATTTGCTTAGAATAAGAAGAAAAACAATTATGATCGGTCATGGCCATGCTAATAACTATGATAAATTGAAATGCGCATTATGATTACATGTAACTTCTATTATTGCTATCATTTACGCGATAAATGAGAACAGCAGAGTTGCAAGCGTGCACCAAACCGTTTGCATTTCTTTCCATTTTTACTGAAAACAAAAAATACCTGGTTGTTGCAACCAAACCAATAGTTAAATTCGGAATAACTTTTTTATTGGTTGCTGCGACCAGAAATCTGGCTAGGGCAACGAGTCAAATTCTAGTGCTTAACAGATCCTTAAAATATTTATTTCAAACTTTTAACCCCTTCCTCTCCATTGTATCCACGTATAGATATTTTTAGGTAGCACAATATACCACAATATTCACGGTTGCATATTGGTATACGGGAAATTTAATCTGGTATAGGGACCTATGCCTCAAAAAACGGCTGGAACGGAAGGGGTTAAGGGTTAAAGGCTTATTTTTTTAATTTTTGACGAATCTTAATTAACAGCCTTAAGGCTCTCTGTGGAAACTAAAGATCTTTTTCTATTTTGCGACTCTTATAAGCTCATAATCACACGCATTTTGCGTGTTCTTATAGGCCCATAAGAGGTCTCTACTTTTTCTTCTGTTGGGTTGGCAACATACAAAAGCCTGTCTCTTGACGTTTTGCGTGCAAATGTCAATGTCGATTTAAAGTTAAATTTTTTACAAAATTTTGTGTTTGGGTTATTTTTTACCGTGTTAAAAATTGTGGACTGGTTAATTGCAGTGAAAAAAGAAGAGATGACTGTAAAATATATCAAAATATCATTTGTTCTTAGAATTTTAAACATAGTGTAAACTGTAATGCCAACCCAAAACAAAAATTCCTAAATCAGTCATCAATTTAAATGTAAGTTTTTTAAATTTTAGAGCAAAATAGAAAAAATTGTATAAAGCACTAGTTTCATAACACGTTTTTAGAGCACTAGTACTTTAGAAAACTCGGAGCAAGCGGCTCGTTTTCAAAACTTGCACTCGTGCGCTAAAAGCGTATGTTATGAAACTAGTACTTTAATATACTATTTTTTTTTCAATTTTCTTTACATTAGCATCCGACATGGAATGTTTTCTGATTACCCGCTAAACGATTTGAAACAAAAGTGAACATTTGACCACCTTTAGTATACAAAAAAATATATTATCTTTAATACTATCTCTATTAAAGAAATGTCTGCAGACGGGAACAGATTTTGATTTGGTTAAAAAGAGGAAAGAAGGGCAACATTTTTCGAACCATCGATCATTAATGTAATACTTGCAACTTTTATGTCGAAGTAGTTAAGAATGGAATGTTTTATATTTTATTTTAAATTGGTAGATGCATAAAAAATACCTAGATTAAATGTATCAAAGTCTGTATTTAAATAGCAACACTTGAGTAAATACAAAGCTCAGTAAAAGAGCTTTCCCATTTTT
>OY294048.1:35020267-35120050 GCA_958510825.1 Brachypterus glaber
AGGAACATAGATCCGCAAACGAACCCTAAGGAAGTTACGACCCTTTAAAATTGTAATAAAAATTAGGTTTTTAATTGATAACTTGCATGTGAATTAATCTTAACCTCTTCAGGGAATTTTTGTTCAAATTAATTTAGTAGCAAAAGTTTAAAATTATTTTTATTGTGAAAACAAGTAAACAACTGAAGATATGCGAATCTTGGCCATTGGATGTCTCTTCTGATTGGAAACATAGGAAATGGCTTCACCTATAGACACTGAGCAATAAGGAATTCGGTGAATTTCATTTTGCCAGATTTATTTTTAAACGTACACATATGTGCCTATGTCCCTTAAGAGGTTAATAAGGTTCATCTTCGTATTTTATTTTATTTTTTCTGTTACTTTTTTGTAATGTTATTATTGGAACATGATTCCTCGGGTCAAAATACATGAAAAAAGTTACTCTTGTTGTAATCCAAACCGTTTTCAAAAAAAAATCATTTGAAGGTGCAATTTCACGTTTCGAGGACTAAAAATTAAATACTAAAATGTTTAAAACCAACATTTGAATTATGGTCGATTCTACATCATGTAGTGTATACTTGCTTATTTTTGGTTAAATATGTAGAAACGATAATATATTGCGTTATTTTGAATCTGAATTATTTTTATTTTCTTCTTCTTTTAAATTTAAGGTCAGTCTGTCTGACTGGCTATAACTATTATAAACCTATTGGTTAAATTCTCTATCGAATCTAGTAAGTATGCCTTGACCTTTAAAACTATACCAACCATCAATCAAGCAAAACGGCTCTACAAAAATCTGACAAACCGAAGTTAACATGGATAACTAGGATCAGAAAAGACTCTTGTTTTTTGATTTGACATTTGGCGTCTTCTATCTTCCGATAGAACCTTCCATTTTAGCGACTACGCAATAAAAGAAAGAAAAAGCAATCCGCTTGTGATACATATTATACCGGATGTCCCACCAGGATATATATATATATATATATTCATATCTTCGTTATTAAAATAGATACAAAAAATTAAAAGAGGATAAAAAAGTTAAATTAAATGCGAGTCAAAGTATAATAATTAAATTAATTTAAGTTATATATTAATTAACTGACATGCTAAATTTCCTTTTACTTACCCACCCTCATAAAACCACCTCCAACTTTTGTTTTTTTAATAGCACCCAGCTATTTTTAATAAAGAATATGAAAGAGCATTTCATCTTAATTCAATCATGTATTTTGTGACTTCTTTTTTTCAGGGGCTACAAGAACCACCCATCCGAGCAAAATTCAGAAAATTTCCCAAAAACTTATGTTAAATTATACCCAAAAGAAAATTGATTAATATATCCAAAACCAACCTTAATAACCCAATCTCCTGGAACCACCTGCAACTTTGTTTTAAATACCACCCTGCTATTAATAAATAATAGTTATTTTTTGAAAAATATTGTCTTAGATCAAAAATGTGTGATTTGGATATAACCAAGAGAATATATTCTTTAAAGCAACATTGTGCTTTAAATGTGAAAGGATATAAATATGGTATGATTGAAAGGAGAATATATTCTCAAATATAAAAGGATAAGAACATGGTATGTATAAAAGAAGAATAGATTCTCTTTTTAAATAACGGAGATCAAGATGACTTGAATAGATGACTAAAGTAGAATCATCTTGACGGAGATATAGCCAGTCTTAAACCTGGTGGGACACACGGTATAAGGAATATTTAGAGAAATAAATAATAGAATTAAGAATTATGTTTAAAACCATGGAAATTTAAATTTTACGCGTAGCGCTAGAATAGACTTTTGAAAATGTCCGTCTGTCCGTCCGTCCGTCTGTCTGTTCGCCCGTATGATGTCACATTTTTTGTGAACACGATAATCCGATCGACTCGAAATTTTCCGGAAAAATCAACTTTTATGAGGGTAAATCCTCATTGTTTTGGAAAATAATCCCCTCACAAAAAAGTTATGGGGTTGCTAAAAAAAATTGAAAAAATATCTTTTTCAATTTTATTTTAATTTTTTCGTTTTTCGAAAAAGGAAATTTTTTAATATTTTTTTTTTATTACGATATTTACGATTTATGTTTATATGAACTTTTTGACTTAGAATCACTCAAAGAATCACCCCTTCAAGTTTGACCAGGTACTTAAATACCCTATATAATGCAAAGTATTTCATGACTTTAAAAAAATGTCCTTACTTTAAGATCATTTGACCTACTTTGAAGAAAGTACATTTACAATAGGAACATGAAATTATTTAAATTAAATAACTAATTTCTTCAAAATTATTTATAAGTACAAGTCTTTAATTTTGAGCCCATAAAATAATTAAACTAATAACTTTATTTTAAAAACGGTATTTTTTTCTTCAAGTAATTTTAATTTTAATTTTAATTTTAAAACTTAGTCATTTGACTTGAGTTTTTATTACTTTCTTTCAATTTATTCGAAACGTTTATTTCGATATTCGAAAATATGTTAAATTATGTCAACCAGGTTTTTAATTTTAAAGCATAACAACTCCATGCATATATTGGTGTGAGGTAAGGTTTCATATTTTAAGTACTTCAGTATCTTGATATAAGGTACGATATAAACAAACAGTTGTGTTAATAAGCTACTAATAATATCCTGGTTATTTCAGTAATTTATTTAAAAATCTTATAATATCAAAGTAAAAAAACGATCCTTATTTAAAAAGAAAAAACATAGATTAAAGAAATATGTTTCTGCGAATAAGGTAATACCCAGTCAACACAAATACATGGCAGGAACATAGCAGGTACATAACCACTGTTCTATGTGATGTTGCAGACATGTAATTTTTATAGCCCATGTATAGTCCTTGGACTTTAACAATTCCGCCTCAAGTTATGTATCAGCTACATAACATGCTACATATCAGATACATACTAGGTACATAACAATAAAAGTAGGCGTTTCCGAATTTTGCTTGTTATGGAGTGCATCATAGATTTAGACATGGTGAACATTTTTACGTCTTTTTGATAAACCTAATAATTAAAGTATATAAATATCTTTATATGTAGCATCCATCAGGCAAAATTCTTATACGATGTGCATTTTTACTGTGAAAGCAAACTTTCTACCAGGCTTAAAAATCATGCGTTTCTACTACTTAAGGGTAAAACTTTTATTATTAACAACAATTTTAAGAATATTAGTGATTCTAACCTATAAAAATTAAAATAATATAGACGCCATATTTAGTATTGAATTCATAACATTTTATGTATCGTGTATGTTCTCGTACCATGTATATGATACATAACATGCAATATTGCATGTTATGTATCATACATAGGTATGTTACATCTTATGTAATATGGCACATGTAACGTAAAAAATCTTTCTGTTATAGGGCATGTTATGTAGCATACATATGTATGTTATGTCTCATGTAATATGGCACTTGTTACCTAAAAAATCTTTCTTTACCATGTTGCATCCATATATGTGCGGACTGGGTAGTTCCTAGAATCATATCGAAACCAGCGTTTCTTTAAATTAAGGCTGTTTACCTCAATTAAAGGATTTTTTTTCTGTGTAGCATTACATATCTTCACGGCTTGTATTTATTTAAACAGTTAGTAATAACAGCATAATAAATTACCTACGTACCGTAGTAATTGTATTAATTATAATCGAGTAATTTTATTATCTGTTTTTATAGCATTACGATAATAGGTAGGGGAGAGGGGTCCACAGTCAGACATGTTCCACCATAAGACAAGAGGTTTGCAAACTTTAGTTTAAAAAGTAAATATCAAACAATTTAATTTAGTTTATTAATTCAGATACCACTGTAAAAGGCTTCCTTTTTTGGACTGTCGATAGGTTTATCCAGTCTCTGCTTTTCGCAGTAGATGTCGCTAGCTGTTTTTACTATTCCTTACAACAATTTTTAAACTCCATATAGAGATATATGGAAAGGATTTGATTTTCGTAGTTGTCCTTACTACCGATATGTGGCTCTGAAGAGTGCTAAAAAGCACGAAATCGATCAGTCACTTCGGAGGGACGACTGCGTTAATCAAACAAAAGTCGTTTTAAGGAATAGTAAAATATTTTATATAGATGTTTTTAATTTGTTTAATATTAAATTTTATTTACTTTTATTTTAGTTTATTTTTATTTTTGAATATAAGCACCTCTATATGCAAGAAAAATATGTGTCTTATTGTGAAATTGTCTTGTCTTATTGTGGAACATACATGTTACACAATAAGACACTGTCTGATTGAAATTTTTTTTAAAACTATAAAAAAATATATAATTTTTTGCTTTTTTTTTTAAGTTTTATTATTGATTTTTTTGCGCAAATAGTTGCTCTACCTTCTTTTTGGAACAAAAAGAAACTATTTTAAAAAATATATTTTTTAGATGCGTTTAAACAAAAAGTGTCTGATTGTGGACCCCTCTCCCTATAGCTAAATGGTATTAAAACCCTTTCATACTTAACCGAGCAAATTGATTTATATTCTGTCAATCGTAAAATGAAAAAAATAATAAACTTAAATCATGTTACTTTATAAAATGCTTCAATTATCAGTAGTACGTGTTAAAACCTTAAAAAATTAACTATAATTTAAGCTAGTAATGGTAATTTGTCGCAAACAAAGTTTTAAGCATTTCTGTAATGTTAGAGATACCAGGCAAGGTTAACCATTTAATATAACTTACTATAGAAATCCATTATGTTCTTCTTAATTGTTTTAAATTGAGATTACAGGTTATAGGACAATTAAATAAAAGTACAAAATTTACTGTATAATTTCTGGCCGACGTTTCGAGAGTCAACGTGGCCCTCTTCTCTCTTCTAAATACGAAAAAGTTTACTTTTTTGTGCTTGTATAACCCACCTCTAATTTAATCAAATGTAATTTAATAAATTATCATTTCTTTAAAAGTTGTCACATAGTTATCACATAGATCAAAGGCACTTTTTAAAGACTGTTCTTAACTCTTGGCCCCAGAATTATTGTGTATAACTATAAACATAGCTTAATCTGAATGTTATAAATGTAATGCATATGACACGGCAAGTTAAAAATTGATTTATTGGTAGCTCACTGTCACAGCTTTTGGAGCTTCTAGCACCCAAAGGAACCGCATCTGGAGCCTAGCAATTTGGAAATAGCTTAATTTGAATGTATTTCAACTTAAAGCCTAAGACATATATAAAATACAGCCGGGGAAAAATAATGATATAAAAATGGTCACCAGCTCTCAAAGAACTAATAACTATTCTCTCTAGAATACGCATACCGTTAATATAAAGTATAGCCAACATCTCGGTTTGTTTGTAAACAAATAGTAGGTATATTCAGGCCTGAACAATAACAGTTACCAGTTACTGTTATTTTTGTCTCTGTTAGAACAAAGCTGTGCGAGTAAGACAGACAAATGTATATGTTGGCTACGTTTTTGTCAGTTTTTACAAATGAAATGCCTATTCTAGACAGAAGAGTTAGTTATTAGTTCGTTGCCAGCTCTCCGACTACAAGGTCAATCTATTTTTTGATCCGAAAATCGAGACGAGAAGTTTGGTTTTTCGTCTCTGGTGAAACCCTAGCCGTGAAAGGGTTAATGCTGTTTATAAAATTGCATTAACATCACATTTAAGAATTAAAAATCAATTACAGAGGTAATTTAATTAATGTGGAATCCATATATGTATTTATTTTTCTTTTGATGATAAGAATTAATATAAAGATCGTGTAATGTAATTGGATGTAATAAATTGTATTAAAAGTTCTTTCTTATATCATAATAACATAAATTTTATTTAAAAAGCCTATTAAACATAAAAATAGCATATATTTTTTTTAGATATAGAGTATAATATATGATATTGTCTTATCTTATATTTTAAAAACAAATAATGACTTCCTTATTATGCATTTTAACTAAAATTATAATCAAACATTCGAGTTTAAATAATTTGGAAACTGCATATTTTTTATAAAATGGCGCCATGGCACACAAAATTACTTTTGAAGTAATTCGAAAACAACAAATTCGCTTTCTACCTTTCTTACACAAAATAAAGATACGTATTTTATCATAAATTCGCTTTCTGTTTTTATTACACAAAATAAAGATCTCATCTATATGTATTTTATCATAAATTTATATAAGCTTTTCTAGATAAATCTTATTCTGTTTTATTGAAAAATCTTAAAGAAGATTTATTATTAAATAAATATTTAGACATAACATACAACTTTGTAACTCTATTAAAAGTATTTTTTGACAAGCGCAAACAACTTTGTAATTCTGTGAGAAAATAATACCGTTAAATAGGAGTACCTATTATATATTATTGAATATATATATAGGATATATAATATAATGTAATGTAATGTAATGAAATGTAATGTAATGTAATGTAATGTAATGTAATTTAATGTAATGTAATGTAATGTAATGTAACGCAACGTAACGCAAAGCAACGCAACGCAACGTAACGTAATATAATATAATGTAATGTAACGCAACGCAAAGCAACGCAAGGCAACGTAACGTAATATAATATAATATGATATAATATAATTAATATTGTATATAGGTGGAAAAATATATTTTAGGAAAACGCTATTATACAATGCGGAATTTTTAAATAAATAAATTAGACTACTCTAAAAATAATATTTAAAAAAAATCCTTGGATAAGTCAATTTTTAATATGATAGTTTCGTAGAGAATTAAAGGGACTTTTATTTGTATCAACTTTCAGTTTTTTTACAAATTTCAGGATTTTAGTCCAGTTTTTTCGATTTTTACTAAAAAAAATACGAAAGGCGAATGTGTTATTCTGACACTATATTTGGATTTAGCAGCCTAAAATACACATATCACACATAACATTTTTTCTGGGCATTTGTAATATAAATAGACTTACCGAATTAACATATAGATCACCAGCTATGTTTCCAAGATTCAGCATTAAACCGTAATACACTAAATACACACTAAACCAGATTAAAAATAAAACTAAGGTCCTTTTCCTCATACTAGGTGTTTTAACTAAATCAAAAACACTAACATTTTCTGTTTCTTCTTCTTGTCTTTTACCAGTTATTGGTAACAACTGTTTATCAATGTTTGGTGGAAGAACACGATTGTTGGCTTTCGCAGCTTCTTCCAAAATAACCATAACTTCCTGGGTTCGACCAAGGGCCAGTAACCATCTTGGCGATTCTGGAAGAACCCACCTGCAAGGTAAAACAAACAATTTAAAATATTAATGCACCAGGCCGAAGACCATGGGTCTCTGGTTCGAATCCAGACTGAGATTTGTCTTGTTTTCAAATTGTCTCTTCTGTCCGAATTTTATTATTTTTCAATTTCCTTAATCAATGAGTACATACAGGGTGTTTTTGAAATTGCAGTTATACCATTTAAATTTAAAATAGTAATTCAACATGTCGGGCCCGCGGGTACCATAGTATGCAGTTTTACCCTTTAAAATTCTCGATGCTACGCATTCCACTCACAGTAAATGGTATATTGCAATTTCCCAAATATTTTTTTTTGATCAGATTAGGATAATTCGGTTAAGTATTATCGACTTTTCTTTCTCCAATTTAAAAATCGAGGAGAAATTAACTTTTTTAGGAGTGCTTGAATTTACTAATTTTTTGCTAAAAACTTGAATAACTCGACAACTACTGGAGAAACATAAAGTGTGACAAATCAAAATAAAGCAAATTTAATGCGCATTTTAAAAATTAAAAAATATATAAATATAAAAAGTTTTTTTTTAATTAATAATTTTTCAAATTTAGACGTAAAAGTGCGTGACCTTAAAAATTCTACTTAAAATTTACTCCTAACTTGCTTAGCAATATTATAAAAGAATCTGGCTACACCCTTGACAAAACATTTTTATTGACAATGTTAAAAAGCTAAATAGGCTTTCCACCGTAAGAAAATCATGTGGCCGTCCCCGACTAGGCCCCGCTCTTCCCCAAGATAAATCCTGTGTGCGCCACTGTGGGGTTTTCACATGAAAGATCAATCAATTAAAAATATGTTCATGCTTTTATCACTTGCGGTTATCACTTCAATTGATACGCAACTTTGTTTTTTTTTTAATGGAACACTCTGTATATAAACTGCATCTTTATTCTAATGTTACAGTTTGTGTCTATCTTCAGTGGTTTTTGAGTTATTTTGGTTTATAGAAAATAATTAGCAAAATTAGGCAACCTCAAGAAAAAAAAATAATAACTCCTTGACTGGAGAAAAAATGTTTTGGGGATAACTAAACGATACTTAATTGACTAAACGGTTTAGTTTACCTAACCAAAATATAACCTAAAATTTATACAGCGTGTTCCAGAAATCAGCTCAAACTTAAAATGGCAATAACTCTTTTTTTTTTTAAATAGCACCATATAGTTTTTTTTTTATTTGGGCTAAATAGAGAATAAAATTTTCTTTAATAAAATTAAGGATACCGTATACCAGGTATGATAATAACATATTTTGTGTAATTTTATTTTACCTTTTATGTGGTTTTCAAATATTTCTTTGTTGTAAATAATACCCCCTTCCCCCAACCGATTTTGTTCAAATACTACATTGTACAAGATAATATAAAATACATTTGCATACCAAAGTTTAAGTCGATAGCTCAAAGCGTTCTAAACTTATCGTGGATACAGGCAGGCAGAAAGACTGACAGACAGACCGATATACACAAATTATTATTAATTTTTTTTTATTATTATTTCGATTTTTCTTTGATCTATGATTTGAGCAAAAAAATAGTTATTTATGGTACTAGTGGGAAAGTAAGATATTGCCCATGAGAAAATTAATTTTCGAGAGGGCAATATCGGTTTACCCATGAGTGCCATACAAGGTTTTATCCAATAAATAGCTTGGGAATTCATATTTTTATTAAAAACTTTAATGACATTTACAAGAAAATAATTTGACAAGTAACAGTTGAGTGGGTAAAATAAATAATTATCCACTCAATAAAGTAAAAGCCACGCGGGGGTTATTATTGAGTTTATCTATTTAAAATAAAGCTGGTAATTATCTTATTATCTGTATGTTTTGGATAAAAATGTTTTTCTTCACAATCGAGGATCACAATACTTTCTTTAATAGAAAGTAAAAATTAATGTATAAAATATTTTAAAACGTATTTTATATAGTTTTTTTGTTTCCTTTAAAATTAACTGTTTGTGACTGATTTTTTTTGATTTTCCTTTAAAATTAACTGTTTGTGACTGGTTTTTAACCAACTTACAAAAAAGGAGGAGGTTATCAATTCGACGTGTCACTTTTATTTTAAAATATATGATTTAAATGTGTTGCATGAAAAAAACAAACCGTGAATATATTCAATGCTACGCATTCCAATATATACTATTCACAGTGAAGGTTACATTGCATTTTCCCAAATAACGCTAAAATTATTTAAAACGCAAAATAAAAAAGAATACTTTTCCTATAGGCAGCCTAGTATTTCATTTTAAAAAAACAAAATAAACACGAAAAAATATATTTTTCAAAAACATATTTTTTTTTTTTGCAAAACAAGAAGTAGAGATTTGATTTGTTTTTTATTTATTTTTTGCAAAAAGTTATTAAATAAAAGTTACGAAAAAAAGTTTTTTTTTAGAAAGAAAAAAAGTTTTTTTTTTAGATTTTTTTTTTTAGTTTCTTTTTGCGAAAACTTAAAACAAAAAAAAAATAAAAAAAAATCGAAAAAACATTTTTTGCAAAAAAATCAAGAATTTTTTTTTTTTATTTTTTTTTTCGCAAAAATTGAATTTTTTTTATTAAAAATGGTAGTTTTTATTTTTTTAAAAAAGTTTAACCTCCCATAACTTTTTTGTTTTTGGGGGGATTACTTTCAAAAATAATAGGGATCTTCCCCTCATAGAACTTGATTTTTTCTGAAAATTTGAATTCGATCGGATTATTCTTTCTTGAGTTATCGTGTCTACAAAAAACGTGACATAGGACGGACGGACGGACAGACGATCGGACAGACGGGCGGACAGACAGACGGACAGACGGACGGACAGACAGACGGACAGAAGAACAGATAGAAATTTTCATTTGTATCCGAGAATTTTTTGTCCAGCACGTTTTTTGGCGATTTTGGGAAATTCGAAACTACCGTCCTATTCTAGCGCAAGCGCTGTGAATAGTATAATAATAGAAGTCCAACACACACCAAACATTAAAAAAGATAACTTTAATACAAAGAAACATTCTTACCAATTTTGAAAAAAAAATCCCTCTCCCCGTTAAAAATTTAAAAATCAAAATACAGTTATATAAATGCAGAATGTTTTAATTCCCATTACGTTTAAAAAATCCATCTTTTGAAAATTTGACAACAAATTTTTTCACTGTAAATAAAGGTCGATATTTAAAAAAACGTCTTAAAAGCACATCCTTTTTTTATAAATGACCCGAATTTGATTAAAAAATATTCATAAGAGCAAATTCTACAGTCATTTAAAAAAAGGGTTTTTTTCTAAAACACCCTGTATATAAAAATTGTGGGGCCGTAGCCCAAATCTGAAAAAAGATTTAGAATCAGGAGAACAAATTATTCCAAATAGGTTATGTCAGAAAAAAGTATGGTTCTCGGTATGCTTCAAAAATTTCATTTTGTGGGATAGTGTTTTTGTCTTCGCGCTGAGAAACATGCTTATTTTCCAACGTCATTTATGAGCGTTGGGTGGGAGATTCACAAAAACTTTATGGAACAAATTTTATGCAGAATTTAATGGAGAATATAATAAGTCCTTTAACATTTTCTCGTCGTAGTAACGGTTTACGAGAAAAATGCAGAAAAGCGTCATGAGGTCACGTTTGGGGGTGGTGTTTTCAGAAAAGGGGATGAAGCTCCCACCGGGAGGGTGAGAACTCTTCGGATCTGTATTTGGGTTCCTACTGGGAGTTCACAACCAAAATTTCAAAACTTTATAAATTATTTCTTCTAAAAAGTCTAATTTGCTTCAACTATATATCATCCAATTAAGAAGAGTATATTATGGAATGTGAAGTATTTTTTAGCACGATTTCCAAAAAATTTCATATTTCTTTCAGTCTAGGGAACATGTAGCAAAACTCAAACTTAAAAATCAATACCTTTTAATAACTAAAAATTTAACAAAAAAAAAATAATAAAGTTAAAAATTTACAAAAAAATTTACCTAAATAAAAAATCTTATTGCTAATTATAATTACACAGACACACAAAAAAGGCCTGTTTTCCCAGGCGAGACAAACATTTCTGTACGTTTTTGGGGTCACTGAATTCGAATCTGGGGTTGGCATGATTCGGTTATTTCGTTGCTATCCTCAAAAAAGTGATGAGATGTGTTTCAACTTTCATCAATTTATTGAGGTTAGCAACGAAATGCGACCTGACCGAGTCAAACTAACCCCAGATTCGGATTCAGCGACTTCAAAAACGTGTAGAAATATTTGTCTCATCTGGGGAAACTGACCTTTTTTGTGTGCCTGTGTTATTTTAAACCTAAGTTTTAAAGTAAATGCGACATTTACAGTATAGTCTATAATCAAAAAACAAAATATACAAAAAAAACTAAATTTTAATATTGTACAGATCTTTCCAAAGTTTCGTCACTTACTACTAGTAATAAATACCGGTATACCGTCAATAGGGGTGAACTCGGACTATTGTTAGTTATTTTTATAAAAACTTCCACCGAGAAAAATCGGACAAATATACTATATATTTAGCAGTAATATATGTATAACCTGTAATTATATTTTCACTTTTAGCATGGTGTTTTACAAAAACACTATGTACAACGGTATAATATAGCCTCCTCTAGAGATATAAGAGATTTTTTTTAACAGCGTACATGTATTTTATGGTGTGTCAACAGGTTTGTTTAGTTTCCCGAAAATAGCAGTTCTGAACTGTTTCAGAACTGGCGCAGTTCCAACTGGACAGTGCTTAATCACAACTGCACACATTTCGAACCAGTTTAGCACTGCTATTTTCGAAAAAAAAAAAACAAACCTAAGATATAATGGCAACAGTCGACTGAAGGTATTCAATCAGAGCATACCGTACGACTACTACGTACTTATAAAGTAAAATATAATTACGCCTCTATCTCACATTAATCTGTTTTAAAAGTAAAAATTCTCCTATATCTCTATACCATGATTTATAGTATCATCTATAAAATTGTAACAAATCAGAAAATTTAGCCATTTAGGATAACAGGATAACTTTTAAACTAACTTTCTGATAAATACTTATTTTTTTATCACTAAAGCGCGGGTCCGCAACGCACCACTTCAATTGTGAGTTGCGGACCCGTGCTTTGGTATTTTCTTATATTTAAAGCACAGACACGAAGGCTTGATTTACCCATTGATTTGTCCTTGCGAATTTAATTTTGTCCGAAGTCATTCACAACAAAGTCACCCCTGCTGACGGTAGTATAGGTACTCACTCTTTACTATTATAGCATAATAAATACATTTTCAGCAAGTTAAATTTTAATAATTATTTTGTAAGTGCATGTAATAATCAGTAGTCGGCGCCGCGTCGACTCTAGCGTTGAGGCGAGGTTTTAAATCTTTACATTTTTATTTCTTTTTATCTTGATTTTTTTTTAATGATTCCATTTAAACGAGGAAGGTGGGAAAAAAAGTTATCGACAAATAAAAATTAAAATCTTTCGTATTCTTAAAAGATAAAAATCGAATGTCGCTTTTTCTTTGAAAAACACCGATATATATATATACATATGTATAGTTAATATGTATAGCTAATATTGTTGTGGGTAACAAATTAGTCGTCAAATGTTTCGATTTATAAAAATTACCCTCATAATTCGGCAAAAAATTATTTCGTAAGCCTATATTTCTGTGATTATTTTCAACGTTGAGGAGTCATAACTGAGTTTACGCCGAATACTGGTAATAATAGTAATTATTAGAGCTCGGATTGAGATTGAGGTATTTATTTACCAGGAGCTCTCAAAAAACTAATTTTTGAAGTAGACACTTTAATCTATATTTTACTCACTGGAATTTCATGTAGACGCTGGTATTGCATTGACTTACTTGGAACAAGAAAAAAAAATAAAAAAAATTGAAAAGGAAATTAAAAAAAAAAAAATTTTTGTGTGATGTAATATATAATATTTCGATAAAAAAATAAATACCTATTTTTGGAAATAAAAAATAGAAAAATACTTTTTTTAGAAAATGTATTTTTTTTAAAATTTTTATTTTCATGTACCAAGAGACTTACTATGCATAATATGCATATTATGTGCATTAACATTGTGTCTTGGAACATGAAAACAAAAATTGTTTTTCTTTTGTACACTAATTAAAAAAAAAATAAAATAAATTAGTATTAACTTTTTAAAATCTTTTCATGTTCCATAATAACAGCGTCGGCAAGGCAGGTTTGGACAGTTACACTACAGTACTTTTTAATTTACGTTCTGTGACCTCAGAGTCGCATTCTCAGATTGTCACGAGTATATATAAGTGTTATAAGTATTTACTTTAAAATATAGGTTTTTAAACTATCCCGGTAAATAATTACCTTCATTCAACCACTATTTGCTTGTACCTGTTTTTATTGCTACATTTGTTTTAAAAGCAAACAGCTGGGACTAAACACACTAAAAATAAATTCAGGTGTCAGAAATATGGTTACAAGTATTAAGAAGTGATTCTATATAAAATATCTATAAAACAAGCTGTAAAGATATGTAATGCTACGCATTCCATTGCATAATATTCACAGTAAATGGGATCATTTTTAATTTTCCCAAATACTTACAAACAAAAATAAAACAAATTAAAAAAACATACAATCTCTTTGTAAAAAGCGATTTTTTTTTTAAATTATAGTTTTTTTTATAAAAAAAAATATTTTTTGTTTTTGGGGGCCTTTTTTTTCAAAAACAATAGAGATCCTCATCTCATAGAACTTGAAAATTTCAAGGCGATCGGATAATTCGTTCTTGAGTTATCGTGTACTCAAAAATCGTGACATTAAATAAAAGTTTTGACAAAAAAGTAATATAATATCGAGGGCCTCATAACATAGGGGCGTACGCCATTTTTTTTTCGAGATTTTGATAATTTTAGGTTTAATTTAATAAACCAAACTTAAACCATCAAAATTTCAAAAACAAAAAAAAGGCGTATACGCTCCTATGTTATGAAGCCCTCGATATTTTAACTAACCATTTAAAAGGCTGCAACAGTTATTTTCGTACCAACTTTTTTTAATTTTTTTTTCAAATGTTTATGCAGAATCTTGTCTTTAAATTTGTAACCCTGTTTCTGAATCACGGGCTATTGCAAAAATGTTTTTAACATGACTTTTCTCAGTTATAAAAGCTTTATATAAAAAAATAAAGTGTAGTGCCTTAAAAACCTCTTGATAGACCCTGCAAATGAAAATGCGAAATATCAAGGAAACACTTTTTAAAAATTTCATGTCCTTAAATTAACTCTGACTTTCTATAAACATTTTTTTTTATTTTATTATTTGTTTATAAGGTATTTTTTTTTCCTTATATTATGAGCGAAATACCAAGCACTTCACCATATGTGGGTCTTGTAATTAATTGAATAAAAAAATGGGTCACGTTCATTTAGTACAAAATTTAAAAATTAACTTTCATTTTAGTTAAAATTGGTAAAAATATATAAATACATTCGTTAAAAATTTAAATATAATTAATACAAGTTTCATCACGATTTTTTTCAATTCGGCACCTCAATTATATGTAGAGTGTTGTCCAAAAGTCAACAGCCCCCCCTCTTAACTTTTAAACGAGTTGAGATATCGACTTCACATTTAAAATACCTAAATAAGAGAACTCTGTCTTTTTGCATATGATATATTCAGCTTTTAAAATGTGGGTAGGGGGCATGCGGGTATTTTTTTTTTAAAAAAGGGGGTCATGTGATAATAAATTTTAACCTCTTCAGGGACATAGTAACATAAGTGTACACTTAAAAATATATTCCGAAACATGAAATTCACCGAATTAATTAACGCTCAGTGGCTATAGCTGTTGCCATTTGCTTTGTTTCAAATCACAAGCGACATACAATGGCCAAGATTCGCACGTATTCAGTTGTTTACTTGTTTTTACCATAAAAAGCATTATTAACTTTTGATACTAAATTAGTTAAAAAAAAAACCTTATAAATTTCTGTATTTGTCCATATATTTAAAAAAAAATTAAACAATAATTTTAAGTTTCGTTTTTATATTTTTTTATAAAAAATGCGATTTTTTAGGTTTTTTTTTTCTTGAATTTTTATTTATATCATTAAAGGTTAGTTTAAAAGTATAATTTACGTTTTTGCGCTACGAAATTAATCATTTTTCAGAATTTTTGTGATTTTTTAAATAAATGTTGACGAAAATTCCCATTTTAAACCCTATTTTAAAGCTTCCAAAATATATAAAAAAAATAAAATATATAAATAGAGCATATTAAAATATTTAAAATGATGTTTTACACGAATCCCCTTTTCATTTAAAGAAATTCTCCCTTACTTCCCTGCCCAAATCAATACATAAAAAGATAGTTTGAGTTGTCTTACTTGCGTGTTCCAAATTTAAAGACGATATCTCAACTCGTTCAAAAGTTAAGAGGAGGGTGACTTTTGGACCGCACTGTATAAACTTTTAGAGGTATTACAGGTATAGGAACATGTAAAGGCAAATCTCCATTTGTGCAAAAAATGTCAATACTATTAATTTGAACCTTGTGCCTTATTAGATAAACATTGTTTATTTAAGGATAAACGGAATAAACATTGTTTATCTAAAAATGAATTTATTATTTATTAATAATATTACACAAAACAACAAAAATCGCTCATAGAAAATCAAAATTTATAACAGCAATAAAAATAAACCTGCAATGCTCATAAGTCCATATATTACGTAAAGCAAATTGACTAAAATTCATACACTTTATACCCCGGTTCTCGCGTTATTAAAGACTGTAGAGATTTTATATTTTGACTATCCCCTAACACCTTCCCTATCTGGGGGGGTAGCCAAAACATGAAATCTCTACAAAAGCTATAATAACACGAGAAACGGGGTACAAAATGTATGAATTTTGTTCAATTTGCATTACGTAATATATAGACAGCCCCTAATCCAGTGTACCACACAAAATAGCTAAGTGTACTTTAGCCCACAACGTGCTTGATTTTACTCGCGTGGTACAAAGGTCCTTTATAATAGAAAAAAGGCAATTACTCAAGTATTAAATTTAATAATTTTACGTGGTATGCCCGGGCGTCTATTCTGCAATTTTAACATTCTAAAATATTTACATGATAAAATATTGCCAGAAGTTATAAACTTATAGATTCGGTGTGAAATGTTAAAATTACAGAACAGGCATGCTTACCAGTTTACATGTTTATGAGTTTCTTCTTTTTGTGTAGATCTCTCTCTGTACAGCACGTAAAAATTCCAATCAGCATTTCAACTTTAATTCATTTCGTAAAATTTTTCCACTGGGGTTTCTTGGGATGGATTCAATAAAGCGTACACCTCCGGCCAACTTCTTATAATGGGTTACTTTTGAGTTAACAGTCTTTGAAATTTCTTCCTCCGTCAAGTTGCACCCCTTTCCAAGTACTATAAAAGCCCTAGGGACTTCGCCAGCTAGAGTGTCTGGGATACCTACTACAGCTGCATCTGTTATTCCGGTGATTTCTAAAAGAAGGTTCTCTAATTCCGTAGGTGATACCTGATTTCCTTTAACTTTGATTAATTCCTTACATCTGTCAACAATGTAAAAATAGGCATCTTCATCATAATAGGCTACATCACCTGTGTGCAGCCAGCCATCAGCATCGATAGTTTCCGCTGTCGCCTCTTCATTATTTAAATAGCCCATCATCAGCTGAGGCCCTCTAACACAGAGTTCTCCGGATTGGTGTGTCCCTAATACTTCTTCCGTTGTCAGACTTATAACTTTGGCCTCAGTTCCTGGGTATGGTACTCCAATGGTACCTATTTTTGATGGAGGTGTAAGTTTAGGCATACAGAATGTCACAGGCGCACTTTCAGTCATACCATAACCTTGTCTAATTAATACATCATCTCTTCCTAGTTTTTCTCTGAATTTTTGTAAAAGTCCTTCAGTTAAAGGTGCTGCCCCCGATTGTACACCTTCAATTGTTGCCAGGTGATCTTTCGTTATCGCTGGATGCGTTGCAAGGAATAATAATAAAGAAGGTACGACAAATAGGAAAGTAGGCTGGTATTCCATTAGGGCCTTGATATAATCCTCAGGAGTAAATCTTGGAATGGTTAAAAGATGACATCCATCTCTTAGACTAATATTCATGATTCCATTAAATCCATAGATATGGAAAAATGGAAGAACAGTTAGTATTTTATGCTGAGAACCATCTGCTGATTTTTTATCTATTATTGCTGGCAAATCTCCCTGTACTAAATTAGCCACCAAATTATAATGGGACAACATAACGCCTTTTGGCAAACCCGTTGTGCCACTGGAATATGGCAAAAGTGCCAATTCTCTGGGATTTAATCCTGGCAATTCGGCTTCGTGACCTGCCATTAACATTGGTTGTAACCCGTAAACGTTTTTGGATGGGTCATCTTCACCCCCTATGACTATAGTTGAATTATAGTTTGCCAATAAAGGTCCAATTGTAGTTGCGACTTCGAGTAAAATTGGCACCGTCACAATCATTTTTACGCCTGCATTTTCAAATTGTCGTTTAATTTCATCTGGGGTGTATAAAGGGTTCACAAAAGTAACAGTTAGTCCAGCTTCAATGGCTCCATGGCAAATAATCACAAATTCAGGAATGTTTGGCAACAAAAGGCCTATTACGTCACGTGGTTTTAAGCCGCAATGTCCTAATAAAGCCTGCGCACATCTGTTTATCAACATCCTTAGCATGCCGTAGGTATACGAACGCCCTGTAATAGCACATGTTACAGCCGGCTCTTCGATGTGTCGGTCGATATTTTTATAAATATATTCCACTAAATTTTCACTAGGTATTTTTGCCGATGGACCTAAAGGCGATTTTATAACTCCACTAGTAAGTCTAATTTGTTGATATACACTTTTACTTTGTTTTAATAATTTTACACTAGATTTATTTATAGAATAGTTTTGTTGAAAACTTGACAAAAATGCACAATTTTTTAAGATCGGAACCAGTTGATTCTGTCGTAACATTAACCTGGCCATATTCTTGATTTTATTTATTTATAATTATAAAATAAATTAAACTTATATCAAACTATACAGTTCTTTCAAGCTAGGTATGTAGGTTATTTATAAAATAAAAATTAACTAAAATACAATTTTATACACACAGCGCGTTGTTTCAGATTCAAACGTTTATTTTGTTATGATAATTATTGTTATGCTACATCCACAGTTCAGCTAGTCCGTTCAAGGGTCCAAAGTCCAACAGTCTCTCTGCATCAAAACATACGGTAAAATGTACTCTGGTCACAGATTAGTCTGTCTACTCTCAGTCGATGCACTCTAGAGGAAAGGCGCATTATTTTGTATAGTTGCCCAATTTCGCACAGCTTAATATCATCTAATACTTATGTAAATACTTTCTATAGAGAAAATCAATACATATTATTCTATGGCTATACTTGCGATCGTTTCATTGCGGTTTTGTCGTTGCGGTTTTGCCCTTGCAGTTTTTTTTCGCAGATATTACATGTTTGTTTAACCTCGTACTATTCTACTTAATTAAGCATCCCCTAAGTCCAGGACTTGTGTGGGCTAGTAGTAGAGGGAACCACCGGCTTATACTGACTTTCGAACCAGTTTCTAGGGAGTGTCCGTTTCACTTATCGCCTTCGCCAAATTTCAATTATTAATTAACTGAAAAAGTCAAATCGGCGCCAGTGAGAATCGAACTCACGATAGTAGACTTGCTATGCATACGCGCTAGCCACTACGCTATGCCTCCCATGATATGGGATACATTGTTTTTTATGCAGCCGGGTAGATTATCCCTGACATAAACACATCCCTGTTTTAACAAGCCGACAACCGCAACGACAGAAGTCCAAGACTAAGACTGCAAGTCTTTGTGTTCCATAATAAAAAACAAAATACCAAGTACGCAATGTAGTCTAAGAGTTAGTGACCATTTTGAGTTCATTACTTTTATTGTATATGTCAAATTAAGCTTTTGCAAATCGACAGGTCATGGATCGGGTTCCTTTGGATGCTAGAAGCTCCGAAAAGTGGTGAAATAGAGTCCCCGAAAATAGTCATTTATGGTACTAGTGGGTAAAGTAAGATATTGCCCATGAGAAAATTAACCTGCCAAGCAGGTTAATTTTCGAGAGGGCAATATCGGTTTATCCATGAGTGCCATACAGGGTTTTATCCAATAAACAGCTTAGGAATTCATGTTTTTATTAAAAATTTTAATTAAATATACAAGAAAATAATTTGACAAGTGACAGTTGAGTGGGTAAAATAAATAATTATCCACTCAATAAAGTAAAAGCCACACGGGGGTTATTATTGAGTTTATCCATGCTTTTGTAGAATAACATACAAGAAATAAATAAATAAATAAATAAATAAATAAATAAAATAAAGCTGGTAATTGTCTTATTGGATAAAATATATTTTTAACTTCCTGAAAATTTCAAGTCAATCGAATTATTCGTTCTTGACTTATCGTGCCTACAAATATCGTAACATCATGATGCATCAGACGGACGGACAGACGGACAAAAAAAAGTTTCTTATTTTTTCATGAAACAAAATTATATTCAAGAATTTTATGTCTAGGACGATTTTTGAAAAATCGACACTACGGTATAATACTATTCTAGCGCAGGCGCTGTGAATAGTATAATAATTAGTTTCACATAAACAGTAAATACATGAATGATACGAAATTTTAAAGGCTAATCTAAAAATGTAAACATATACATAGGGTTTTATTTAAAAATCAAAAGTTGAAATAACTGCCGCCGTATGCCTGTTAGACCGGAAGTGATTTTTTTTATGACTGTGCCAAATAGGGGTTTTAATGGTTCATATAAGCCAGGCAAATTAAAAAAATTATCTATTCTAATTACGAGAAATTGTAGGCAATAATTTCGTTGACACCCGGTATATGCGAAATTGGTATAAAAATTTTAATTGACTATACCGTACGTAAGTAATAAGTTGTTTGTTGTTGCTTATAATAATAACTAAGCAAATAAAAAATTAATTTCAACTTTTTATGTCTGACAAAATAGTTGTTTATAAATAATTAATTATTAAAATTTTATCTAAAAATGTAATCGCCAGTTATAGCGCATGAAACAAACCCGAAGCTTGAACGAAAATAAGAGATAAAACCAATATTTGGAGAGCAGGTGGCCATTTTTATTTTATTATTGTCTCCAGGCTGTATTTTATAAATGTAATTTAAATTAAACTATTTTTAAATTGCTAGGCTCCGGATCCGGTTCCTTTGGATGCTAGAAGCTTCAAAAGCCATGGCAATAAGCTACCGAAAAATCTATATTTAACTTGCCAAATCATATACTTTACATTAAATGTAAATTTTATTACATTCAGATTAAGCTATTTTCATAGTTATACACAATAATTATGGGGTCAAGGGGTAAGAACACGCTCCTGGTTAAAATAAGTACATAAACATAACATACGAAGATGGGTCTTATTAAGATTAGTTCACATGCAAAACAGCCTTGCTGTATCTCAAAGGGTTCCTAAGTTTCCATTATAAACAGAATTTTTTAGCCACTTTCAAAGGGGCTTATCTCCTTTACGACATATGTTTATAGGAACTTTTTGTCATATTTTATGATGTAGAATCAGGCCTTAAAATTTTATAATTTTATTATTTTTTTATGTATATTTATAGTATAACTTTTTAAACAAGAAAAATTTCGTCAAAATATTTTAGGAGCGTATTGTACACATATTGAGAATTATAACAAAGCAGAAAAAAAATCTATTTTTTGAAATAAAAAATCAGAACAACCCCTTAATGCATGATTATCGGTGCGATAATTAAAAAAAAATATATATAAACCTTAGAAAGCCTTGTGGTATTTTTTTTTCTTTTCCCGTAAAAAGTTCTGTTCAGTATTTTTCTCTTTCTCAGTTATTTATAATCAAGGGTAAAAAATTAAAATTATTTTGTCTTAAAAAAAAAATTATGTTGAAAACTTTTTTTTTTTCAGCAGATTTTTTTTTAATTGTTGAAAACAATATTATTATTTTTTTTGAACCTTGATCTACTGTAGGTCGCCTACATGTATACAGGAGAATTCTTTTGTTGGCAGCAATATTTAATGGGGCTCTCTACAATTAGAATTATGAAACAAAAGACGTCTATCTTATCTCTATCTCATTTTTGCTACACTTTCCAGCCAACCAAATAAATACTGTATTTGTTTTTCATACAACAAATACAGTATTTATTTGGTTGGCCGGAAAGTTTAGCACTGAGCGGCACGAACGAACATAGCTAATGTGAATCTGTAGAATAAGATAATTCTACTAAAATTTAGATGGCGCCAGTAATTTCTTTAATAAAAATAATAAAGTTACACTTTTCGCCCGGCCAAGTAAATATTGTATTTGTTCAAAAAGAACAAATACAGAATTTGTTTGGTTGGGTGGAAGTTGGATAGAACTTTTGTCCCTGTCTAATCTAACGGGAGAAATCGCCATTCAGCGTTTTAATTTTAAAATGTTTAATGTTTGACTTGTATGCTGTGTAGAATAAAGTAAAAACGAATTTGTATTTCAGCATAAATATGTATTTAAAATAGGCCTAGCGCTTTCTATCAAAAGATCATCTTCAGGGCTTAGCTCTGAAAAGTAAGATAACAAAAATTAGGGGGCTATGAAAGTAAGGTTAGGATTAAATAATAAATAAATAAATTTACAAGGGGTTTGGACTTTTTACTTACTTACTCGTTAGAGAGGTAGATTCAAAATATGGGAACATCACAGTTAAAAAGTTGCACAGATTAAAATAATAAATATACAGGGTGATCCATAACTGGCATGCCAAAATTTAAGAGGCGATTCTAGATCCAAAAATATAAAAAAAGTTCCTATAAAGGTTGGTCCGGAAATGAGCCCTAAGGGATCTAGGGCCCTTTAAAATTGTAATAAAAATAAGGTTTTTAATTAATAACTCGGGTACCGTTTAAGCTAGAGCGGCGAGCTTTTGCATGTATACTAGTATTAATAAGGGCAATAAGTTTATGTTAATTTATTTTTTTAATTTATCCAGAGGCGTGCCCAGACGGACAAAATATATGAGGCTTAAAACATTTTTGCCCCAAACTTTTCTATGTGTATGTTTTTTGGATTTGTTGTAAAAAATATAGATTTCTAGAGTAAAAATACATATAAAATATCATATAGTGTAACACTGTAGGAGCAACCGTTATCAAAAAAAAATGCAATTAAGAGGAAGTAACATTTTGTGCCACCAAAAACGTTACTTTTTAAAAGGCTATTACTCCTTTAATATTAAATTTAGGTGTTTTGGTGTATAATACTTTTTTGCTCAGTTTTAAATGAAGAATCACCCTGCAGCATTAAAATTTTATTGGTGCTTTTTTTTGTTCCCCATTCAATACGTCATCTTCGAAGGGCCGTAGCTCCCTTAGGGCTCATTTCCGGACCAACCTTTATAGAAACTTTTTTTCATATTTTTGGATGTAGAATCACCTCTTAAATTTCGGTACGCGAGTTCTGGAACAGGCTGTATAAATAAACAAACATTTTTGACATTGTAAATTGTCATTATGTCAAAAATGTCTGTTTATATATTTTTAATCTACCTCTCATTCTGTTGTAATCAGCTCTGACGAGTATCCCTTATAAATTCATTTATTTATTATTTAATCCTAACCTTACTTTCATAGCCCCCCAATTTTTGTTATCTTACTTTTCAGAGCTAAGCCCTGAAGATGATCTTTTGATCGAAAGCGGTAGGCATATTTTAAATACATATTTATGCTGAAATACAAATTCGTTTTTACTTTGTTTTAATTTTAAGTTGGGTTATTTGGGAAAATGCAATATACCATCCACTGTAAATAGTAATATTTATAAACAGCACATGTGTGTTAGTATAAAAATTAGAGCCATATCTTCAGTATTTTTATAAAATAATACATATTAATTATATTATCCAATACATACAGATAACAAGACAATTACCAGCTTTATTTTAAATAGATAAACTCAACAATAACCCCCGCGTGGCTTTAACTTTATTGAGTGGATAATTATTTATTTTACCCACACAACTGTCACTTGTCAAATTATTTTCTTGTAAATGTCATTAAAATTTTTAATAAAAATATGAATTCCTAAGCTATTTATTGGATAAAACCTTGTATGGCAGTCATGGGCAAACCGATATTACCCTCTCGAAAATTAATCTGCTTGGCTGACGCCTCGCAGGTTAATTTTCTTATGGGCAATATCTTACTTTACCCACTAGTACCATAAATAACTATTTACCTGTTCTTTTACATTAAATAAAAAAAATAGCAGACGTCACTGTGTTCATATTCACCCTCTAGCCTAATCACAATGCATCACTTTAAACTATACTATAATCCGTAAATACGTGATAGTGATTCATGCTTAAATCGCCCCCCCCCCCGCTTTTCGTACTTGGCCTTCCCTGTTTACGTTCCCCGCGCGGTGTATACTTTAAATATGAGTCACTATCACGTATTTCCGTAATGGACTAAAAAGCCTCCCGCTCAGTGTGTGACGTAATTAACGGATACACCCTAGCCAATATTTTTAAATTTTCCACATTCACAGCTAGTCAAATTTATTTATTTTAATTAAAAAGTTAAATGTAAATTAGAACTAAAAATAAATTATAAACAATAATATTTATTTGTTAATATTTTTTGATATTTAGAGGTTTAAACAACAACAAATAACTATTATCATAAACTTAAATAAAAAAAAAATAAATAAATGTAATATTTTATTAGCTTTTTTATGTAATTACATCGTAAATGTATATAACTATTGGTATTATTTAAAGTTAAAAAATCTAATTGTATATATTTGTTTTTTTTACCATGTGATTATAGGTAATTTAATTTAATTATAATTAATTTAAAGGTATTTTAAACTATAAGTAAAAATATTTTTTTCTGCAGCTACCTACTTTAGAATTAAATTATTAAGAAATTTTGTAGTCTAAAAAAAAATAATTTTTAATTATTATAGTCTGGAATACATATTCTACACATCAAAATTTCCACTTGTGTAAAATATGTTTTATTCCAAACTTATTTCAGAACAATATTATATATGGTGGCTATTTTTAAAATAATGTACAGAGCGGTCCAAAAGTCACCCCCCCTCTTAACTTTTGAACCAGTTGAGATATTGATTTTTAAATAAGACAACTTAAACTATCTTTTAGCATATATTTAATATTTTCAGCTCTTAAATTTTGGGCAGAGGGGCATGGGGGCACATTTTTTTAAATGGAAAGGGGGGTACATTATAATACATCATTTTAAAGCTTATAAAATTCTCCATTTAACTCCATATTTTTAAATAAAAAAATGTTAATTATACTTTTAAACTAATTTTAGTTGACATAAATAAAAATTTATAAAAAAAACTTAAAAAAATCGAATGTTTTAGCACAAAAAATTGAAAAATCAAAACCTTAAAAAACATTTTTAAAAAAATTTAAAATGTTAGTTTAAATAGAGGATTTTATAAGCTTTAAAATGATGTATCTCACGACCCCCTTTTCCATTTAAAAAAATATCCCCCCATGCCCCCCTGCCCACATTTTAAGAGCTGAAAATATCAAATATATGCTAAAAGATAGTTTAAGTTGTCTTATTTAAGAGTTCTAAATATGAAGTTGATATCTCAACTCGTTCAAAAGTTAAAAGGGGGGGGGTAGGGGGGGTAACTTTTGGACCGCACTGTATATCTCACTAAGCAAAATAATCTTACGAGAAGCTTGCCGCAAGCTTCCTTTGGGGCGTGTAAGTTAGGAAGAAAGCTTGCAGTAAGCAAAATTTGGACCTGGTTACGCCTCTGGGTTCAGGCAAGCTTGAGGTAATGTTTAGAGTAAGCTTAACAGAAGGTTATCATAAGCTTATTTAAAGTTTAATAAACAGGTTACAAAAAAAATAAACAGCCGATTTTTCATCGTTTTTTAATAGTTTGGGTCTAATAATTATTATTTATATATCTCTCCAATTAATAGTGATTTATTGTATGAAATGGAAACTAGGATTTTGCATATGAGAAAATTAAAGCACAAGGGCTGGAGACAGAGTAGGTTAATTTTAGAGAGGGCAATATTAAAATATGAGATCCTATGACAGGATTTGATAGAAAATGTCTTGCCATTACTGCTCTTGTCCAGTGAAAGGAATTTTCCACAGGCATGGAGAATCCGTACTAATCTGATAATATAAATTAAATTATCAGACTAAACAGTACTGTTCAGTTTACGTAATTCCAGAAAAAGAGTTTATAAAGTCAGTATATCAACTTTAAAACTTTGTTTAGTGGTAGAAAAGAGTATGTGGCGCCACCTACCCACTGAACAAAACTAACTTACAAGAAGTTTACCTCAAGCTTTAAGTAAGTTCTCACCTCGCTTTCTCGCGAAATCCTAAAATTTATAAGAAAATCTAAAATTTTTTGAAGCTTCTCCGGGACCCGGGTTCAAGGCCCGGCGTTCATAGTTTCTTTTGGTTTATAATAAATAGTTTATACTTTATTTTTACTCCCCCAGAACGATAAGGACACAAAGCGAAGCAAATATGCAGGCTCTTTTCCAAGTCGACCATACACCTTCAAATTCGTAAAAATTTTCGCCTGCGGCGCTATAGCTTTTTTGCTCCCCCAGAACGATAAGGGCACAAAGCGAAGCAAATATGCACGCTCTTTTCCATACAGATTCAAATTCGTAAAAATTTTCGCCTGTGGCGCTAGAGTTTTTTTGCATTTAAACTTTAAATAGTAACACTTTTAAAATTCAAATAGACTAACATTTCCAAAAAAAATACGCCTACCGCGCTATAGCTTTTTTACTCTCCCAGAACGATAAGGGTACAAAGCAAAGTAAATATGCAGGCTCTTTTCCAAGTCCTCCATACACCTTCAAATTCGTAAAAATTTGCGCCTGCGGCTCTAGAGTTTTCTTGCATTTAAACTTTAAATAGTACCACCTTTAAAATTTAAATAGACTATAAAATTTCTAAAAAAATCGCCGTAAGGTTCAGGAAAGCTGGAAAGAATATTGAAATAAGAAAAAATAAATAAAATGACGGAAATTTTGATGACTCAAAGAAAAAAAAAGGTCTCACCTCGCTTTCTCGCGAAATCCTAAAATTTTATAAGAAAAGCTTCTTGAAGCTTCTCCGGGACCCGGGTTCAAGGTCCGGCGTTCATAGTTTCTTTTGGTTTATAATAAATAGTTTATACTTTATTTTTACTCCCCCAGAACGATAAGGACACAAAGCGAAGCAAATATGCAGGCTCTTTTCCAAGTCGACCATACACCTTCAAATTCGTAAAAATTTTCGCCTGCGGCTCTATAGCTTTTTGCTCCCCCAGAACGATAAGGGCACAACGCGAAGCAAATATGCAGTTTCTTTTCCAAGTGGACCCTATAGCTTCATATTCGTAAAAATTTTCGCCTGTGGCTCTAGAGTTTTTTTGCATTTAAACTTTAAATAGTAATACTTCTAAATTTCAAATAGGCTATAAAATTTATAAAAAAAAATCGCCTGGAGTTTATAAAACCTAAGCTTGAAATTTGTCAATATTTTTGCCTACGGCGCTAGAACTTATACCACTGTTTTCAAATTTAAATAGACCAGCACAGTTGTAAAATCTTTTACCTGCGGTTCTAGGGCTTTCTTATTTTTTTTTATTTCAATTTTTAAAACTTGAGTTTTACTACATTTAATTGAAAAAGGCCAGAAATTAACAGAAGTAAAAAAAAACATGAAACAATTTTCTCCTGCGGCGAAATTTTCATTCTTTTAGAGATTTAGGAAAAATATGTTATGCCTAATATTATTTAAGGTTTGGCTATTGGGCGAAGCAAGGCAGTTATTTTTCCAATCGCAGTATTTATTTTATTTATTTATTTATCAGACGGGTGAAACCCAATTTAAAAAACATAACAAATATACAAAAGTATTAAATTTTTTTAAAAAATATTATAAAAAGTATAAAAAAAATAATTAAAATCAGTTTTAAAGATGATACGAAGAAATCAATATTGTTATTCTATTTATACGTGTTTTCTTAAGATAAAACGCGGTTTATCGGGGTTAATACATATTTTTGAGTGCTGAAAAAATAAAAATAAACAAAAAGCTTATATGCTGCTAGATGGGGATTCGAACCCGGACTTATTTCTCAAGAGCATCACAGCATTTTACCCGAGCCACAAAGGCGACTCCCAATACAGTGAAATAAAGTTTTTATCGAATACATACAGATAATAAGACAATTACAAGCTTTATTTTAAATAGATAAACTCCCGCTTGGCTTTTACTTTTTGAGTGGATAATTATTTATTTTACCCACTCAACTGTCACTTGTCAAATTATTTTCTTGTAAATGCCATTAAAACTTTTAATAAAAATATGAATTCCTAAGCTATTTATTGGATAAAACATTTTGTGGCACTCATGGGTAAACCGATATTGCCCTTTCGAAAATTAACCTGCTTGGCTGACGCCTCGCAGGTTAATTTTCTCATGGGTAATATCTTACTTTACCCACTAGTACCATAAATAACTATTAAGAAACTACATATTATTTGATTTATTTTTAATAACATTTTTTGAAAGTTAGATCTTTATACGTCATTTTACATATTATAAAAATCTGACCGTTATTTATCTTTTTTTCATCTTGCAGTTGCGCTCTTTTATATTTTATACTAGAATATAATATAAATGGGCGACTGTAGCAAATAGTATATTACATAACTAGTGTGGAAAGTGACATATTTCACGCGAGTGGGAAGGTTTACGAACGAGTGGTCAGGCGGGCGGGAAACCCCCAGAGTGTACGAAATAACGTAAAAACAGAGAAAAATAACATACTTCTTCCACAGCTTTGTATGCGATACTGATTGCCATAGATAACCTGCTGATAGCGATGTGGGCCGACATCGGTGGGCAGAGCGCGCTTGAGCGCCGCGTCGCACCAACTCCTTTATTATTATCTAATTATAAGATGTTCTTTTTTACGTTTGATATTTAAAAACAATTGGGAGGCATAGCATAGTGGCTAGCGCGTATGTATAGCAAGCCTACTAGTGTGAGTTCGATTCTCACTGGCGCCGATTTGCCTTTTTCAGTTAATTTATAATTGAAATTTGGCGAAGGCGATAAGTGAAACGGACACTCCCTAGAAACTGTATAAGCCGTTGGTTCCCTCTACTACTAGCCCACACAAGTCCTGGACTTAGGGGATGCTTAATTAAGTAGAATAGTACGAGGTTAAACAAACAAACAATTGTGACACTTGGACCTACAATAAATTATTATATTATAAACAAATGTCTCATATTTTTAAGATCAATCGTAAATTTAAAGGACATTTAGCGTCCTTAGGTTTTATAAAGGACAAAGGATTAAAGTAGAAAATAAAGGACATGTCTCACATTTTTAAGATCAATCATAAACTTAAATGATATTTAGCATTCTTAGGTTTTATAAAGGACAAAGTACAGAAGTAGAAAATAAAGGACTGCCCTTTGAAATAAAGGACGGTTGGTGGTAACCCTAGTTATCACTAAGAGTATTTTTGCATTAACCTCTCCCTTTCGCCGTAGGTTTCTTCGCGTGTGCACACATATGTCCGACTTTATACAGTATTACTTGTCATATTTGTCATATTTGTTAGATAGATATCTTTACGTCTTTTATAATGGATGTTGTTCTGATCTATTTCTAGCTATGTCAGGGGACCCCAAGGTTCTAACCTTGGACCTTTGTTTTTTTTATTATTCATAGATGATCTTAGTGAGTTAATTGAATGCCTGCATTTATTTTTTGCTGACGATTTGAAACTGTTCATGCAAATAATTTACATCAATGACTGCATTAGATTGCAGAGGGTCTTAGATGCACTGCAACAATGGTGTGCATATAACTGTCTCAATTTGAATGTACCTAAATGCAAAATCCTCTCCTTCACGCGTAAAAAAACCCAATACTTTATAATAACTCAATAAGTTCTTCCTCCTTGGAGAGAGTATATTCCATTAAAGATTTGGGTGTCACATTTTCTAGTGATTTTTTATTCAGAGAACATTTAGATAATATTGTATCACTCATTAAAAATGTATGGTTTTATAATGAGAAATTGTAGTAAATTTACCAGTGTACTTGCTTTAAAGACCCTTTACAACTCTTTTGTTCGCTCTAGAAATATTGTTGTACCATTTGGAATCCGTTTTATGAAGTTCACAGACAACAGGTAGAGAAGATGCAAAAAAAGTTTCTTAAGTGTTTATATTTTAAAGTATTTGGTATATATCCAGCCAGAGGTTATGATTATGACGTCCTACTGTCTCAATTTGAGTATCAATCCCTAGAACTTCGCAGAACAATAACCAGTGTTAAAATGCTATGCTACGTATTGAATGGTAGAATGGACTCACCATTTTATCCAAGTTAAATTGTTGCGTCCAGTTAATTGTACAAGAACTTATACCACTTTTTATAATCAAATTGCCTGAACGAATACTCTACGCACTGAACCAATTTTCAATATGATGTTTTGTTATAATAAATATTGTAAGAGTTGTCCACTTTGATTCAGTGAGTAGAATAATTAATTGTATAGTTATAGAGTATTGGCCAAAATGTTGATTTTAATTTCCACCATTTCAGTGGTATATTGTATTTGTATTTGTTATATTTGGTATAATATTAGATATTTTATTACATTGTTGATTAACTTTAAACTTTAATTTTGTAAACTTTAATTTTATAAATTTTCAAATAATAATGTCCTGTAATTGTTTTTTTCTGTTGGGCAATAAAGATATTATTATTACTTACCAAAGCCCAAGAAAAATGAACCCGGGTAGGGAAATAGCCAATTGAATCTGTCTCCAGTCTCGTATCAACCAGCCGATCCCTGCTATTATCATGTAGCTCAATGACACGGGAAAAATGTACGACACTCCGGCCACCGTTCGCCAGCGGCCTCCGACGATTTCAATTGCCAAGACAAAGCCGCTGAACACCACCGATACCGATATGAATCCCAGTGCCGCTCGAAGGACTAAAAACAGCTCGATCCAGGGGACGAAAGCTATCGTAGTTCCTGAAACAAGCAGTAAAAGTATGTAATGCTTTTCATTTCATATACTCTTCGTTGAATAGTTTATTGCGTTTTGTATATACTAGAGGTTGTTCTAACGTGCAGGTGGACATAAAATGTTCAATAGAAAATTTAAAAGAGCAGGTTTAAATTTGGATCTTAGCAGTTTAAAACAAATATATTTGTTTTATGTATTTTATGTGTATATGTTACGGGCAAAGACGATAATTTGGCCAATGACGTTATTGGCCAGTCAATGATGATAATGCCCAGCCCAATTGGACATTATCGATTATGACCGGCCAATAACGTTATTAATATGGACGCTATGGACAATATATTGTCCATGTAATTTGGGCAATGTTGATAGTTCATAATACAAGCGCAACATTGTTCGGGCAATGTCGTCATTGTCAGCGGCCAGTGGTGATAAAACTGAAAGTTAGGTTAAAAAACTAACCAAATAGGCCCAAAACCGACGTTAATACAAAGCAACGGCCCACCATTAAAAAAAAAACACTAAACCAGCCTAAAACCAAACCAACGCTAGCGTAAACCATGGTTTGTCCGTAACATAATATGTATCTAATAGGTATATGTATAGGTACTACCTATACATACAGGTAACAAACATAGTAAAAAGACTCGTACTTATTTTTTCATGAATCACATTTGTATCCAAGATTTTTTTGTACAGGAAGTTTTTTGGTGAATTTGGGAAATTCGAATGATTTGGACTTTTTTCACTTACCACATTTACATACAGGGTGTCCGGTAACTCGCGTCGGAGCGGGAAATCACAGAATCATCTGCCAATAAAAAATGTCTCTGTAAAAGATTAAAGTTCTATGGATAACCGTTCCAACGCAAGTTACCAGACACCCTGTATCCGTTAACTACAGTAACTGTATACAGTACTGCCCTGCTAAGACAAGTTGTCCTATCTGCAAATTAGATATTTTGAGATATGGCCAGTTTTATTTTGTTTGCACTTTTTTAAAACATGTTTAAATAAATATAGCGTTGGGTTCTGTTTTATTTTAAATAAAAAATACGTGATATCCTTTGAAAAAAAAAATATTTTTTGTCATACTAAATGCATTTGTTCTATCTGAGAGAGTTAGGACAAAATGATGTTGATGATTCCCTGTGAAGTTTTAAGTTAAACGTTAGTTAACCAAGCGTCCCCTGTAACTTTTTTGTTTTTAAATGTTTTTTTTTTTTCAAATTTGATATGATTACTACTTTAATGAGGGTAATTTTTCCTGAAAACAATTCGTTGATAGCACGTTTCCTTCTATTTTTTTTTTTCGATTTTTTAAAAGTTTCTGTTTGTATTTAGAGGATTTTTTTTAATTTGTACGAGAGATTCTTTTAATAAAAGTAATTATTCATAAAAAATACAGTTGATCAAAGATTATTTACCACTATTTTCAATTTTTTCAAATGTTTAGTCTCCCATAACTTTCTTATTCTAGGGAAAACAATTTTCAATTTCAATAAGCTTCATGCCCTTACCAAGATCGATTTTTACGGAATTTTTGAGGTCGATTGGATTATTCTTTCTTGAGTTATCGTGTCAAAAAGAAAACGTGTCATACGGACGCACAAATGGGTGGACGAAAGGATATTTTTA
Organism: Brachypterus glaber; assembly: GCA_958510825.1. NCBI lineage: Eukaryota > Metazoa > Arthropoda > Insecta > Coleoptera > Kateretidae > Brachypterus > Brachypterus glaber. The sequence goes on from OY294048.1 coordinate 35,052,356, forward strand.
GAAGTTGTTTACTGTGGTACAAAAAAAAATAATTTTGGATAAAAAAAATAGTTTTTCAAGCCTTCCCAGGGTGGCCAAAAGGACCTTTGAGAAAATCCACACTTTATAAACACAACGACGCATCCTGACGCGTCGCACCAACGATCAAAAACAATTCGGTTCAACAGTCAATAGTATATTGTTTTACTAAGAGGAAAAGTGAAGCTTTTTTTTACTAGTCTGTAGAATTTACGGAGGACGCGAAGTCCGGAAACTACAAACGATTAAAAAAAGCACTTTTCCTCTGAGTGAAACAAACTATTTTCTCTTCAAGCATCCTATATATATTTTTTTTAAATATTAATGTTTGAATTTAATTTATTCAGTAATAAAGTATGTTTTTTTTATTAAAATAGGCCAATAAAACCCTTTCGAAATAAACTTAAACTTTCCTTAGCTCATTTTAATTTTTTTTCGTAGGCTAAATCGTACAATTTTCGCGATTTCGATGGTAACTTGTCTAATGTAGCATTTGAAATTTCGGAGAGATTTGTAGGTGTATAAACCATATATTCTTCTTCAATCATTTTTAATCAATTTCACACAAGGTTTTTGGACAGAATCTCGAGTCAACAACCTGTTTACATAATAAACAAACAAGTTTGAAGTATGGCTGTCATCAAAGTCAAAGAGTACTGCTGCCAGTGGTGGTTTTGCTAACTAACTTTTTTTTACGGCGTACAACAATGAACTCATTTTTTTACTGTAAAAAATAGATCACTTCTAACTAGTGTGTTCAGTTATAAAATATTAACATTTTAGTACGCTTGAAGAAAAAATCTAGTGTAATTCCTGAAATATATTGCAATATATTGCTGTAATATACGGTGTCAGTGTTATGAATAGTATTCACAGAATTGCAATAGATTTCAATAGGTTTATTGTAGTCAAGTTTCTGCTATTGTTTTAGGTAGAATATCGAATAACAATATAACATCATTGCCGAGATCACTGCATACAAATACAGATTATAACACTCCAGATAGGAAAGAACTTAAAAATTAACATAAAATATTTTACTATTCCTTAAAACTACTTTTTCCTACGAGCATGCGGAAAGATCACTCTTTTTGCACCCATATGGGTGTAGGAAGAAAGCCTCTTCCGCACGCATAAATATTGTTAAATTTCTTAATTGCGTAGTGTTATTCTTGTTATATTTATTCATAATATTATAAAAATGTTTAAATTTTTTACCTGTTCATTGATTTTCTTATTGAAAAGTTTTAAAAATAAGATTTATTTCGATTTATTTGATAAAAAATATGTTATTCTTGTTATATTTATTCATAATATTATAAAAATGTTGAAATTTTTTACCTGTTAATTGATTTTCTTATTGAAAATTTTTAAAAATAAGATTTATTTCGATTTATTTGATAAAAAATAAAGGTACATTTTATTTTAACCCTGCTCGTAGGAAAAGTATTGTTCCTAACGCATGCGTAAAGAGGCTTTTCTACACTCGATTGCTTGCCTGAACTCCGCTACACGTCGTTACGGCAAATGCACTCGAGTGCGGAAAAGGGCCTCTTTCTGCACTTGTTAGGAAAATAGCTATTCTTTGATTACCGCAGTCGTCCCCCCGAAGTGACTGATCAGTTTAGTGCTTTTTAGCATTCTTCAGAGCCACATTCCGGTAGTACAAATACAAATACAATACAAATACAAAAATCAAATCCTTTCCACATATCTATATGGAGTTTAAAGATTATTGTAATAAACAGTAAAAACAGCTAGCGACATCTGCTGCTAAAAGCAGAGACTGGATAAACTTACGCTCTAGTGTTTAGGATTCAATCGGCGGCAATGTCCACCGTGGCATTGATTAAGCCTAAGCCCTATCGACAGAGTGCAACAGGTTCTTGAAACCAATAATTGTTTCCTTTTTTTGGACGGTCGTTAAGTTTATCCAGTCTCTGCTTTTAGCAGCAGATGTCACGACATTCGCTAGGTGTTTTTACTGTTCCTTACTAGGCTGAAGAGTGCTAAAAAGCAAGAAATCGATCAGTCACTTCGGGGGGAAGCACACAGGTAAAAAATACCAAAAAAAACGGAAAAAAATCATGAAGCGTCGAATGTTGAATATTTATTAACCTTATAGTGTCTAAATGATTTGAATATATTTTTTTGAAAATGTTTGCGGCCTTGCGTAATAAATTAAATTTAAGTGGCACACTGCATACCGGGTTTAAAAGGTTACAAGTCGATATGTCAGAAACCGTATAAGATAGGTTTTTGAAATTTGGTACTAAGCTTCAATTTCAAGGGGAACCTTTTTATCAAAGGAGATTTATTTTTCAGCCATACCCTTAGGCGGGAGAGGGGGTAACTTAAAAATTTTAAATTGAATGGGGGTGTTTTTTATTCTGATTCAAATTCAGTATAAAAAATTACATAATTGACCGAAAAAAAAATTTTTTTAACCTCAAAGTAGGCTGTTAAAAAAAAAGACGCCATTAAAAAAAAATTAAAAATTAAAATATTTTAGTAGTTTTCTATTGTTTAGGTTCATTTCATTGTTTTAAACCTAAAAATATACAAAAGAAATCAAATCTGATTTTTTTCCAAGAATTTATTTTTTTTTACCTGACGCGTCCGGACGTGACATGACGCATCCGGATATGGAGATACTACCTTTCTATGATTTAATACCCCATGTTTGTACTATATTTTAAAATTTAAAAAATACAGCCCTAAGAAAAATTAAGTGTAAAATATTGTATATGCAATGTGCCACTTAAATTTAATTTTTTAAGCAAGACCGCAAACATTTTCAAAAAAATCATTTAGAGGACACTATAAGGTTTATAATTATACAACTTTCGAGGCTTCATGATTTTTTCCGTTTTTTTTTGGAATTTTTTACCTGTGTGGGACGGCTGCGTTAATCAAAGAAAAGTAGTTTTAAGGAATAGTAAAATATTTTAGGTATATTTTTTAAAATGTAAATATCAAACAATTTAATTTAGTTTAAAAATCAACACTAAAACTGCAGCGCACTGCTACACTATTTACCTGAACATATACCGTTAAAATAAATTTATAAATTCTTTTTTCTTCCATTTTCTTTATTAGGGGAGATGGGAAGATGGACATTTATACATGTTAATCTCCCTATATACAGAAGACATTATTTATTTCCACAAGTCGGGTAAAATAAATTTAATTTTAATTCGAAACGGGGTGGATTATTACTTTTTTGGCTATATTTTTTTTGGTTTATTTATTTATTTTTATTTTTCTTATTAGAATGCAGTTTTTTTTTAATACCTAAAAAAGGACGTAGAGTGTACCGTCGCAGAATTAACCAAAGTCCAAACGATTTTCGCTGTAAAAGTCATACGCGGTAAAGACGGTTCGCTGTAATGGACTGTGCGGTAATGGCCTTCGCGGTAAAGGACATGTCCTGTAATGGCTTGTCGCGGTAATGGCGATAGCGGTAATGGACTGCGCCCACCGTAGAGAGAGGTATGTTTACCTAATATGCTTTGAATGAGTACAGATGCCATCAGAGTTCGTTTTCTTCCATATTTGTCTGATAATATACCACACACTAATCCTCCAAACGCTACTCCTGCAAGAAACACCGTTTCAGCTATATTTTTCAAATTTTTTCTATCGCATACCAGATCGAATTCTGATATTATCGTATGTCCTGAAAGTAAAAAAGTAATAATTAATGTATGAAAACCAAAGGATCAAATAATTCTCTTATATAATTACACAAGTTTCTGAGAATTATGCGGGAAAAAATCGCTGTTTTCATGAAAATTTGCTGTCTGGAAATAATGACGACCGGGGTGTCGCCCCTGCAGGACCACTGGAGTAATTATTTCCTTTGACAGCAAATTTGAATGAAAACACTGAATTTTTCCCGATAATTCGAAGAATTATGTACAGACTAGAACTCTTGGAGGTACAGGCACAAAAAAAAAACATAAAAAGCTAGGTACGGAACCCTCTGAGCGTTAGTCTACTTGCCCTTGACCAATTAAAATTATTATGTTTGTCAAAGCTTGTACAAGACATTGTATTCGTACATTTTCAAACCTTTTTATGACGTTTTATGGAAAAAAAAATTGATTCGATCAAAATAAAATTGTCGCTTTTTCGGTGGGTCTGTCCGGTAAAATGTATAAACGATAACAGAAGAATGCCTAGAGTTTGATTTCAGATATTTCTTCACAGAAATTTTACCTTTCTGTTGGATGATATTTTTGAGCGGGAACATATAATTTTTAATTTTGCGTGGCGAAGTTTTTTTAGAAACTCTTTGGGCGGAAGAAGAATTTTTTTAAAGATGCTCTCCTAATATTTAATACTGGGTGGTGCATAAATCATAACTTTTTTATTTAGAAATAAGAAAATATTTTCTTTCTGAGAAATAAAACATATAATTTGGATTTTTTTCACATTAGTTGCGAAAAATTATTTTCTTCAAGTGACCGCCATTTTCGGCCTCACAAAGCCGGGCTCCTTTGAGAGCATTTTCCATTACATTCCTAAAAATTTCTGGCGGTAGTGCTTGGATCTCCTTTTGGATATATTGGCTTTTCTTCTTTCCTGGTTCGTTTCTGGGTTGTTTACGTAAACACTTTCCATGAAATACCGCCAAAGGAAGTAGTCTGGGGCAGATTGAGATTTATTATAATCAAGTCGGACAAAAAAATGTTTATATAATTTGCAAATCATTTTAATGAAGATATAAAAAAACTACCCCTTAATTAACCACCCTTAAGTTACCACCTTAAAAAGTTAAATATCACCCTATGTATATTTTTAGATTTATATAAAGTTTTTATTTCTCTAATGGTCAATATTTGGGTTACGTAATACTTGAACGTTCCCCAATGTTGAAAAAAAAAGCCCGAATTAACTCGGCTAAGCTGAAAAAAGCCAACTCACTGTCAACGAGTTAAGGTCGATTCAGGCATAATTATCACTAACTACACTAAACTGAATTAGGAAATTAATAAAATTAAGAAACATAACCTCAAATTCTATAATTAATTTTCCGTGGTATGCAACAATTAAGATAAAGTATAAAATATAGCATAAAATAATGATAGAATCTTAAAATACACCCTATAAAAAGAAATTCTGAAATACACAAACTTTAGTGCAAAATTTTATAAACAATCGTTATCCAAGATAAAAATAAAAATGAAGATGGCGATACCTCTGTATTTTAAAAATTCGTATATTTTCAGTGTTAAGGAAAAACACAGTAGTTACATAAGAAAATAAAAGGCACTTTTGGAGATAAGTTGGTTTTAAAGCACGATTTTTAGTCCCAACAACTGCAAATATAGTAATAATCTTCCTGCGCAATAGATATTGTTTTTTTTTTACTTATTCAGTCGTATTTACACATGCTTATTATCTATTTGGCATTTACCTTATTGTTGCATACCACGGAAAATTTATTATAAAATTTAAGGTTATGTTTCTTAATTATCTTAATTTTTTTAATTTCTTAATCCAGTCTAGTGTAGTTAGTGATAATTATGCCTGAATCGACCTTTAACTCGGGCGGGTGCGTTAAGGGGTTAAAAAATCGAAAGAACAAATATAAACAAATCGAGAAAAGAAAATTATATTTTTTATTTGATTTGTTTTTCTATTCTTGAATTGGCTGCAGTATTTTTTTAGTGTAGCCATATGATGGCGGTGTTTAGTGCTACCTTATAAAAATAAATATGAAGTCTTTATTTTAAATATTTTTAGAACTTTACGTTGAATTAAAATAACAAACATCTTGAATAAACTAGTATTGATATTGCAAATAAACAAGCCATGAAGATATTTAATGCTTCGCATTTCATAGTATACTCTTTACAGTGAAGAATTACACTTTTTTTGTTTAACCTCGTACTATTCTACTTAATTAAGCAACCTCTAAGTCCAGGACTTGTGGGGCTAGTAGTAGAGGGAACCACCGGCTTTAATTGACTATTTGGGTAGTAAACTCGTCAAGTACGACGTGGTAGTCCACTACACCAATCCTCCCATGTTTTTACGAAATTGTAGCTTTTTGTATATTTTGATTTTTTAAAACCGTTCGACAAACTAATTTTTTCTTGAAGTATTGAATAGCCACGGAAAGAAAAGTCAACTTTAAAATAAAACTCCTCGTTTTACGATGAAAATTGACTGAGTTATCACAGATTAAATATTTGGACCAATTTATTTAACAAAATTGGGACCCAAAATTGGTCTATTTTTTTTAGGTTAGGTTAACGCAAAGCTACTTTTCCGCAGCATAACTCTAAAACATAAAGCCTTACTTTTAATTTTTTTTTATTAAAATTAATCAAATTCTCCACAGTCGGCAGAATTTTGTCCAAAAAAAATCTGAATTTTCCCACTGTGCGGCGGGGTGATTTTTACCTGATATATTAAACTCCCTGATATTTCCCTGATTTATCTATTTTTTCCAGAGTATGGCGACCCTGATCAGCATGTAGAGCTATGTTGAGTATAATATATTTACACTGACGCAAATAACTAGTCTCTATCTCAATTGAAAGGTTTATTTATCAGCAACGTCATGACGCGTCAGTTTTCTAAGTTTTAAACTAACATTATTTTTTTACTTTTACTAAAAGCAGATTTTATAATATATTTTAAAATCAACTTTATTGCTTAATTATTGTTTTAACTATTTTTCTTCTGTACTAATAAAAATATGCTCCAATGGTTTTATTTTACGAGAAAATATTAGTTAGTTTTTTACCGGGTGATCTTAAATTTTAGGGATGAGTACGTTTATCTCGCTAAATATGCATCTTACGATAAAAATGTATATAACCAATATTGTTAAGGAAATTTACAACAAGTTTTGTTTGGATCATTTTTTTATTATATTAATAACAATCGAGTTATTTTTTTACGGTTACAGTGGGCGGTGAAACTATAGTTGCGCCCTTTGTAACCGTACCAAAGTACCTATGAAAATTTATGATATATGAAACTTATAGAGAATTTCAAGAATACAAGTTTGATAATAACCACTTTTAACCTCCGATGAATAATTTGGCCGAAAAATGGAAAAAACAATTTTGCCTCCAACATGGCTATTTTTAAATTAACTCGATTGTTATTAATATGTTAAAAAAATCATCCAAATAAAAATTGTTGGAAATTTCCTCCTTAATAAAATTGGTTATATGCATTTTTTTCGTAAGATGCATATTAAGAAACACACACCTAAAATTCAAGATAGAGGACAACCCTTAGGCAAATTACCCGGTGAAAAACTAACAGGAGTGTTCTGTAACCATCCACTACTACCCTTTAAAATATTAGCCCGTGTACATTTATTGCAATTTACATTTATTATTTGACTGGACTATAATTGATTAATTGATTGACATCAACAATTAAAAAAAAAGTATTTATAAAACTTCAAAAAGCCAGAGAAAAACTCTAAAAATAACACATTATCTTTTTAAAAATTATCATGTTTCGCATTTTTAAGATACAGGTATGTAAATTGTTGAATATCATTTATTTATCAAAATTTTTAACACCTTAGAATTAAAAAAAAAAAAAAACTTTTGATTAAAGTTCATTCCAGGCATTTTGACTCGGCTCAGTAATCATGTATTGTTCCGCAGGCGAATACTTTTATTTAAATTATAATTATTTTTAAAAAATTAAAAAAAAAGAGTTTTTTATGGATTTGCAAACCATTTTCAGCGCAGCAGGCAATTTTTTTAGAAATCTGAAGGACCAAATACTTTAAATTATTAAAAACAAAACAAAATAATATATAAGAAGAGAAAATTTTAATTTTAAACAAATTAATAAAAATATTAATTTATTATTCCATCAATCTATTTTCTTAATCAGCGTGCAAAGTTCTCTTGATACTGAAGAGGGCCAGCAACCCGAAACTGTCTCTGTACGATGATTAGAAAATAGATTGATGGAATAATAAATTAATATTTTTATAATTTTCTTTAAAATTAAAAATTTCTGTCTACGTCTAACCACACGTTAGTGGTACTATGTTCTTTAGGCACACAAGTCTTCAACTTGCTACCATTTAAAGTCTCCAGACTAGGAGAGGTATGAGTAGTTGTCTACGTCTAGCAACAAGTCTACATCAATCTAATGACTATATTTCTTTTGCGAATAAAGTCCAAACGTTTGGACTTTTGGAAAAAGCCAACAAGTCGGCAGACTAGACACTTCCTTTATTTTAATCTGATTGAGACACTATTGGTTTTTTATGTAGAATTTACCTGTTCCTTCAAATTCCCAGCTTGAACAAGCAATCCTTTCTAGCGTCTCGTTAAAATTTGTACATGATAAAAAATCAGAGTCGGAAACATTTCCTGATAGCACATTAAAAATATGGCAAACATTGTTGTCTGGCTGTGTACAATCTCTCCACTTTGTCGGACTAATATTAAGAAATTTTCTTGGCCTAGCACACCACATATCTCTTTTTACTGTGTATAAGGTGTCGGCGAAAATGTGCCATGTACAGGGGATGTTGAAAAGGGAAAGGAGGAAGGTTAGTTTAAGTTGCCATTTTCCGAATTCTCCTATTGCTTTGGAGATTATGTCTTCCTCTTCTTCTTTATCATCTAACTGCTTTTTCTTTTCATCATCAGGCATATCTGAAAAAAAAAAGTAAAGTTAAGGTAAAATATATTCAAGTGATTCATAGGCGCCGACTTTTTCAAATTCCAGGGGCCCAAATTTCTTTGAAATTAAAAAATTACATAAAAGTTATGAATTTTCATTAATTGAAAAAAAAAAGAATATAAATATATTTAAACATTGTGATAATATTTAAAATATATAGAGAAAATACTAAATTTTAAGCCCCTACTCCATCGTAAAAAATTCGGTGCCAAATTTCAACTAAAAAAAATGAAATATGGGCATTTCCCTGTTGATTCAGGCAATACTGACTGCACGATTATTACGGATTTGACTGTAATTTGGTTTATGGGTTCTGTATGACACCAGAAAATATCCCCTAGAGAATTTTCTTCTTTTCTTTAAAAAATCCTAAATTGACTTTGAAGTTACATAACTCAAAAACGATTTGAGATATTTAAAAATTGTTTTCACCAGTTAAAAGAAGATCTATTTCTGCATATAAACCCAAATTTTTAAATTCGATTAACTTTTGTTTAACAAAAGCTAAAACTCAAATTTTCTCAAAAAACCCAGCCCCATTTTTTTTTTAATTTTCAGGAAATGCTCATAATGTATTTATTTTAAATTTTGTTTAGCTTTTAGTTATATGCAATAATATACCAATAACAGCCAATTTTCACCATTTCACCTGTTGAAATCAGTTTTTAAATATCTCAAATCGTTTTTGAGTTATTAAACTTCAAATTCAATTTTTGTAAAAATTTACGATTTCTTAAAAAAACTAAAAAAATCAAATCTTACAAAGTAGGCCTTTTGGGAAAAAATGCTCTGGGGATCTTTTCTGGTATCATACAGAACCAATAAACCAAATTACAGTCAAATCCGTGACCATCGTGCAGTCAGGCAATCGACAGGGAAATGTCCATATGGGTTAGCCCACTTTATTTAAAAATTGGTTAAAAATTATATTTTTTATCAGACAAGATTAATTTTAATTGAATGTCAATAGTTTAAATATGTGCAAAAACATTGTTTGTGTGTAAATATTTGTAACAAATATAGTCATTTTCCCAACATTAGCTATTTAGGATAAACAGCTATTATAATAAGGATAATAATAATACATATATAGCCCCAAATATATCACTATATATAACCTCGGAAATAACACATTTAATAAACATTAATAAATTGTATATTCATGGTAAATAGACGCCAACCCCGGTAGCGCAATGGTTAGCGCCTTTGATTACGGATCCCGGGGTTGTGGGTTCGAGCCCCCCATAGAGCATGGATGTATAGTGGTGTAAATAGTCGGTAGATGGAACTACGAGGACTAACTGTAATGTGGGTTGCAGGTGAAACTGTAAACACATTTCAGGGTGGATGCGAGCTCTGTTGAGGACTGTGCTTCAGAGGGCACGTAAAGATGGCGGTCTCGTCAATTAGGCCATAGCAGCGAAAAACGACGTTAAACAGTATAAAATAAACAAACAATGGTAAATAGACAAATAATAAAAAAAATTATTTTATTTATTTATTCATACGGGAAAGCCCCATTACAGTATAAATTTGACAATAATTACCTAAACTTAACCTATAAACTGAAATTAATCATTATTGAAAGAAAATTATAATTTTACAACGAGCGGATTAAAGACTTAAAATTAAAAAAGCTTCCAAAAAACAGATTCAATTTATTATCATTAATAAACTTCAAAGCAGTATTCAATGGTATTAAAGTGGCATAGTTGTATGACGAGTTAAAAAGAATGTATTTTGAACACCACGCAAAGTTCTACCAGAAACTAAAAAATCAAGCATGCCCATTAGCTCAGGACAGACAATCAATCCATTTGCTAATTTATAAAGAAAACATACATTGGCTAAAAGCTTTCTTGATTCTAACGTCTCTAGCTGGGTGATTCTATAGATTACCGAGTAATCATGATTCACTATAACAAGCCTAATTTTGTATGAAATTATTCTCAAAAATTTACGTTGAATTTTATCTAGTATTTCTTTATCTTGCTGGGTATAAGGAGACCCTATTAACGGACAGTATTCTAAATTTGACCTTATTAATGTTTTATATAAGGTAACAATGGTATTTGTGGTTAACTCCATGCAATTTCTTGTAAGAAAACCCAACATTTTATATGCTTTTAACGATATATTCTTAATGTGCTCAGAAAAATTTAAGTTTTCATTAAAAGTAATACCTAGATCTTTTACTGATTTCACGTAATTTAAGCGAGCACCATTAATCAGATAAGATGTATAAAATTCTTTGAAACCTCTAAAAAAACTAATGTGACAGCACTTATCAATATTTAATTTTAAATTTTTTTTTAATTGACCATTCATATATGCTATTTATGTCCCATTGAAGCCTAAACCAATCTTCTACCGAATTTATAATTAAAAAAAAAATTAAATAAGTCAGCAAATATTAAGCCTTCATTGAATTCCAAATAATTAATCATTTCATTGATGAATATATTAAATAGTAATGGAGCACAGCGCGAGCCTTGTGGAACACCGGATATAACTTCGATAAAAAAAGAAAAGACACCAAAAAGATACACACACTGTTGACGACCAATCAGAAAACTACTAAACCACTTAATTAATTTATCATCAAATCCAAAAATAGCTAACTTTAACAATAACAAGTTTATATCTACGGTGTCAAACGCCTTCGAAAAATCTGTATATATTGCGTCTATTTTCCAACCCTTTTCTAAAGCTTTTACAATTTTTGACCTATAAATGGCCAGATTAGTCGAAGTCGAGTGACCAGAAAAGAAACCGTGTTGGTGTATAGTAAGTCTGGACTTGCAAAGCCACGTTAGTTGGTCACAAACTATACTATTGAGTAGCTTAGGGATAGCCGATTGCTTAGAGATAGCCCTGTAATTTTTGATATCATTTCGTCTGCCGCTTTTAAAAATGGGCACAATATAGATTTTTTTCCAAATTTGTGGAAAAAGGCCGGTATCTAGACACATATTAAAGAGAATGCTTAAAGGAAAAGATAATGTGCATTTGCACTGTTTTAGCAACGCATTCGGTATACCATCAGGACCTGAAGAAAATTTGTTAGGAATGCTTTCAATTTTTTTTTAAATATATCTGTCTCAGATATTTTTAAAAAAAATATATTAAATTTTAATAATGAAAATTAAACATTTGTTTACCAAAAATAATCAGTATATTTGATTGTGTCCGGCATATTTAAGACAAAATAGGTGGTACGTTACAGGTAATTAATTAACATAATTACCACAATTAAACAATGTTTATTAGTTTGCTTAAACTGTGAGTACCTAAGTAATACATTTTTTATGATTAAAATTATATTTGCCAAGAATGTCGAGAAACGCCAAAAAATCAATAAAAAAAATCAAACATTTTTTACTAACGCAAGTAATCTCTTGGGGAAATTAAAAATAAAACGTGTATACTTAGATTTTTACGCATTTCAAAAATCTATATAAAAGACATTTTGTTTACTTTCAAATTTTCAAAAAGTGTAATTTTTAAAAACTGAGCTCACGAGAGACAAAACTCTAAAAGAACCTAAATACATATAAATTAATATTTAATAAAACCACAAATAGTATATTATTCAACGAGCGTATAATAATTGCTTTATTTTAAATAGATAAACTCAATAATAACCCCCGCGTGGCTTTTACTTTATTGAGTGGATAATTATTTATTTTACCCACTCAACTGTCACTTGTCAAATTATTTTCTTGTAAATGTCATTAAAATTTTTAATAAAAATATGAATTCCTAAGCTATTTATTGGATAAAACCTTAGGTAACTCATAGGTAAACCGATATTGCCCTCTCGAAAATTAACCTGCTTGGCTGACGCCTCGCAGGTTAATTTTCTCATGGACAAGTAGTACTAGTACCATAAATAACTATTATTTTAAGTACTTTAGAATTGATACTTATTCTACCAATTTTCAAAGTAATTCCCCCAAAAACAAAAAAAGTTATAGGGTGTTAAATATTAAAAAAGCTATAATTTATAAAAAAAATTATTTAATTTTTTTTCGTTTTTCGCAAAAAGAAAATAAAAAATACATTGAAAGTTTTTTTTTATTATTGTTTTGTTTTTTTTTTTTCATTTTTTTTTTCGTTTTTCAAAATTTTTATTTTTTATTTTTTTTAATTTTTTTTTTCAAAATTTTTTTGTTTTCTCAAAAAAATAAAAAAATATCGAATTATTTTTTAAAGTTTTTTTAATTTTTTTTTAAGTATTTGGGAAAATGCAATTTACTGTGAAGAGTATATAATGGAATACGTAGCATTACATATCTTCATGGCTTGTTTTTTTATAATTTAATTTGTTCTTTTATTTAGACCACAATATGTTAAAAATTTTAAGCAGATGTTTCAAGAAAAACTGTTTAAATAATATTTTTCCCATGAGAATTTACTAGATCTACCAAACATAACTAAACGTATTACGTTATTATACTATTCGCAGCGCGTAGCGCTAGAATAGTATTATACGGTAGTTTCGAATTTCCCAAAATAGACAAAAAAACACCCTAGACAAATCTTGGATACAAATGTGTGACAGACGGACAGACGGACAGACGGACAGACGGACAGACGGACAGACGGACAGACGGACAGACGGACGGATGAACGGACAGACGAACAGACCGGCAGATATACAGACATTTTTAAAATTTCACTAAACTAATAAAAATTCTTAAATACAAATATATTTCATAAAAAAAAACAAGCCATAAAGATATTATGTTACGCATTCCATTATATACACCTCTGGGACAGAATATATTTTTTTGTGTGCCTGTGCTATTTTTATTATGAGGATTAATCCTGCCTACAAATAAAATACAGATTATTATTTGCTAGCTTAAGACGTTCATAAGTTATCATGCCCACAAAATTTCTCGGACAGAACGACCGACAAAAATAAATCGACCGACCCATCGACCAAAAGATCGACCAATCACCGACACTTTTTTTGCTGGAAAAATTTTAAAAATTTATTTTTTTTTATTTTTTTCTTTTGTGAAAAAACAAAAAAAAATATAGATTTTTTAATTTTTTAACTTTTTTCCATTGCATTGCACGTTAAAATAGGGTAAACTAAGTTTCATAATAAAAATCATACTGCAATACTGAAAGTTCTAAAATCCCTATGTTTTCGTGTTCAGGTTATTTGTTAAAAAAAAATGACAATAATTTACAGACAGTAAATGCAAAAAAAACAGGGCGCTCGCATACAGGAAAAGTTAGTAAATTTTAAAATATCCGAAAAGTTCAGGGAGCTTTTTAAAGAATTGCATTGAATAAAAACAATCATTGCAGCAAAAAATTGAAACAATTAAGAAATAAATAAAAAAATAAATAAAAAATGAAGTATTATATTCTTGGGATTTTTCTCAAACTAGAGGGGAGGGGGTTGACAAAAACCTTAATGTATGTAAAAAGTTTGTGAAAATTTTAAGAAATCTTACGGGGGAGGAGGATCAGAAATCGTTTAAGAACATATAAGTATGGGAAGAGGGGGCTAGTGTTAACAGGGGCAAGTATTAACAGTATATTTTTAGAAAACCTACATGTACCAGACACTTCATATTTACATGGTACTTTTGTTTAATAGTATCCAAGCGACAAAACACCTAATTTGGTGCCAGAACTTCGTATGTGGTCTATACTTTTTTGTCATGTAATGTAAAAATTAGCTTTTAAGATTGTTTGATTGAATGAAAATTTAGTTTTAGATTAAAAAATATAAAATTGATATCAGTATCTATATATTGTATGAATAATTTAATTGGATTTATTCCCTTATAATTATAATTATTCTAAATTTGTATTCAAACAATCTTAAGAGCAAATTTTTTAGATTACATGAAAAAAAAATATTTATAAATAAGTTTTATTGGCCTAAAAGTGGGGCAAGTGTTAACTTTTGACATTTCTTTTTTTTAATTAATTTTACATAAAATCTGTAAAAGTTAAAAATTAAATAATAGCTGAAGGTTAAAAAGTACAAAAATTATTTTTTGTAGGCAGTACGATTTTTTTCCAAAAAGTGTTGAGACTAGGAAGGGGGTTTCCCCCCGATCTAAAAAAGGCAAGAGTGATTGTTCTACACAAAAAAGGGTCCAAGTCGGAGGTTTCAAATTATAGGCAAATCTCTAATCTCTCTGTATTTGCAAAAATTATAGATAAGGTGATGACCAAAAGGTTGACCAGCTACTTTTCAAGATATAATCTTTTATCCTCTTCCCATTATGGATTTCGGTCAGGTTTAAGCACCAGCTATGCTTTATTTGAGGTGTTAGATTATGTTTTAGAAAATGTAGATGGGGGTAAGGATATGGTTTTTAATTTGTTCTTTGACATGACAAGAGCATTCGACGTTATTGACATTGAGGTACTCCTTTTAAAACTAGAATCATATGGAATAGCAGGAAAAACTTTAGAATGGTTTAAATCATACCTGAGGGATAGGTTGCAATATGTGGAAATAACCGCTGATACAGATGAAGAAAAGAATGTCAAATTTAAGTCAAACACAAAAAAAACACGTAGGGGTACTCCACAAGGTGGGATACTTTCCCCCCTGCTTTTCTTAATCTTTAGCAATGATTTATTGTCATATATTGTAAAAAATCTACCTTTAAAATTTAGAAAAAAATTTAAGCTTTGTCAATTTGCGGATGACTCTTCAGCATCCATCTGTGCTGAGAAAAACGAATATTTAGAATTTTTAAAAGTACTTGCTAGTATTATGCATAGTTGGGCTGAGGAAAATTCGTTAATTCTAAATCCGCAAAAATCTGCAATTTTACAATTTAATAAAGTTAATAAAGATCAAAGTGTATTAGTATTCTGCAACAAAATATCTGTACCTCAGGTAGTAAATTTTAAGCTTTTAGGGGTAACCCTAGATAATAATATTTCATGGGAGTTACATATAGACAGTATTGCCAAAAAATTAAATAGCAGTCGATATGCCCTTCTCAACCTCAAAAACAATGTTTCGAAAAAACTTCTTGTGACCTTTTATAACGCAAGTGTTAAGTCTTACATCGAGTATGGCATCATAATTTGGGGAGGTTCTGTTCACTGTGATAGAATTTTAAAAATACAAAAAAAGATTTTACGTACATTGTGCAATGCAAACAGAATCGATCATTGCAAACCACTTTTTATTCAAAGCAAAATTATGACAGTATACTCATTATTTTTTTACAATCTTTTAGTTTTTGTGTATAAAAATAAATCTAAATTTATAGCAAATGGTGATTTACATGATATTGGTACAAGGCAAACCCACTCCCTATGTACTCCCAGACATAGAACGGCAAGCTTTGAAAGAAGCACGAGGTATTTAGGAATTAAAGCTTTTAATAAGCTACCTGTTTCAATTAAAACGTTAACATTTCGTAGCTTTAAGTTAAAACTTAAATGTTTCTTTCTAGCCAACCCTTTCTATTCTAAATCTGAATTTCTCGAGGGAAATTTTAAATTTTAATTTTAAATCAAATGTAACTTTAAATTATGCCATTTTTTAATATGTAATGTTAACTTAGTGTTATGTAATTATGTAATGTTAACTTAGTGTAGTGGTATAATGTGGATTGAAATTATGAAAACTCATTTAAAATTATGTAATTATTTTTGACGTCTGCCTGTAATTTGCTTATGTAGATTTAAGTGGCAATAAAATTCTATTCTATTCTATTCTATTCTATATATACGTTATTTACTTAATTTATGTAGGAACCATTATTGATAAAAAAAACTCGTTTCATATTTTACGATTTTATTATTTAGGTAATAGGTTTTTAATTATTAAATTTTTTGTTTTTATTGTAAAGGTTTTTTATAAAAAAAAAATTGAGCTTGCAAATACAATGGTGTATTATACTTGTTATTTTTGAGTTTTAGAAGTGATAAAAAACTTTAAAAATAACCTTTCGGATCCCATATATATTTAGGCAGTGATTTTCTCGAAAACTAAAAGAGATAACTAAGTTTTAGGAGGGGGTTGAGGGATCGATTTAATTTTTTGAAACTTTTTTTAGTCTTATTTACACTGGTTTTTGCGAAACTTAATTCTCTCTTTTAGTTTTCAAGAAAATAACTTCCTAAATATAGATGAGATCCGGGGGTTGTTTTCAAACTTTTTTACCACTTCTTAAACTCAAAAATGGCAAGTGTAATAAACCATTGTATTTGCAAGCTCAAAGTCTATCCAAAGCAACCAAAAAAATATAGGGGTGTTATGAAAAAATAAAGATAGGGTAAGTTGTGGGAGGGGTGTAGGGTTGCATTTATTTTAGAGCTACTTTTTATAGATATTATTGTATTATTTAATTATTATTCTTGTCCCATTTAAGGTGGTTTTTGCAGAACTTGATTATTTCTTTTAGTTTTTTATATGCCTAAGTAGAGTTGGGCCACCCTTCACATATCGCTTGTTTATTATTGCTTTTTTATTAATTTTTATTTTATTTAAATGATTGACAAACATGAATAATCACTGAAAAAGGCAATATAAATAATTTAAAAAGTTATTTGACTGGAAATTTAACCAAAAAAATGAATAAAAATTATAGTTTTTATTTTTTTTAAGTATTCGGTTTACTTTGTGCGCATTTTTATACTATTTGGAATGAATTTGGGCTCGTGTGATAATATTAATTAGATCAGGGTATATTTAAAAAATAAAGAAAAATCGAATTTTTGCTCACGTGCCTTTTAAGGGCGAGATCGGGATCTGAAATTTTGGAAACCCGTATTATTTTTGATGACAAATCGAATGAAATTTGTCCGATACTAATCCGTGAAAGGGGACTTTTTACGTTCTTACTTATTCTTTATTTTCACGTTTTTTCAAGTTTTATTTATTGGTCGTAAAAAAAATGTAAATTACGATATCTAATAATTAAATTTTATAAAACGTATTTGGCGCTTGATGCAAATGAATATTGTTTGATCCAACTGAAATTTTGCAGGCTTATTATTGGTCCCAAAATTCAACTTTGCCCCAATATTAGCATTTAAAATATAAAAAAAAATATTCATACGGTTCATTTCTCCCTACAACCTATTCATTAAAGAAATTTTGACTTACGAAGTAATCTTTCATCTGCCATGATGGTATTTCTTGCAATAAAAAAGTCATGTAATTAACTAACACGATTCTAACGAGTAAGAAAACTAAACACAAATGATGGTGAGACCGCGAGGATCCAACGTATCGATACTCGGAACGCACGTAACTAAAAGGTACATTATTATATTAAGTCTACCTATCTATATATTTTTTCTTATCTGTTCAACATCAATATGTTTTTACAAAACATAAACTTATTATAGTTAAGCACGCGTATTTTAGATCATTTAATCGGGAAGATTATCAAAATTTACAACGCACAGAGGCCATTTTTTCCATTCTAGCGAGAAATAAATAAAAAATCGACAAATCTTTTAATATTTACATGTTTTTTTCCACTACTACTACTACTAGCTTTAGAACACCCTTATTTATCATGTTTTCCCTGATAGCACAAAAGCCTTCTAAGAAGATTCTTAAAATAAATAGCCGGAAGTACAGCATGCTTCTTAGAAGCATATCTATTTTGCTCAGGATATTCTAAGAACGATTAAAGAAATGCAAAGGATACCGTTTTAATCATGCTGGGAGTTCCTAAGATGCTTCTTGTAAGCCTCTGTATCAAATAAGAATGTTTTAAGAAGCATGTTAAGAATGTTCTTAGAAGTAGGTAAATTTACTTTTAAGAATATTCTTAGCATGCTTCTTAAAATATTCTTATTTGATGCATTTAAGTAATAATATTGAATATTGCGCAAACAAAGTGTGTAGGCATTTCAGATTTCTACACTAATCTAGTTTTTCTCTTTCTTTCAAATATATTTTATGATATTCGATCCTTTTTATGGATATCATAAATTTGGACATGGCGAAATTTTTTACGTCTTTGTGATAAACCTAATAATTAAAGCATATAAAAATCTTTAAATATAGCATCCATCAGGTAAGACTCATATACGATATGCAGTTTTACTGTGAAAGCAAACTTTCTACCAGCCATAAAAATCATGCGCCACTCAAAAATCCAATGTTAAGAGAAAAAAAATAGCAAATAATTATCATTTCAAAAAATAATAATTTTAATTTTTTGTCTAAAACTATATAAAATCACTTTATGTCTAAAAATACATCCATTTCTACTACTTAAGGGTAAAACTTATGTTATTAACAGTAATTTTAAGAATATTTGTACTTCTAACCTAACAAAATTAAAATAATATAGACGCCATATTACTATTCTAAAAACATTCCCATTAGAATATTTTAAGAATATGTATTTGGGAATATTCTTAACAAAATACTCTAATCATGCTTAGCATGTGCACTATAGCATTATTCTCAAAATATTCCCATTAGAATATTTTAAGAATATGTTTTGGGAATATCCTTAGCAAAATACTCTAATCGTGCTAAGAATGTTTAGAGTAGAAGCACTTATGCTACTACAGCAGTGCACCTTTTAAGAACATGCTTAGTATGTTTACAGCATTATGCTAAGAACCTTTTCAAGGGAACGAATCAAAAACCTTCTTAGGATGAAGTGTGTTATCAGGGTTTAGACTGTGAAATCAATCTTCTTCACCTATAATAATAATATTTTTTTCTCTTCTAGTAGGAGTAAATTTTATAAACAATTGATATCTGCCACTTGATTTCCCTTGAATTGCAAAGACATGTCAGTGCTTATAATTTTTAATGGACAAAATACAACAATATTTTGCCATTGGATAAAAAATGAGCATGGTAAATATTATAAATGAATTAATTAGAATATAACATATTATTCAGTAAATAAACAAATTACCGATGTTTTTACACATTTTAAAAATATAAAAAATCTACCCACTAGAATTGTCAACTTTCAGTGAATAAATAAATTTATTCATTTGTTTTCAGAAATGGAAATTTCAAAGGCTACTTGTTTTTGCGCGGTTAATTAAGATCCAGCAAACATTTTAGTTTATTATTGATATAAAAATGTTAAATAATAAGATTAAATGAGCTAGCAGTGAAAAAAATAATATATAAACCACGGTAGAGAAGACTATTATAGCCTCGCACTCTTAAATCCCTCGCTGCTACGCAGCTTGGGATTTAATACGCTGGGCTATAAAAAATGTCTTCTCTACCTTGGTATATAATTACTATTTTTCACTACTAGCTTTAGAACATATAGTTTGGCGCACGGATCTGTGGCTACGGGAAATATGTTTGGAATGTGTGTGCAAGTGGGCGGCCCAATGTAGGCACGCACGCCTTATAACACTCTTGGCGGAAAAAAGAGAGTGCGAATGATTCCTCCCCCTTACGTCGGAGACTTTCTTTCATGCGGAGAACTATACTATTATTTATCATGTTTTCAGACTGAGAAATCAAGTTTCTTCACCTATAGCAATAATATTTTTTTTTTCTCCTCGTAGGAGTAAATTTTATAAACAATTGATTTCTGTCACTTTAGATGTTTCAGTTCTTTGTGCAATTTTTACTAATTAAACCCAAAAAAATAGCTTTAATTAACTTTTTATTTATTAAACATAATTAATTATAATTATTACCAATTAATACAATCAATAATTAGCTAAATATTATAAAAAAAAATTTAAAAAAAACTAAATTTTTTAAACATCAGTTCAAAGTATTTATTTGAGCAAATGTCACTGATCTGTTAATAATTTATTTTATTATTTGAATAAAAATAGTAAAATAGTGCTAGTAGTAAAAAAACTAATATATAAACTACTGCTCCGCTCCGCTATAAAAATGTCTTCTTAACCCTTGTATATAATTTATTACTATTATTTAACTGCTGTATAATACAAAAAAAAAAAGATCTTATTAAAAAATTTAATTTTTTTTTGTTTGTTTTTTTATTTATTTATTTTTTTTTTGGAAAAAAGTTTTTGGGAAAATATACCATTTACTGTAAATAATATATAATGGAATGCGCAGCATTACATATCTTCACGGGTTGTTTTGTATTAAATTGTGTAACTGTTGTATGACACTAATAAACTAAACTTAACTAGACCTACTAATTTTTCGTTTCGGCCCACCGTACATTATGAAAATTTGATTAAAAAAGTTAACAATTACCTAAGCTTATTTTAATTTAATGGTAAGTTGTGGGCGGAATTTTAAATCTTGATTTAAAACAATTCATAAAGATATGTAAGGCTTTGCATTCCATAGTATACTCGTTACAGTGGACAGTGTATTCCGTTTTCCTCCGACAAATTTGCAAAAACCTGTAATTTATAGCAGTCACTTTATCAAAGTTACTATTTTTCCATCAAAAAAAAAAAAATAGATTTATTTATAATTTATTCGATTTTTGAAAGTTAGGGAACGTTCAAGTATTACGTAACGCAAAATTTGGCCTTTTGACCCCCACGCCCCCATATAACGCGGCGTAACATTTTCAAGACCCCCACCCCCCCATTTGTTACGTTTTTTTTTTTAAGTAAAGACATTGAAAGGAAATTTTTCTTTAAGTTTGAAACCGTTTTTTAACCGGTTTTAACCAAAAACCGGTCATAGGTAATTTCCGCAACCGGTTAACCGAAAAGCGGTTATTGCCTATGGCATTCCATCTCTATTTTTTTTTTGTTTAGAGGATTTAGTGAATCTGTATCTTAGGCCTAGATCATTGTTAAAAACGTGATCAAATAAACATTTTATAAGTTTATAATTTTGGTTGTTAGGGGCTGTCCATATATTACGTAACGCGCCTAGGGGGGGGGTCAGGAAAATTGTTACAGTTTGTGACAGGGGGGAGGGGGGGGGGGTCTAGGTAAACGTTACGTAAATTTAATGTTTATTTCCTAAGCTTGGCAGATGTATTTTTATTTCAACATAAATTACTATTTAGTGGCCCATAATTCCGTTTTTCACACAAAAATTGACGAAACTGTGCATATTTAAATAATATTGTAATCAGTAAAAAAACTGTTAACATTGATATTAAAAAAAAATCTTACGGCCCTGTTCTTGCTTGATCTTGCCGATGAATCATCGGCTATGATACATTTTCGCGCGGAATGTCTACTCACAGAACACCAATGTGTGTACTATTTTGTGTACCTGTGCATAAACAATATACGTGTTATATGTGACACTCAGTGTAAAAAGTCCAAACCTAGTATTTTTTCCCTGTGTGATATTGATTATGAATATTTTTTTAAAGTTTGAGTGATTTTTTCGTGTAAATTGTTTTTAAGGTTATGTTATACTATATTTTAGGTTCATGTGGAGAAAAACGAATCAATAGTGAGAATACAGTTAAATTTATTGCGAAAAAAAATTTTTATATTGTTACGCGTTACACAGGAGGAGGGTGTTGGTAAATGTGACAGTTTGTTACACAGGAGGGGGGGAGAGGGGGTTAACTTTTTTGAAAAATTGCGCTAAGTAATATATGGACAGCCCCTTACGTAACATTTTTACTAACACCTACTCCCCCTCTGTAACGCGAAGTAACGTTTTCCCCCCTAGAGCGTTACGTTTTCCCCCCTAGAGCGTTATGGTTATGAATAATAAATTAGATAGTTTTACCCTTAGTGGAAATTTTGATGCGTTTTGATGACTTAAGAATAAATTTTAGCCCTGACAGATCCCACCAGCGCCCTTTCACGGCATTCCTGAAGGATTATTGAGATGAAGTAGCTCTACAGAAAAATCTGATTATGGATCATGGTAGTAGAAGGTCTACACATTACAAAACGATTTTCAGCTAAATCCAGAAAACTTGTTTTCGGTAAATAATGGTAAATAATCTTCTGAGAATAATTCTGACAATAAATTGCATATTTTGTTGAACTATTCCGATAGTATTTCTTTACCTGATTCCGAATATCTTTAAAGTAAATCTCAATATTTTTCCGTTTTCGGGAAAAATGCTCTTGAAAGTCCAAACACAAATCTAAAATTATACTTAGATGTCAAAAATACTGGGTGTTTCAGGAAGGCGGTTCACCCCCTTTAATTTTTTTGTTTTTTTTAGGTAGGAATTTAAAATTTACCAGAGCTATATTATGTATAATTTAGAATTATTTGACATAGAAATTTTTTACGGTTTCACCAAAAATAAATCGAATCTACAATTTTTAATATTTACACATTATGATTTAGAAATTAATTCTAAGAACAAGCATGTGTCACTTGTCAACAGGTCGTCATTATTTATTTTAAATCTTGAGTACCTTGAATTTACTTATTATTAACTTTTGGTACAGTATCTTACAAAACATACTATTTATTTTTTTTTCAAAACGCTAAATTTTGCGTTCTCTTAAAAGTTTGAAAATAATACTTTGGTCCATGAGTCATGTTTTTCAAATGGAAAAATCTATTCTAGGGTGAATTATAAGGTTTAAATGAGAGAGAATTTTCTTGCGAAAATTTTAATACCACACATGAATAGTTTGTTTGGAAGCATTTGGGATTAAAACACTAAATATTTAAAATAAAAACTTAAAATGTCATGTCATGTCAAAAGTTGACAAGTGACACATGCCTGTTCTCAGAATTAATTTCTGAATCAAAATATAATATATACTTTTTCTGAAAATTTGAAAACAATCGTATCATACTTTTCTAGCTATAACGTTGCGAAGAGTATAATAATGATCAATTATAATTATTTTTGTAAAAAACATTTACCTAAAAAATAGGTAAAAGGTCAAATGATACATGTATACATGACTTCTTAATTTAGCGGATAATTTTAAAATTGTATGAAGGAACATACATACATAATGCATTTAGTGACTGGTTTGTGCATGGGCACAAAAAGCAATTATTGCTTTAAGCGCCTTTAAAAAAGGTGCCCGCGCGCCGCGGCGACAACGCGTCGTATTTTTTCAATAATAGCAAATTTATTTTTTACCTAAAAATATAAAAAATAGTGCTTCTAACAAAATGATACTTTTCCCTGTAGGGGAAAAAACAATGTTTTTTTTTTTCGGAAAACGGAAAAAAATTGAAAAAAAAAGTTTCAAAAAAAATAATAAAAATTTTTTCTCAAAAAAATTTAAATATCTTTTTTTGTAAAAAGTCCAAACCAAACCGGCAGACAGGATTTTTTTTACAGAAATCATGTTTTTTTATTTATAAAACGTAAAATAACAATAATAATTTTATAAGTTAAGAATTGACAGTCTATAAAAATATATACTGCACGTTTGTCGGTTAATAACCGAAAAATATATATAAGAAAGTTATCTATCTGTCGTTAAAATCAAATGGACAGGAAACAGTGAATAGTACCATTTCATCCTTTTTGGGAATCATCAGCACTGTGTATCCTGTATGTTGCTAATAATCAAATAAAACGTTAGATAGATATAAAAGCATGGTGCCATCTATTGATGATAACAGTGACCACATCAATAGATGGCACCATGCTTTTATATCTATCTAACGTTTTATTTGAATATTAGCAACATACAGGATACACAGTGCTGATGATTCCCAAAAAGGATGAAATGGTACTATTCACTGTTTCCTGTCCGTTTGATTTTAACGACAGATAGATAACTTTCTTATAATAATAATTTTTTTACTAACTAATATTCTTTGGGGAAAGGTAAAAGTATACCGGGTGACACAGATCCTATGTACACCCTTAAGGGGGGTTTCCGGTGGAATTTTGTCGGAAAATCAAAAAATAATTTTTATATTTTCTGTCACTCTTAGACATATATAAAAACTTATTTGGATGTTGGGTATGACCTTTTTTTAAATATTTTTGATATTTTTTTTGAAGATTTTCGAAGGAAAAGCTTTAAATGCGCTCATCTCGAAACAGCATTTTTTGACCTGGCTCAGGTGATTTTGAAAAATCTACTACTTCAAATTTTAACTACTTACTCTTCGTACGTGTCCCTATCTCAAGAACTAGAATCATAATTTTTTTTAAACAATTATAAAAGTTATACAATTAAAGTTGAAAAAAAAGGTCGAAAAAGTCCGCCATTTTGTTGTTTTTTCATAAAAAAATATAATTCTAGTTCCTGCGATAAACAGTGACATAATTAATAAGAATCCATTTCCCTTTTTGCTCTCAAAATATAGTCATCCACGCCGTAGAAAACCTGCGATACAAGGGGCAGGTATCACCGAACGGAGAGCGCTCTCTTCTTTGCTTCATAAACGTGCGTGCGTGCGTGCGTGCAAGTGAGGCGCACTCATATTCCACGCATACTTTCACATCCGTAAGGCAAACAATACTTTTAAGACCAACTTTGCAAAAACTAATATTATGCTGAAATCACCTATTTATGTTATGTGTTCAAATTTTAATTGTATTGACAATGTTGATATTAATTTTTCTAGTCTCAAACAAATTTTCTATGATAAAAATACTTAATTATTTCTATATATCGGTCTATAGCCAGTTTTGTTATAAACTTTTATTTTGTGTCCTGTAATTGGTGTTAAATGTTGGGCAATAAGTTCATTATTTATTTATTTTTTATTTATTTATTTATTTATTTATTTAATACCTGGAGTGGAGAAATAACCTGCGCCAGCAAAAAAAATCATCGTGTTCAAGCCGCCGTTTTAAAAAAGTCTGATGAAAAAAAAAGAATTTTTTTTGTAACCTTCAAACTATATATTTTATGTATAAGAAAGCCCTACAATAAAATATAATTTTTTTGTAAGAAAATTTTTTTTTTTTTAAAAAGGTCGATTCAACCAGAAACCCCCCTCAACTTCTGTATTTGTAAAGATAAAATTTTGAAATTTGGTACCTATAATGGAATCTCAACTTTTGACCTATAAAACGACATTTTGCTACTTCTGGTTTTACCGGAAGTGCTGCAAACTTTCACATTTTAAGTGCGAAATCTAAACGCCTTACATTTTTGGAATCTGCACATTTTTCTGAAAACATTGTTACTACATAAGTGACATTTTGAATGTCAAATTTTATTTGAATATTGTTTTAATTTTTTTAATTAGGTGGACCATGACATCTTTAATGGACTCTAAAAAATTACATGACCTGTCAAAATTTGACAAGTGACACATGCTTATTCTCAGAATTGGTTTCTGAATCAAAATATGTAAAAATATATAGGGTGTTCCATTTAAAAATCGAAAGTTCGATTAATTTCCGGCGAAACCGGAAGTGCCAAAAAACGTCTAACCATGTCAAAAAATCCTAAATTATACGTAATATATCTCCTGCAAATTTCACGATCCTACATAAAAAAGTAAAAAAGTTAAGGGGGGTGAGCCACCTTCCTGAAACACCCGGTATATAGCCACCGTTTAAAAAGTGATCGCAAAATATAACACATAAGCATAAGCTTATTTGAGACTCTCCACGGCTCTGTATTAAAAACTGATAAATAAATAAATAATATTTGTGTCCTTTTTAAAGCTTGTACATGACTATAGGCCACTTGTACCAACGATGGTTTTACTTTAAACTTGGATTAAATTGACGGTCGACCAATAAGAACACATATTTTTAACTTGACTCAGTTAAGTCTTAACCCACTTCTCACTATATTTAAAAAAATGCTGTGTTTCGTTTTTTGCGGTTTAGATATGTGGCTTAAGAGTTTTTTTTTGCCTTAGTCTCTATGTACTTAAGCTTTCTTTTTTTTTCTTTAATTTATAATGTATTAACTTTTTCTGTTTTCGGAAACTATGGCTTTTTTTTCTAAAAACTTAAACTATCGTTATTTTATGACATATAACCTGTTTTGTTCGATTTAGAGTTTCTGCCAACCTTTCCTGTATCTTGCCCCTACGTGCAGTTCAGATTCCGTCCAAGAATTTTTATTAAAATTTCGCCTGCGGCTATAAACTTTAAGCTTACGCACATACGTAAGGCTCATAAAAAAAATATCTGTGCTGGGGATGAGACTCACTTATTCTTATGTATTTTGGGATGCTGAACACGAATCTGTCATAAAAAAGGCATTTTGTAGGCTCATTTTTTTGCTACACTGAAATAATATGAAATTTTTACCATTTTAGACAGTTTTTTCAGTGTAGCAAAAAAAAAGAGCTCATGAAATGCCTTTTTATGACAGATTCGTATTCAGCATCCGCAAATACATAATAACAGGTGAGTCTTAAGCCCAGCACAGACCATTTTTTTTCTGGGCCTGTGTTATTTGACTTGGGCGTTTTTTGACGATTTTAAAAAATTCGAAACTACCGTATTACATTCTTCTAGTGCATGCGCGCAAGTGTAATAAATAAACAGCATTTAGATAGTTAAGTACCTATACAGAGCGGTCCAAAAGTCACCCCCCCCCTCTTAACTTTTGAACCAGTTGAGATATCGACTTCAAATTTGGAACTTTTAAATAAGACAACTTAAACTATCTTTTAGCATATATTTAATATTTTATTTAAAAAAAAATAAATTATATTGAAAATAATACAGTGCGGTCCAATATCCCCCCCTTTTAACTTTTGAACGAGTTGAGATGTCGACTTCAAATTTAGAACTCTTAAATGAGACAACTTATACTATCTGTTAGCATATATTTGATATTTTTAGCTCTTAAAATGTGGGCAGGGGGGCATGGGGGCACATTTTTTTAAATGGAAAGGGGGGTCGTGTAATACATCATTTTAAAGCTTATAAAATTCTCCATTTAACTCCATATTTTTAAATTAAAAAAAAAATTGGATTTAAAATGGAGTTGAAAATGTCAAAATTCGTTTAAAAAAAAACAAATAATTTTTTAAAAATGCCTTATTTGATCATAAAAAAATGTTAATTATACTTTTAAACTAATTTTAGTTGACATAAATAAAAATTTATAAAAAAAAACTTAAAAAATCGAATGTTTTAGCACAAAAAATTGAAAAATCAAAACCTTAAAAAACATTTGTAAAAAATTTAAAAATGCTAGTTTAAATAGAGAATTTTATAAGCTTTAAAATGATGTATCACACGACCCCCCTTTCCATTTAAAAAAATGTACCCCCCATGCCCCCGCCCACATTTTAAGAGCTAAAAATATCAAATATATGCTAACAGATAGTATAAGTTGTCTCATTTAAGAGTTCTAAATTTGAAGTCGATATCTCAACTCGTTCAAAAGTTAAAAGGGGGGGATATTGGACCGCACTGTATTATTTTCAATATAATTTATTTTTTTTTAAATACTGTATTGTCATGTGGCGTCACATAATTTATTATGTTGAAAATAAATGTTTAAATGATACTAAATAAAATTGTCTTTATTTATTTGTTTATTACATGGCAACTAATTGATTTTGAATATTATATTTTAATTAGTTATTGTTTGAAAATAATATTTTATAATGTTAAATACAAACACTAACATAAATAGTATATTAAATTACTATTGTGGAAAGTGACATATTTCACGCGTGTGGGAAGGTTTACGAACGAGCCGTCAGGCGAGTGAGGAAACCCCACGAGTGTAAGAAATACACTTTCCAACGAGTTATGTAAACTATTTTTCCCACGATCTCGAAAAAATATAAAGTTTAAACTTCAAGAATTCTTAATTTAATATTTTCCAATTTTTATTACTTATTCTGAGAACTTTAGAGAAAAGCAAAACAAAATAGCATACAAATTTATATATGTATGATATGTCAACAGGAAATATGTTTTTTATTTACCTTTAGTTTTCTTGGTTTTATATTTAATACAACATATCATTATGGAAGCTAACACTGTTTAATGGGTTGCCTAACCGCAAGCATCTTTTAAATCAAGGAAAATTTGACAGTTTACTAATTAAATTTGATTTCTGTGGATTTGCTACCATATAAGATTATAAAATTCTATAATTTTTTACATTTTGTGAGGAAATATTGATGTTTTTTATAAAATGTAAGCTAACTAAATCACAAATTAAGTAATTTTTATAAAATCTAGACATTAATAAAACATATTAGGTTATAATGACCTGGGTCAAAATAGTAAGGTTATAACCGTCGTTTTTAATTTTAACATGAAAAACAGAAATATTTGGATTAAAAAACATAAAAGACATCAAAAAAGTCTGTAATGAAAGGTGGAAAATGGCATATAAAAAACGAGGTGAGTAAAATTCGTTTTACAACTTAAATATCTAAACAAAATTAGGCAAACCTACATACATAAATATCAAACAAGGGTGATATGAAAATATCAAACAAGTGTGATATAAGGCGTTTTCTAAAGAACGAAAGAGTGTGGTAAATGTCATTTTCATAGGGGATCGTATGAAAATAGTATAGTAAACTCGGCGCATTATCTATCTGAGTAACAAATTGGATCAAGGAAGCTATGATTAGTGGTTTAAAAATTACTTTTAGTGATATTTTTATTGGGCATTGTGCTTTTGATAATTTTTGACGTTTAGATTAAAATAACTGTCATGTTACATTTTAAAAATATTTACAGAAAGTTTTTAAAAAGTGGAGATTTGTTAAAGGGTATAATAAAAGTAAGTTTTTTTATTTATAATATTCTATTAAAATAAAATTATACCCTACCTGAGCTTAAATTAAGTTTTTTAAATAAAATTATGAACAGTATTTTGCCAAAAAAAAATTTTTACATCGTTTACTGTGAAACCTTTTTTGAGCACTATATTATATTGCTTAATTTTTACAAAACATTTGTAGATTGATACTTTAGTTTCCTTTTTAGACATTTTTCTTATAATTTCTTCTTGCTTTTTAATAATTGTTTGGCTTTTCTTTTAAATGTCAAAATAATGTTTGTGTTGACAATGAATTTGAAGCTTGATAGCAACCTTACATAGGAAATTAAATTTATTCTACCAACCATACAACATAAAACAAATAAACATCAACTCAGATAGATTCTGCGCGGAGTTTAATTGCAATAATTATTACAATTATAATTTTAGTTAATCCTTTAAATATCTGAATCTTGAAATCGTTTAAAAACTTTTTTATTTTCGGCGAGCAGAATAGTGGAAATAAACTACACCATGCTTTTTGCCACACTTCCTTTACCTTTTCCCACCTTCATTGAGAACACTTCTGCGCATTAGTATCTATTATCAAACACTTCTGCGCATAAGTAGGTTCTACGAAAAACATCTGCGCACCAGAACACTTTTGCGTATTTTTTTATATCTTTCAAAATGTCACAACATACAAAAGCCTATCTCTTGACGTTTTGCGTGCAAATGTCAATGTCGATTTAAAGTTTATTTTTGTACAAAATTTTGTGTTTGGGTTATTTTTTACCGTGTTAAAATTGTGGACTGGTTAATTGCAGTAAAAAAAGAAGAGATGACTGTAAAATATATCAAAATATCATTTGTTTTTAGAATTTTAAACATAGTGTAAACTGTAATACAAACCCAAAACAAAAATCCCTAAATCAGTCATCAATTTAAATGAAATTTTAGAGCAAAATAGAAAAAAATTGTAATAACACGTTTTTAGAGCACTAGTACTTTGGAAAACTCGCTGCAAGCGGCTCGTTTTCTAAACTTTTACTCGTGCGCTAAAAACGTATGTTATGAAACTAGTACTTTAATATACTAATAAATACGATTTTCATATAATGACATTAAATGTCAATTTTGATACTCGCAAGGAATAAGATTTATTTAATAAGATTTAAATATTAAAATTTATCCTTGGTGTAAACAATTATTTATATCCTCTGCAAAACTGGAGTGATTTGGGCAAAGCATAGATATTCCTATAAAGGCAAGGCATTTTGTGGAGATATTGGTTTTCAGGATTCGACTCGAGATTTGGCCGTTTAGATTACAATGA
Organism: Brachypterus glaber; assembly: GCA_958510825.1. Classification (NCBI taxonomy): domain Eukaryota; kingdom Metazoa; phylum Arthropoda; class Insecta; order Coleoptera; family Kateretidae; genus Brachypterus; species Brachypterus glaber. The sequence goes on from OY294048.1 coordinate 35,082,897, forward strand.
AAAATAGTGACTAAAATTGGTTTCACTATAAAAATTGTTGAAAAACATCAATATCCCAACACTGGCTTTTATAAGTAGCTTGACCAGAATAAATTTTAGTTAATTTACCGAGTGAATATATTTAATTAAACAAGCAGGTAGACATAATTTATAATGCAATGTAGCTTATTAATATCATTACAATAAAATTATTGAATAAATTGCCAAATTTTCTTTTTCTCTATGGTCTTTTCTTCAACTTTTTTTAAGTTTCTGGACAACTAAATGTGTTTTCTACATAACTGTTTTCTTCATTAAGACTTCCAAATATCTTGCTTTGTTAAATTTTTCATTCTAACAATAAATGTTAGATTAAATCTACTTAAAATTTTAGATATTATATTTGAAATGAGTTTATGAACGTTGAAAGCAGCAGAAAGCTGCCGCTGAAAATTTCAATCTTGAAAGTTTCAATCTCACAGCAACCTATTTTTTGCGATGGCGTTTTTCCACAATAAAAGTGACATTTTTAAAGATTTTGTAATAGAAAATTTATGTTTTTAGTAAAAACAACTATTACAATCTATAAAATAAAAGAAAATATATATATATTTTTTAAATTTGGCATTTAAAAATGTTGTTATGCTAAAAAAATGAAAAAAGTGTGGAGTTCTAGCTCAAAACCAAAAAAGTATAAAACTTTTGGTTAGGGTCAGGTCAGGTAACTTGGTCTATATTGACTGTAAAAATTTCATAGTGATATCAGAGATTCTGTGTTAATAACGCCAGAAATCATCTGATTAGTCTTAGACGACCCGCCTTGTATATAAGGTGGTCCAACGAAAACAAAAGAGAGGCATTTTCAGGTAGTAAGCAGTGATCTTTTTAAAAACACAAAAATACGTCAACTTTAGTTTAGAGGGGGACGTCTTTTGCAATAGATTTCACTTGCAAATCGTTTCACAATTCCTAAAATTTGAATAGGCAAGTGATACCACATTTAAAAGGTGTTGCTCCACTGAGTACCTATTATGAAAAAAAAAATCAAATTCAATTCATTCGTTTTAGAGATATTTAAAATTAAACTTGCAACAGCGCATTTCGTTTATTATTCAAATAAAAAGTACAAATAAGGAATTTGAGAAAAAATCGTGTAGAAAAACTGTCGAATCATAAAAAAAACCCTTCATTAGTCTTTTAAGTACACAAAATTAGTTCAGTTTCATTACTAAATGGTTTACAGTATTGCGGAAAGAGTTGATATCATGCTTTTTTATAAAAATAGTGAAAGCGGAAATCGTGCAGCAAATTTATTCAATGAACACCATCCGGATAGGCATGTGAATAGAAAATTCGTTTTGGAATTGGTGGCGAAGTTCCGAGAAACAAAAAAACGGATCTTTGGACCTGAATGTCCGGTCAGGATTGAAGCTACTGAGGTAGGAGTTTTTGCTGACCCAACTTTGAGCACGAGAAAGTTAGCTACCGTTACTAACATTCCTAGAACGACCATCCAACGGATCCTTAAATGTCATAAATTTCATCCTTACAAGATTCCTTTAGTCCATGAATTAAATGAGGATTATTTTGTTCGGCGACTGGAGTTCTGCGAAACTATGACTGAAAAAATAGCTAAATGACAATTTACTTTTCAACATCTGCTTTTCAGACGAGTGTACGTTTTTTTAATTCAACTGTCAATGGCCATAATTGTCATTACTCGTCAGATTAAATCCAAGGGTTTTCCACGAAGTCCAAAATCAAACCCCTCAAAAACTTAATGTCTGGGCAGGTATTTTCGGCGATCGTCCGGTTGGATCCATTTTTCCTGATAGTAACCGGACAGGAGAAAAGTATTTGGAATTACTAGAAGATAGTCCATCCCTTACTGGTCGATATTGTTGAAAACGATGACCGCTACTTGAAAGACCATTTATTGTTTCAACAAGATGGAGCACCTCCACACTATGCACTGCGTGTTAGAGAGTTTTTGGAAAGAGTGTTTCCTAAACAATGGATTGGACGAAGAGGAGCTCTGGAATGATCTTCAGATTTGAATTCCCTAGACTTCTTTCTCTGGGGTCATTTAAAAAGTAATTTTACGCAACGACGCCGGGGTCTCTACAAGAGTTGCGACTGCGTATAGTAGATGAATGCCGACAAATAACTCCCAAAATACTTCAAAATGTTATAAGGCATGTATAAGGTATTTTTGTATGGAAGTTGGTGGCAGACATTATGGGTACTTAATAAATAAAACTGTTCTACTATTCTCATTGTTTTTCTGCCGAAAATTCCTTAACTGTATTTTTTTATTTGAATAAGAAACGAAGTGCGCTGTTGCAAGTTTAATTTTAAATATCTAGAAAGCGAATGAATAGAATTTGACTATTTTTTTTTATAATACTCAGTGAAGCAAGACCTTTCAAATGACGTATAACTTGCACTGCGTATTCAAGTTTTAGGGGATATGTGGACTGCGCGAAGGGATGAAACGATTGGCAAGTAAAATCTATTGAAAAAGATGCCCCCCTCGAAACTGAAGTTGTGTGTTTTTGCGTTTTTTAATAATAACCTGAAAACTCCTCTGTTTTCGTTGGGTCATCCTGTATTATATATAATATACAGGGTGATTCAGAAAAAAGTTACCTAATTTTAAGGGGCCGATTTTAGGTCCAAAAATATGAAAAAAAGTTCCTATAAAGGTTGGTCCGGAAATGAGCCCTAAGAGAGCTACCACCCTCCTAAGAGTACATCTGAAAAGAAGTTTTTATTTAAAATCTCTGGAACCCTATAAACAACAGTAACGAGTTTTTGCATATGCCTTAACATTGATAACGGTTATCATTTTATGTAACTTTTATTTGGTAATTTTAACCAGGGACGTGCCAAATTTGGGGGCGATGTCACCTTTTTGCCCCAAACTTTTTTATCTGTAAATTTTTGACATTTTCTCAATTAAATATTAATCTTTGATTAAAAAGTGAAACATAACCTCAAATTTCTATAATAAATTTTCCGTGTTATGCATCAATTAAGATAAAAGATAAAATATAGCACAAAATAATGATAGAATCTTAAAATACACCATAGAAAAAGAAGAATTTCTGAAATACACAAACTTTAGTGCAAAATTTTATAAACAATCGTTATCCAAGTATCAAAATAAAAATAAAGATGGCGACACCTCTCTATTTTAAAATATACATTTTTACTGTTAGGGAAAAATACAGTAGTTACATAAGAAAATAAAAGGTACTTTTGGAGATAAATTGGTTTTAAAACAGGATTTTTAGACCCAACATCTGAAAATATAGTAATAATCGTCCTACGCAATAGATATTTGTTTTCTTTTTCCCTATTCAGTCGTATTTACACATGCTTATTATCTATTTGGCAGTTACCTTATTGTTGCATACCACGGAAAATTTAATAATAAATGCACCTTAATACGTGACATCTACTTGTTGTTAGAAACATTACTTGCAGTTTACTATTATCTACATAAACTATTACATTGTTTTACTCTTCACATGTATGGCGAGAAAAGTATTATAATTCGATTGTTGAATTATTTTTTATCTTTTTAAAAGACATAAGAAGAATTCGTAAATTTGAAAACCCCCTTTTGTGCATCCATTCTGAAAAATGTTAGTAATACTAAACATCCTTTAAGATAAAAGAAACAAAATAAATACTATTTTGAAATATACTAATGCAAGTGCAAAAAATAGAAGCATTATTAGCGAGCTAATTTAAGGCGATATAAGCAGTATATTGTCGACCTAAAATAGTTTATTATTAGCAAGTTCTCAATTAAACCAACACGAACTACATATTTTCTACATAATATTGGTCATTTTTAGTTGTTTCTAAATTTTATCAAATAAATATATTAAAGACTCAAAATAGTTTATTAATTTACCGTTTAAAACTAGGAAGCATTTAATATTAAAAATGGAACCTATAAAAATAAGACCTTAAATGAATGTTTTCGATATAATTATGAGTGCTTTTAGACGTACAATTATAGCGTCTATTTTTCATTAAATTTTTGAGAAATAATTTGAACATTCAAATTTTTATTTAATTTCTCTTGCTATATGAAAGAAAGTTTAGGATGCTATATACTAGTCTCTTAGGGTGGTTTTCTGGGCAATAAACGTCAACCAGAAAGATTTTTTTAATTATATGCTTACATATTGTGCTACCAAAAACGTTACCTTTTCAAAGGCTATTACTCCTTTATTATTAAATGTTGGTGTTTTGGTGAAGAATACTTTTTTGCTCAGTTTTAAATAAAGAATCACCCTGCAGTATTAAAATTTTATTGATGCTTTTTTTTTGTTTCCCATTCAATATGTCATCTTCGAACGGCCGTAGCTCCCTTAGTGCTCATTTCCGGACCAACCTTTATAGAAGCTTTTTTTTCATATTTTTGAATGTAGAATCACCTCTTAAATTTTGGAATAGCAGTTACTGATCACCCTAGACTTACAAGCTGGTAGCTACGAAATTGTCACATTATGTTTTTAATAATTCCTGAATAAGCGCCTTCGCCATATTTGCAAATCTTGCATATATGAGGAGTTAAACTCAAAACGAGACATATGCAGTTTTTGTGAAAAATGAGATTTTGACTGTATCGGATAAATTACCTATAGAGCTAACGATTTCCTAACTTTTTGCAGACCTAAACTGAAAAGATCCGATTGATTTGGCCTGGCAAAATATGAGTTGATAACACAGGCCCACAAAATAAAAAAAGTGGTCTGTGCTGGGGTTGAGACCCACCTACTCTTATGTATTTTGGGATGCTGAACACGAATCTGTCATAAAAAAAGACACTTCATGTGCTCATTTCTTTGCTGCACTGAAAAAACTGTCTAAAATGGTAAAAATCTCATATTATTTCAGTGTAACAAAAAAATGAGCCATTGAAGTGCATTTTTTATGACAGATTCTTGTTCACCATCTCAAAATACATAAGAATAGGTGGGTCTAAACCCCAGCACAGACCACTTTTTTTTATTTTGTGGGCCTGTGTTATCAACTCATGAAGTGCCTTTTTTATGACAGATTCGTGTTTAGCATCCCAAAATACATAAGAATAAGTGGATCTCAACCCCAGCACAGACCACTTTTTTTTTTTGTGGGCCCAGACAGTTTTTTCAGAGTAGATACAAAATAAGCCCATGAAGTGCCTTTTTTATGGCAGATTCGTGTTCAGCATCCCAAAATACATAAGAATAGTTGGGTCTCAACCCCAGCACAGCCCACTTTTTTTCTTTTGTGGGCCTGTGTAATCAAAAGTGGACAAATCTACATGTTTTTCTAAAAATTTCAAAAGTCGCCCCTGAAAGTTTACAGAAAATTTTAAAAATAGTAGCTTGTTTATGTTGCCTAATAATTTTACCGCACCCCAGCTCAATTCAAGTTACACTATAGTCGTATAAAAGGTGCAAGTCGCTTGCAAAACCACTTTACACTACAATATTTCAAGAACACAGAAACTTAAAACAACGACTTTCTAACTAGTTAAAAATAATTGTTCCAAATTTTAAGTCTCTCCGTCAAAACGTTCTTGAAATATCGTAATGTAACATTGTTTTGCAAGCAAATTGCACCTTTATTACGACTATAACTGCAAACTTGATCTGGCGACGCCAGTAGCTTAAATTAAAAGTAGCTAAAATAAAAAGAAACTTTTTTCGAAAAAAAAAAATGTTGAAAAAATGTTTTTTGATTTTTTTTTTTTCAACGAAGGATATCGTTTTAAGGGCGAGTTTTGGGCTAACTAAAAACAATATCTTTTGGTTAAAAAAAGTACAAATTAATGAAAAGAAATGATGAAAAACCGTTAACTAAGTTTATTTGTTAAAAGAAATAAATAATTTTTGTATTAAAAATTTTTTAACAATCGTAAACATGACAACAATGCATTCATCGTGATAAACTAAATGCTTTATTATCTTGAAAAAAAGTGACATTTTTTGGTTTATCTAAACATTAACATAAATAACATTTGGAATGTATAATAAGAATACTAAGGAGAAATGGCTCAAATTAATAATACTGTAAATATATATATATATATATATATATATACGCCTCAAATAATTTAAAGCTTCTAATACTGTACAGTATTAAATTAATGTATCTATTTAAAACTTCAGCTTAAAAGACTCTTAAAACTTTTTCATGGAAATAAAGTTATTTAACACATTGAAAGCCATATTAAATTACTAGTCTGGGGTTACACTGTCCCATGTGACTGCAGGCTTTAGGTTACTATACAATAACGTTGGATTAAATTATTAGTATAAATACCTCAAAAACAACTCGATAATCACTGAAAAACTAGTCTGATAAGTCCAACCTAATTACACATTGTGGATTGTAATGTGTAATGTAATGTAATTTTACAGTTAAGCGCAGTAAACACAACACAATACACTTAGCGCTGAGCCCCAAAGTAGAACTTAATGTGCAAAGTTATTTGACATGAGACTTGAGATTTGAACTATCGCAATGTTGCCAAATCATGCATTGACATATGTCAAAATGCGTAATTAAAACAATTAATTAAAGTATGTTCCGGGATGTAAAAAGGTCTAAAATTTTGGCTCTTTGGGAACGTTCAAGTATTACGTAACGCAAATTTTGATCATTTTGGACCCCACCCCCCCTGTAAGGCTATTTTCCTATACCATTAACATGGGCGTAACACTCCAAAATGCTATGTAACATTAGGTTGGACCTTATTTTTTTATTGTTTTAATTTTTTTATTCTGGTGTATCTGGAACATCCTGAAAATATGAGGGTGATCAAACTTCTCTAAGGGTCCCAATTGGACCCCTAAAATGGTGAAATTATGCAAAAATCGTGAAAAACTTTTGAAAATGGGCTGTATTTTTTGTGTCAGTGGAAAATTTAAAAGCCTTGCAATTTTAATTTGTTTCTTTTGAGTGTACAAAATTATGTGCCAAATATCAAAATGAACCAGAGATTCTATCAGGTGCCGAAAATCTGCCAAAGTTGCCGCTAAAACACTAAATTTGATAAATATCCCCAGGCGTTTCTCAGCTAAAGAACCATTTACAAAATATGTCAATCTGGACTTTTTGGGTGCTCTTATTTGGCGCTTTTATATTATGAATGTGAATTAAATAAAATTGAGTTAAGTCCAGATTTAGATATTTTTTAAATGTTTTTTTTTGGCGTTTCTCACATTTATGGTGGAAATTCGTCAAATTCAGTGTTTTAGGGATAACTTTGGCAAATTTTCGGCACCTGATAGAATCTTTCGATCATTTTGAAATTCGGCACATAATTTTGTACACTCAAAAGGAAAAAATTAAGATTTCAAGGCTTTTAAATTTTGCACTGATACAAAAACTACAGTCCATTTTCAATGATTTTTTACTATTTTTGCGTAATTTTACTATTTTAGGGGTCCAATTGGGACAGAGAAGTTTGATCACCCTCATATTTTAGGATGTTCTAGATAAACTAGAATGAAAATTTTAAAACAGTAAAAAAATAAGGTCCACCCTAATGTATCATACTCATTCCAAGTTATGTATTTATGTATACAAAAAAAAAATAAAATTGTATGTCCAGTAGTAACAGTCTCAGAGGTTTTTCTTAATTTACTGAAAATTATTTTTTTTTGATATATCTATTTTTGATTCAATTCCTCATATGACAATATTTGCAAATATGGCGAAGGGGCTTACCAGCACAGGGTGCACATACCTCTGAGAAATAGAGGTTAAAATATTGCCAAAAAATATTAAAAAATTAAAAAAAAGCAATGTAAACTAAATAAACTAGATTTTTTTGGCAATTTTTGGTTATCCACTCATCTCTCCGAGTTGGCTGAGATTTTGCATGCCCTACAAGTTAGTGTTTATATACCTTTATTAAGCGCATTTTGAGGGAAGAAACGAAAACTGCTATGTAATAAATTCGTAATAAGTCTTCTATTGGAGATGGTTACATAATTTTTAAAACTTAAATTGCCTTAAAAGGCAAAACTGGCTCCTTAACCTTAAAGTTATATAAAGCCCAAAATGTTCACACTTTATTTTTGTGAGAAAATGGAACTTTTTACCCCTAGCCGTTTTGCGTTTTCTAAAAAATGTCTATTTTACTCCACCCTAGTGTATATTAGAAACGCAGTTGTTTCATCTTATTTTCTTTAGGCCCAAAATGGCGCATAGCAAGGGAGTTAATTTATTAAAATATGATTTAAAAAATACATACCTACATATCTATATAAATAAACAAACCGTGAAGATATGCAATGCTACGAATACCATTTACTGTAAATAATATATAATGCAATATTATTTACAGTAAATGGTATATTTTATTTTGCCAAATACTCAAAAAAAATAATTCAAAAAAAATACATTTTTAAACATATTTTTTTGAAAAACTAAAAAATTATTTTTTTTTTCAAATCTTTCAGCTTTTTTCGATTCTTTTTTAAATTTAACTTCCCTTAACTTTTTTGTTTTTGGGGGGATTACTTTCAAAATAAGTAGAATTGATCCTCATAATAAAAGTAATTTTTTCCTGAAAAAGTTACGTTAATCGGAAACTTCTTTTAGGTTTTTTCGATTTTTTAAAAAGTTTAACCCCCATATCTTTTTTGGTTTTTGGGGAATTACTTTCAAAACAATAGGGATCTTCCCCTCATAGAACTTGATTTTTCTGAAAATTTCAACTCAATCGGATTATTCGTTCTTGCGTTATCGCGTCTACAAAAATTCTGACATCAGACAGAAAGACATTAAAAGAAAGTTGCTTATTTTTTCATGAATTTTTTGTCTAGGACGATTTTTAAAAATCTGTAACTTCCGTATAATATTATTCTAGCGCAGGCGCTCTGAATAACATAATAAAAAAAGTCCAAAAGTGTGAGAATAAAATGATTTATTTAACAATATGGCAACAAATTAAACACATTCATTCGCGTGCAATAATTTAGAAATAAATTGGTTAATTAAAACATTTTTTTAAAGCATTCATACAAATCATAATTTGCAATAATACATGCTTAAAAAATGTAGAAGAAAATATATCATACCTTGCATTTCTAAAATTTTTTATTGGGCAGTGTTTTGTTCCTATTTTAATGTTTAGAACGTGAAGTTATCTCTTTAATTGCGTAAGAGTAAAGAGTTTAGAATTTTCCAAAATCGCCAAAAAACCTATTAGGCAAGAAATTCTTGGACACAAATGTGTTTCTTAAAAAAATAAGTAACTTTAAAAATGCCAAAATTTAAAAATATGAAAAAAAGTTCTCTCTCTCTCTCTCTCTCTCTCTCTCTCTCTCTCTCTCTCTCTCTCTCTCTCTCGCTCTCTCTCTCACTCTCTGGCAAAACAAAAATGCACGAGGCACATCATAAAAGATGGCGAATTCGCTGCACTGGATGTGCCAAGAAGGCTACACCAGTCCCTTTCAAAGGCCACGCTGTAACTGGAAAAAAGTTCCTTTAAAGGTTAGTCCGAAAATTAGCCCTAAGGGAGTTACGGCCCTTCGAAAATGGACAAACTGAATGGGGAACAAAAAAAGCACCAATAACATTTTAATGCTGCAGGGTGATTCTTCGTTTAAAACAATTCTTCACCGAAACACCCAAAATTATTAAAAGAGTAATAAAGTAACATTTTTGGTGGCACAAAATGTTTCTTTCTCTTAATTGCATTTTTTTAAACGGTTACTCCTATAGTGGTACACTATATGACATTTTTTATGTATTTTAACTCAACTATATTTTTTACAATAAAACTAAAACATAAAACTAGGCGTGTGAAAAGTTTTTAAATAAATATTTTAATTAGCAAAAATATGTTTATATGCATATCGGACAGAGTAAAATATTGGAAAACAAAAACTTGCCCAAAGCTATTATCTTCCCAAAAAGTAAAAATGCTAACAGATATTAGTTGGCTTGCGATTGCCTTCGTTGTTTAATTAGAAAGGTCATCTTTTTGTTAGACATTTTGTTGATTTAAGCCATTGGTGAATATACCGAGCTGAAGATGACCAAACGAGGTCGAAACAGTACTGTTCTGTTTCCACTTCTTTACTCTGTCAGATACGGCACTAAAAATATTTTGGGCAATTCAGTTACGGACACTAAAAATATTTATTTAAAAACCTTTAACACGCCTAGTTTTGTACATATTATGTTTCAATCAAAATTAAAGACATCAAAAATGGTAGTTTTCTTTTTAACTATACCAAGAGAGATATTGACAAGAATAAAACGCAACATGTTAAGAATGAATGATACTCTGCAGAAAAGCATATTCAGTGGAGCTAAGATTACAAATTTACTCTACAGCCTGTTACAAACTTAAGGAATTAAATACACGTTTTTATTTTCCTGTATATTTCAACATGTAAACTCTTTGTTCTGTAATTGAATAAAATTAGTTAGAATCAAATATTCATCTTCATTTTGAAAAAAAAAACATTAAAATCGGACTATAGAACAAAAAGTTATTATAGATTTAATATGATCAAATTTATTGTTGTCCTGAATATAAAAATAAAAAGTCGGTGCGTGTATGTAATGCATACATTAATGTTACATATATTCATAAAACATGAGAAGTTCTTATCCCACTGTTTTCCACGCCTGGACCGAAGTTGTAATAAATATACAGACCATTACCCTATTAACCATTAACTATTTAATTTATTAATTTCTATCAGTTCGTTATTTAACGATTATATTATAATATTTTAATATTAAAAATTTGTTGAGCTTTTATTTCTTTTAATAAAAATGCATTTCATATTATAATTTTAAAACATTCTTACTAAGAAATCAGTCAGTCTAAAACTTTTAATAAAAATTAAATGCAAATTACATAGATGATGGCAGTTTTCTGTTTTACCTACCCTAATAAATAAGATGACTGAACTGTTGTATGATGATTGTATGATGATAATAAAGTTTATTAAATAAACTCACCTATCGTAATCCATTTTGGCTTTAGAACCCTAACGTGAATATTACAGTATTAAGTGGTATTTTTTTATTAAGAAGGATTATTCTAAATGGTGACTCGTGGGCTATTATCAAATATTTTTTATTTTTTTTTTGTGTAATGTTAAACGAAACTCAAATTTTTTTTTTCGCTTTGCTCATTAAAATAGATGAAATGGTTTGTGGTAAACCTGAAAAGAACTAAAATATAAAGTATTATAGCTAATAATACTAGTATTGTTTTCTTAATTTTAATTCAAAAATTAATAAGGTACCTAAATTATTTTTAAATAAAAATAGTTGTGAATAAAATATATTTTATTCACTGGTCTTGGCACTCCATGCTTCGACCATTTTTAAAGGTTTCAAAAAAGTACTATTTTCCGAAATCGACCTGTAATATACTATTTCTTCTTTTTTTTAATTGAATTTTTTCCGTGATTTGTTATGAACATAATTACATTAATTTTTTCTCTATGTATAACAATGTTATTAACATTTGTATTATTGTTGCAGTGTCGGTCCTTGACTTTGGTCATGAAATTTCAGCGAATTTATTTACTCTTTCGCGCTAAGGTCAATTAATATAGATCAAGACAATTAAATGGTTATTGTTAATTTTTTGGGTATTAAATTTTATATAATTAGGAATTATATCATGCATACATGACATTCTAGAACTTTAAACAAGCCGTGAAGATAAATTATGCTTCTATAGCAAACTCTTTACAGTAAATAGTACATACGCGTGGTTGAACCACACTGTAAAAACTGTATGTAAAATAATGTAAAAATACATGAATTTACATAGTACGGAATAGTAAATTTACCATTCTGGACTATGCATAATTCATGAATTTATGTAAAACAATGTAAAAGAATGTAAAATAATGTAAAAGAATGTAAAATAATGTAAAATAATGTAAAAGAATGTAAAAAAATGTAAAAGAATGTAAAATAATGTAAAAGAATGTAAAATAATGTAAAAAAATATATTTACATTGATTTACATATTTTTACATAATTTTTCAATGTCGGGCTATGTTATTTAAAGACACGCGTGCGCTTTGGAAAATAACCAAGAAGGCGTCGCATCATGAGACAGACCGTTTAATATTGTTATTGTTAGACGCATGCTGCTAGATTAAAGTGTTAAAATTGTAAAAAAAGGTCAATATTATTAATGTACGATATTTAAATGCTTTATTTGTGGCCTAAAATTTACGTTCATTATAAATTACGATCTTTATCAACCAATAGATCTTTAAAGAAAGATGTAAGCAGTTTATACTCTTAATTAAGGGTGCAAATCGTTTGGTTTATTAAATCAAATGAACTTTACGCTACGATATTTCAAAAAAGCTTTGACACAGAGACTTGTAATTTGAAACAAAAATTTTCGAAGTAGTAATTTTTTTGTTTTAATTTCAAGTCCAAACCATTCTGGACTATGTAATTTTTAGCGTTCCGATCTATGCAAAATATTACCATTCTGGACTATGTAATTTTTACCGTTCCGGTCTATGCAAAATATTACCATTTACGGACTATGTAATTTAATGTAATTTATTTTTACCGTGCACGCGTATGTACTGTGGTTTGCTCTATAATTTTTTTGTTTACGAATAGTTTTTTTTTTAATAGTTAAGAAAATTTCTATATAAAGTAATGTTTCCTGAAAATTTTAAGTTTATAAGGCTTTTTCTTCTGTTTTTAATATTTTTGAATAGTGGTGCCCACTATAACTTCTCTGTTTATAAACGGATTTTTTTTTAATTAGGGTAAAGATTTCCATCAATTAAAGTAATTTTTTCCTAAATTTTTGAGTATATCGGACTTTTCCTTAAAAAAAATGGAAAAATTTCGCCTCCTATAACTTTTTTAATTTTAAGGGGATTTTCTAAATATGATTATTCCTCTTATACAGGGTTATTCAGAAATAAGTTTGAGAAATTAAAAGGGTGATTCTACGTTAAAAAGTATGAAAAAAAGTTCCTATAAGGGTTGGTCTGGAAATGAGCCCTAAGGGAGCTGCAGCCCTTCGAAGATGGACATATTAAACCGGGGACAAAAAAAAAACACCAATAAAATTTTAATGCTACAGGGCGATTCTTCATTTAAAACTAAGCAAAAAAGTATTCTTCACCAAAATACCTAAATTTAATATTAAAGGAGATATATCCTTTTAAAAAGTAACATTTTTGTTGGCACAAAATGTTACTCTTAATTGCATTTTTTTAACGGTTGTTCCTACAGTGTTACACTATATGACATTTTTTATGTATTTTTACTGAAGAAATCTATATTTATTACAAAAAATCCAAAAAAAACATACATAAAAAAGTTTGTGGTAAAAATGTGTTAATCCTCACATATTTTGTCCGTGTAGGAACGCCTCTGGATAAATTCAAACAAAAATAAATTAACATAAACTTATTGCCCTTATTAATACTAGTATACATGCAAAAGCTCATCATACTAGCTTAAAGGGTACAAGAGTTATTAATTAAAAAATTTATTTTTGTTACAATTTTAAAGAGCCGTAGCTCCCTTATGACTCATTTACAGACTAACATTTATAGGAACTTTTTTTCATATTTTTTAACGTAGAATCACCTCTCAAACTTATTTCTTAATAACCCTGTATAACTTGATTTTTCCTAAAAATTTGCAACCGATCAGACATTTCGTTCTTGAGTTATCGTGTTAACATGACACACAGACAGACGACCAGACAGAAATGTTTACGACCTATTTTTGATTTCGCTAAATTAAAATTTCAGGTATACTCTACAAGAAAAACGTACAAACACCCTAAAAGGGTTGGCCCTTTTCGGGAAAATGACCATATTCCGTTGGGAGCTACCTCTAATAGATTTGAAATATTAAGTTTCAGAAATATTCCAATATGGACGTCATAGGACCGCCATGTTGTTTTTATGAAAAATGGCTCCTGTGGCGCCATCTTTAATGCAAATATCGACTTGTAATTTATCAATTAAAAGAGATTTTAAAGACAAAATGATCAAAATTTGCGTTACGTAATACTGGAAAGTTCCCTTAGATTTTGTATATGTTATATGCATATACAATCATGTACATAGTTAGTTATAGTCCATCTAGTCATGCGTGATAGTAAGGGACGTGGCCCGTTTCACACAACAGAGCGCTTGAAAATCTGCATGCATGCATGAAGATAAAGAAGAATGCATAAATCGTAGTGTTTCAAAAATATAACAGATGTCGGTACTGTTTTCCTGCGTATTTTACCTAAGTTGTCATTGTAATCTAAAAAATTTGAAGCTTTGCTTGTTTTCAATATCATTTGCGTTTTACAATATTATATAAATATGTATAATATGTTATATATAAATAAGTATAATATGTTATAATATTTATATATTATATAAATATGTATAATATGTAAGTGTATGAAGAATAAACCGCAAAAGAACCCTTTTCAATAGTTTTAACGACTAGTCTAAAAGGTACGTGTTTTTAACCAATCATATGGCCTAAAAATCGCGAGAATTTTTAAACTACTTACGTATTTACCTTAGATGAAAAGTTCTCGCGTGACCAGTGTGAGTTTTATCACTCTGTATTATGCAGTATCATAATAATAATAGTAATTAATAAAAGTATTATTTTCAACAAATTTACTTCCTTATTAAAAGGTTTAATTTTTACATGGAACATTTAATTCTTTAACAGAAAAACTGGCATAATCCTTTTCCTGGTATTCTTTTGCACTAATACTTCTGGTTATAAAGAACTCACCAGGGCCGTAGCTAGAGCGTCCCCTCCACCCATCTTGAAAACGAAATAATCCGATCGACTCCAAATTTTCAGGAAAAATTAAGTTCTATGAGGGGAAGATCCCTATTGTTTTTCAAAGTAATCCCCCAAAAACCAAAAACGTTATGGGGGGTATCTATATAACCTAAAAAAGCCGGTGCTTGTGAGATAAATGTAGACTTTAAGCGACAAGGGTCGACGTGTTTTCAAAAAACATTTATGTTAAAGGTCTCTGTTTTTGAAAGTAATCCCCGTAAAAACAAAAAAGCTGAAAGAAAATTCTGATTAACGTAACGTTTTTTGAGAAAAATTACTGTTATTATAAGGATCAATTCTACGAAAACAAAAAAAAAAAAAATTTTAATTTTTTTTATGTTTTTATTTTTCTCAAAAAGATAATTTAATAAAAAAAATGAAAAAATAAAAAGTTTTTTTTTTATTCTTTTTTTTTTCAATAATTTTTCGTTTTTTAAAAAAGATCTTTTTTGAATGTAATTTTTTTTGTTTTTTTCTTATTATTTTTATATACCATTTACTGTGAATAATATATAATGGAATGCGTTCACGTTCACGGCTTGTTTTTATTTAAGGTGTAAAGAGTACAAATTGAATCGAGAAAATCCAAGGAAATCTCATTTTTACCAAACGTGGGACTTTGTTTAGGTAATTTTTGAGATATTCCTAGATAATCTTAAAGGAAATTCCGAAGTATCTTAAGGGATGACCTTCTAGAAGGTGTATACATTTTTTTAGCCGTTTACGCTTCGTTTTTATTTGTGTATTATATCCATATAATATAATAATAATTTTACTAAATGTAAATAAAATTCTCCGATATATCGGATATATCGATATACAGCCTGTTCCAGAACTCGCGTACATTAATTTGAGGGTATATTAAAAACCCTCTGGAAAATATGAAAAAAAAAATTTCAAAAAAAAATCCATCTTCAATACTAATTAAAAAGGAAGCTATTTAATCTGACCAATCCTGTTGCTGATGTTAAATTACCTACAAATTAGTTTTTCCCTACTTTGGTTTGGACTTGCAATTGTTGACACGTGCATTGTTTGAGACTTTCAACTTTAGAATCTTTTTAGGTAATTATATTTTGACAAAACCGACAGAGGCTATCAAATATTCTATTTTTATAGGGTCACTACATCCGTCGGTGATTTTTTTGACATTACTAAATATTTATGTCACATTAATCACCATGTCAATCTACAAAATATGTACCTAATTAAATTTGCTTCCATAGCTACAAATTCAACTTTTAAAGGTAATTTAACACCAGCAACAGTATTGGTCCATTTAAAGCGTTCTTATTTTTGAATTGAATGAACATGGATTTTTTTTACATTTTTTTCATATTTTCCAGAAGGTTTTTAATATACCCTTAAATTTCTGTACGTGAGTTCTGGAACAGGCTGTATAGATAGATAATATAGATATATAATAAAATAATCAGTTCACATTGCACTTTGTAAGGTCGTGATCCTATACAAATATGTATACTCTTTACAGATCTATCTGTAAAATACGATGGTTTTCAAATTTCCAAAATTCTAAAACATAACTCTACACTCTAATGGCGCCGAGTGCCGAAACCATTTATAAATAGAGGAAAAATGCCATTTTTCGGGAGACTTGTATACCATTTTATTCGCAACTGTTTTTATTTAAAAATAAAGTATAATCCGTGCCTGAATTAGACTTTTTGGACAAAAAGTTTTCAAAAAAATCTAAAAATCGAAGGAACACTCCGCACACCCCGGCATAAATATTTCCCACCCTAAAGTGTCTTCACCTCAGATTTTTTGACGTTTCCTCAAAAAGTCCAAACTTTTATTTGAAATATTTTGTCGTCCTTTTTTTTAATGGTAACGAAATTCATAAAAATTCATAAAAACTGAAAAAAAAAAGAAAATAAATATTTTTTACCCTAAAACGAAGTTGAATATTTATTGTTATTGTTAAATATCAAGTTTAATAATATGTATAATAATCAAGCGAACAATAGACTTGAACTATACAGTGCGATGCAAAAGTCAGCCCCCCTGTAAACTTTTGAACCAGTTGAGATATCGACTTTAAATTTAGAACTCTTAAATAAGACAACTTAAACTATCTTTTAGCATATATTTCAGCTCTTAAAATGTAGGCAGGGGAGCATGGGGGACATTTTTTTTAAACAGAAAGGGGGTCTTGTGATACATCATTTTAAATCTTACGAAATTTTCCACTTAACTATATATTTTTTAATTTTTTGAAACATTTTTGTTTTTTGGGTTTAAAATGGGTAGAGTAGGTTGGGATAAATGTGACACCCAGGGTAATTGTGACATGTCCTGTTATAATTCTTCTAAACAAGTTTAGATCCAACATTTAATACTGTCAAAAACCTAATGCCAGGGTTGGATTGGATCTAAACTAGTTTAGAAGAATTATAACAGGACATGTCATAATTACCTACCTAATGCCAGGGTTGGATTGGATCTAAACTAGTTAGAAGAATTATAACAGGACATGTCACAATTACCCTGGGTGTCAAATTTAGCCCACCCTACTGTATTTTTGTCAAAATTTCTCTAAAAAAATCAAACAATTTTTAAAAATTACTAATTTCATGATGAAAAAACATAAATTATACTTTTAAACCTATTTTAATTGACATAAATAAAAAATTACAAAAAAAACTTTAAAAATCGCATTTTTAGCACCAAAAATTGAAAATTCAAAATCTTAAAACAACTATTTTTTTTAATTAAAAAATATACAGTCCAATAGAGAATTTTATTTGCTTTAAAATGATGTATCACACGACCCCCCATTCCTTAAAAAAAATCCCCTCTCACATTTTAAGAGCTGAAAGTATAAAATATGCTAAAAGATAGTTTGTCTTATTTAAGAAGAATTTCAAGTCGATATCTCAACTCGTTCAAAAGTTAAGAGGGGGGGATGACTTTTGGACCGCACTGCATAGTTCAAGTCTATTGTTCGCTTGATTGTTATACATAATATTTTAAAATTTAGCAATAAATATTCAACTTCGTTTTAGGGTAAAAAGATTTGTTTTCTTGTTTTTTCATTAAAAAAAGTGGTACAGGTGGTTGTTTTGATCCAAGGTGCGTTTTTCCAAAAGTAACCTGCTCAGCATTCTAGGTTATGTTTAAAAGTGAAATATGACAAAACAAATTACTCACCAATAAGCAGTGATTCAGACAGAATATAATTTAAAACAAAGAACACAATCGTCAACTTGTAAAAAAATAAACAGTAAAGTTGTTACTTTTTGAGCTAAAATATTGTATTTCTATTTTACTCGAAAACAATAGCACATGGACAACCACTCTCCCGCTTGCTTGCACTCTACTGAGTAAACATTTTCTTAGTACAGTTTTGTCCCGTAGATAGCAGCATCTGTCAAGAAACTGAATGGTGATCCAATGTACATTGTGATCAAGGTACAACAGTCTCCCCTACTAAAAATTTCAACAATTTTAAAGAAAAAAAAATCTTAAAAAAGAAATATTTAAAAATAAATAGTTACATGGTTAAATATAGAATTTTAAGCTCCTTAAAATGACCTATCACAAGACCTCATATAAAATATTGTCCTCCACTGCCCCCTGTGGCCGCCTTTCCGAATAAAAAATTGAAATATATGGCAAATGGTAGTTTTTGTTGTGTGATATGCATATTCTAAATATAAAGTTTATATCTCATCCGATTCCAAAGTTACGGTGGGTGTATCCTTTAAAAGAATAACCCTGTATACTAAGTAAGTGAATAAGTCTTAGAATAAATAATCGCTCATATGGCACACAATATCCCTCGGTTATCCTCTCAATGTCCTTTCAATGTCGCATGTCCTGGGACATTAGTCGTGTATCCCAAGGATATCCCGAAAGGTATGTCCTGAGGATATACTGCCCGTATATCCCAAGGATATACGATGTCCTTCGTGCATCACAGGGACGTCCCGAGGGGATGTCCCGTGGATGTCCTTTCGGATGTCCCTGAGATATCCTACGATGGCTATTCCTTTATTATTTTAAATTTACCGCATTTTTCGTGACTTTAATGGAGGATGTTATTATCGGTGTTTGTGGTCTGTTTATGTGTGTAAGTTTTTTTTACAGTTATTATTAAATATTTATAATGTGTTTTCCTCTGTTGGACAATTTCGTCAGTATTACCCACGGAAAACGGGAAATATATTTCGTAGATAAGTAAGTTACTAATTATGTACAAATCTTCCCGACAAAAGTGGCTAATAGTATTGCTTTTATTATTTTTTGTAAAACTATTAGCTTAAATTTAAATAAGTTGCACCTAGGTGCAAGCTGCTAATAGCGATACTTCACACAAAAAAGCAATAAAAGCAATACTATTTGATAGCGACTTTTTGTCGGGGACAGGTGTAAATAATTAGTAGCTAAATTTAGGACAGGCGTACAGTATATCCTCAGGACATACTTTCGGGATATCCTTGGGATATACAGTTCGGAAGTCGATCGGCTTCCCGTTTAGTTACAAAGTGTATCCTGAGGATGTCCTACGTATATCTATAGACAAAATCGTATATCCTGGGGATGTCGGAAATCCCAAAACGGATATTCTAGGGATATCCATTGTATAAACCTGTGCTATCTGGGTACTAACTCCAAAATGTAATCTTGAAAATAACAAAATTGTCGTAGTTTGAAGAACAGGTTTAAAACACTGTGTAAGAAAAAAATTCAATAGCATTTTACCATTAAATTTTTACGAATTAAAATACAGGATGTTTCAGAACTCAGTGAAACATTTTTAGAGGTGATTCTACATAAAAAAATATGAAACAAAGGTCCGGAAAAGAGCCCTAAGAGAGCTATGGCCCTCCTAAGGGTGCGTCTAAAAAATAGTTTTTATTTAATATCTGCTTAATCCTATAAACAATAGTAAAGAATTTTACACATGCTTTATTGACCCTAATTCTTGCAACAACTTATTTAAGGTAAGTTATGAAAGCATTTAGTAAAAGAATTTCCTCCGACTTAAGTGAACTAGTAATTTGGGCCAGGGGCTGGTGCCTTATTTTTAAGTCGCAGTGAACGTGTTGAAGATATGAACGTATTTTTAGTTCTCCATACGTCACTTTAAAAAAATAAACTTTTTAATTTTAATAAAATTAGCGATATATTAAATGAGGTCAATGTTTAGGGATAACAATAAATAAAAAAGCATTTAATCCATATTTTATTGAATTTATTTGATTGTTATTATAAATAATATTTTTAATTCATAAACTTCATGATAATTTTAATTTAAATATTTTGACGCAAATTTAAGTTTAGTAATTTAATTTTTTTTTTTCATTATCTGTTTAGTACGTTTGGGCCAGGGGCTTGTGCCTTACTTTTAAGTCGCAGTAAACGTGTTAATATGTGAGCGTATGTTTAGTTCTCCATACGTCACTTTAAAAAAATAAACTTATAAAATTAGCGATATATTAAATGAGGTCAATGTTAGCGATAACAATAAATAAAAAAAAACATTTAATCCATATTTTATTTTATTTATTTGATTGTTATTATAAATAATATTTTTAATTCATAAACTTCATGATAATTTTAATTTTAAATATTTTGACGCAAAGAACCTGACACACATATAGGGGGGTTCCTGGGCCTCAGTCAAACTGCCCCAAATTTTGATATTTTGTAATTTCGGGGGTAAACATTAAATTAGGAAAATTGCAGTCAAATTAAATGACCAATTTCGGAGAAAAACGCTTTTAAAAATCTAATTTTATGACAGATTTTTTGACGTATATTAAGGTTATTTTTTACTTACGTAAATATTAACATCATTTACTTACATGTGGTTCTATAAAAAATTTAAAACTTTGTGAAACTTCCACATGCTGGAATTTTTCACGTGTTTGCTAATTATCTGCATATTTTCTGTTAGATTTTTGCTTGATTATGTTGAAACATGGTTTGGTACATCGACAAATATTTTATAATTATATATTTTAGATTTTTTTGATATATTTTTTCAGAACAATATCTGATGGTTGATAAATCTCTCATGATATTTTCATAGGTAAAATATATTATTGAGATTCCCTAGCAACAACTTAATTCATTAGTGAACCCTTTATAGTAATATTTATTAAAAGTTGTTGCTAGGCAATCTCAATAATATATTGTAACTACGAAAATATGATGACAGGTTTGTCAAGCCTCAGACGTATTTTTGGAAAAATATATTAAGAAAATCTAAAATATATAATTATAAAATATTTGTCGATGTACCAAACCATGTTTTAACATAATCAAGCAAAAATCTAACAGAAAATATGCAGATAATTAGCAAACACGTGAAAAATGCCAGCATGTGAAAGTTTCAAAAAGTTTTAAAATTTTTATAGAACCACATGTGAGTAAATGATAATAAAGCCTTTTATGTAATATATATCTTGCCTGTTATTTAATTAATAGAGTATATTAATATTTACGTAAGTAAAAAATAACCTTAATATACGTCAAAAAATCTGTCATAAAATTAGATTTTTAAAAGCGTTATTCTCCGAAACTGGTCATTTAATTTGACTGCAATTTTCCTAATTTAATGTTTACCCCCGGAATTACAAAATATCAAAATTTGAGGCAGTTTGACTGGGAGTGAGTCTCAGCTCACTGATTCTGGAGTCGCATCTGTCATGAATTGGTAGGCACCATTACTGGTTGAGAACATTTTTAACTTTTTTGTAAGTGGTATTTTCGATCGTAATCTAGAAAATTTGAAACGAGGGAGTTTGATTGATTTAAGTTGTCTTGGATAAAAGACCTGCTGTATCGGATAATTTCCATTTTTAGGGAGGGCATGTCGAGATCTCTGTAATTGGGTGTTTATTTTGAACCAGGGGGCGTTGGGACATATTCTGAGTACCTTGTTTTGTAAGGACTGAAGTTTGGCTGAAAGTGTTTTGTTAAGAGTGATGTTTTTCCAGATATCTAACACATTACATTACATTATTCAGAAATTTAAAAGGTGATTCTACGTTAAAAAATATGAAAGAAAGTTCCTATAAAATTTGGTCCGAAAATGAGCACTAAGGAAGCTGCGGCCATTCGCAGATGGACATATTGAATGGGGAACAAAAAAGCGCCAATAAAATTTTAATGCTTCAGGGCGATTCTTCACTTAAAACTAAACAAAAAAGTATTCTTCACCAAAACACCTAAGTTTAATATTAAAGGAGTTATAGCCTTTTAAAAAGTAACATTTTTAGTGGCACAAAATGTTACTTCCTCTTAATTACATTCATTTTTGAAAACGTTGCTCCTACAGTGTTACACTATATGACATTTTTTATGTATTTGTTCTGAAGGAATCTATATTTATTACAAAAAATGGAAAAAATAGACATAAAAAAGTAAACAACTGGATAAATTCAAAAAAATAAATTAACATAAACTTATTGTCCTTATTAATACTAGTATACATGCAAAAGCTCGTCGCTCTAGCTTAAAGGGTACAAGAGTTCTAAATTAAAAACTTTATTTTTAATACAATTTTAAAGAGCCGTAGCTCCCTTAGGACTCATTTCCGGACCAACCTTTATAGGAATTTTTTTTCATATTTTGTAACCTAGAATCACCTCTTAAATTTTTCGAACCTATTTCTGAATAACCCTGTATAAGGTGGCCGAGCCAATTATTGACATGTTCCTAATAATGTCACACTCCCTTAAACTTAGTTTGTTCTCTGTGTCATAGATGGCACTGCCAGTATATCTGTTATATTGAAAAATTGCCTGTAAATATGAGGTATCTTTATCCAGTTGGCAATGGCGTACACAAAAACGCACTTCGTGTTTCGTGCTCTTCCACTATAAAAACATGTAAAATTGTGCTGACTATCGCAGGCTGGGTAGCATCGATTATTGCAGGGCTAAATCGTAATAAGGTAGGCACAAGCATGCACTTTCTTGGCCCATATTGTGCTTTACTACTACTTAAAGAAAGAAAAAGGTAATTTAAGATTGTTGTATAAGTAGCTGTATTCCTAATATTGCTATACGAAGTATTTGAGAACAAAAACAAGAAAATAAATTAACGAAGAAATTAGAAAGTTCTGAATCTTGGTTCTGCTTTTTATTCGAAGAGAATCGCCAGGCAGATATGAGATTGTAATCGATACGTACATAAGGCGTGCGTGGGGCTTACTAAAAACGACAAATTTTTATTTAAGCGCCCAAATTGTACATAAAAACAGCTGAAATTGTTATTGGTTTTTGTGTTTCAGACCAATGGGGGAGGAGCTATGGCTGGAACCGTTTGCCATGTTATTTTTGAGGTTATTTATGACTGAAAAATAATATTTTTTTTGTGTTACTTTTTTTTGTTTGATAAGGTTTGTCTAATACTTTGTAAAAAGTTTTGTTCATAAAAACAAGCCGTGAAGATATGTAATGCTAAGTATTCCATTATGTATTATTCAAAGTAAATTCTTAAAAAAATAATTAAAAAAGAAAAATAACAAAAAAATTACATTTTTTTTAAATAAATTTATTCTTTTTGAAAAACGAAAAATTATTGAAAAAAAAAATCAAAAAAAAAAAAGTTTTCAAAAAACTGCGAAAAACAAAAAATAAAAGAAAAATTATTCAAAAAACAAAAACCTCGAAAAAATTTTTCAATTTTTTTTTATTTTCTTTTGGTAAAATTGATCCTTATAATAAAAGTATTTTTTCCTGAAAAAATAACGTTTATTGCAATTTTCTTTTAGGTTTTTTCAATATTTTTTAAAAGTTTAACCTCCCATAATTTACTTTCAAAAACAATAGGGATTTTTCCCTCATAAAAGTTGTTTTTTCCTAAAAATTTCGAGTCATTTAGACTTTTGAGTTCTTGAGTTATCGTCTACACAAAAACGTGACATCGGACGGAAGGACAAAAAAAAACAAAAATTTCTTATTTTTTCATGAAAAAAATTTATATCCAAGAACTTTTTGTGTATTACGATTTTATATATTTTTTTAAATTCGAAACTAATATTATTCTGGCGCAGGCGCTAATTTTTTACCTTAACCGTTACCGAGATATTGCAATAACCATGGTTACCCAGCAAACACACCAGCAATGGGCCGGCAACGGCACAAAGCCGTAAGCCGATAAAGAGTCATGCCATTACCGGCCCAGTAATGGAAGTGTCGCACAAGCCGATAACTGGCCGGTAATGGCAAGCCGATAACGGGCCGGTAATGGCTAGCCAGCAGACTACCGATAATTGAGGGGTATAGAATCAAATAGTGTCAAATGTCCACTCATGTGAATTTTACTTCAGAAGCAAAAAAAACGAATTAAAACACACTCGATCGGC
This sequence comes from Brachypterus glaber, assembly GCA_958510825.1. Taxonomy (NCBI): domain Eukaryota; kingdom Metazoa; phylum Arthropoda; class Insecta; order Coleoptera; family Kateretidae; genus Brachypterus; species Brachypterus glaber. The sequence continues at coordinate 35,107,066 of OY294048.1, forward strand.
AAATTTGTATTGTTTTGTATAATTTGATATATAGCAAATTATACAAAACAATACAAACTTGCCGACCGAGTTTTATTTCTTTTTTTTTTTTGCTTCTGAAGTAAAATTTACATGACTGGACATTGCACTATTTGATTCTATACCCTGAATTTTAATTTCTGGTTTATATTAAAATTTTTTTTTCGTTTTTTGCATAAAAAAAATAAAAAATAAATAAAAATAAAAATTTTTCAAAATTTTTTTTTTCGAAAAATTTTGTTTTTTCATTTTTTTTTTGTTTTTCACGCATCTTAATATCTTTTATTAAGTATTAAAAAAAATGGTTCGATGTTTTTTTTTATTTTTTGAAAAAACCTTTGTAATGAACTATAGGGAAAAGTATTATTTTGTTGGAGGTTGGATCAGTATTTTACCATGGCATAAAAAAGAACGATAATATCGATCGTTTTAGAATATTATTCTGAATAAGTTTTTATATTTTAGTACCTACGGAACCTTAACGAGCTTCTTTCCCGCCCTGGGATCTTAAATGCGACTTAAATGCAAGTGAATTAATTGTTAATTTAGTATTTAATAAAAAAAATGTAATTACTTACTTTTTATCTTCAAAAATCATTATTAAGAATTGTAAATAAACACATGCCACAGAAAATTATCATTAATGAACTTTATCACTGACGCAGCAAAATCACAACACAAGAGGCCAGTTTGAGTTGAAGCTCTCGGAGCATAGTTCTATCTCTTTCTAACTACTTGTTTTAAAAGAGATAGAACTATGCTCCGAGCGCTCCAAGCTTCAACTCCAACGGCCCTAAGAACACAACCCGCACAAAACTTGCGCATGCGTCTTGACTTCTTCTCCTTCTACGCAAGATCATATTTTAAATTGGCGTTGTATCGTCGGCCACAGATCGGTCCTTTACAGGCTAGCCGATAATCGGCAGGCCAGCAATGGGCCAATAATTATTTATGCCGATTATCGTACGGTGGTTTGCTGGGTAGTGTACTAAAAGTTGGACCACCTTGTACAAGTGTTTACGTTCAACGTAATACGTCGTAAATTAAGATAAAACTAATTCATTAATTTATGTTTTAGTAAATAATCCGTAATAGCTTTTTATAATCGTAGACAGTCAGATTTTAATTAATTTCAATTGCATTTTTAAAATGTTAAAACACTCTGGCTTTAAATAGCGTAATATTTAATGAGTCAATTTTAATTTGCATATACAGGGTGTAACAGAGTCGTATGTAGATATTTTAAGATTGATTCTACATTAAAACATATGAAAAAAAGTTCCTATAAAGGTTGGTCCGGAAATGAGCCCTAGGGGAGCTACGGCCCTTTAAAATTGTAATAAAAATAAGGTTTTTATTTAATAACTCTGGTACCCTTTCAGTTAAAGCGACGAGCTTTTGCACGTATACTAGTATTAATAAGGGAAATAAGTTTGTTTTAATTAATTTTTTTAATTTATCCAGAGGCGTGCCTAGACGGACAAAATATGTGAGGCTTAACACATTTTTGCCCCAAACTTTTTTATGTGTATTTTTTTGTATTTTTTGTAAAAAATATAGATTCCTTCAGTAAAAATACATAACAAATGTCATATAGTGTAACACTGGAGCAATTAGGAGGAAGTAACATTTTGTGCCACCAAAAACGTTACTTTTTAAAAGGCCATTACTCCTTTAATATTAAATTTATGTGTTTTGGTGAAGAATACTTTTTTGCTTAGTTTTAAATAAAGAATGACCCTGCAGCATTAAAAATTTATTGATGCTTTTTTTTTGTTTCCCATTCTATATGTCATCTTCGAAGAGCCGTAGCTCCCTTAGGACTCATTTCCGGACCAACCTTTATAGGAACTTTTTTTCATATTTTTTAATGTAGAATCATTCCTTAAAATATCTACAAGCGACTCTGTTACACCCTGTATATGCATTAGGGTATTTAAAAAACAGGTTTTTATTCGATAGTATCTAAAAGCGCTACTTTTTGTATTATAAACCAGTACGAAAAGTTTAATTTTTCGGTCCTAGCCGCAACAGTAAAATAGTCGACTTTGTTTGGTTGATTGATATTGAACTGTTGACATTTGAAATATAACCTAATTTTTTTGCCAAAAATACAAATCGACACTCCCAAGCAACAAGGATGTAACTCAAGTTAGACCCATTTTGAGTTATACTCATAGGTAAACGCCTTGAAAAAAGACACACATGGTGGTACTACTCAGGTTTCTCCATAGTCCACTTTAAGCAAAAGTTTATTTAAAATCAGTTAAGTTAGAAATTCTAAACTTGAATATTATCAGAAACAAACAGTAAATAAACAATAAATACTTAAACAGTTAAATAGAGAATTTTATAAGCTTTCAAATGATGTCACATGACTTCCTTTTCCACTTCAATCATTTACCCACCCTTAAATAACAAAAAAAAATATTTTAGAAATTTAGCTGTCGTGAAAAATGACAATATATGAGTTACGGCTTTGTTGCTTGGGGGTATCAAAATGTATATATTAATAAATCACAATTGAATAAAATAGTGTATGATATACGGACGAAAACTGTTTTTAGGACGATTACGGAGATTGCCATCCGAGCTCGTAAAAAAACATAATTTTTGTTTCTTGTATCATAAACTACTATTTCGAACGTTCTAAATCCCTTCATGTAAAAATACCATAACAAAATTTTGTGCCTTCCACTCTAAAATATAAAATTAGGGTCCACCTCACTTCATTCGAAAAAAAAAAAAAAATAAAAATAATTTTTACTTTCTCATAAAATATTATTTTTTTATTAGCTTATTGTGATGTTTCTCGGCGTTATAGGAAAAAATAAGACGATTTAAGCAAAAAAAAAAAAGATTTTTTTCTCAATAGTTTATGAGAAAGTAAAAACCGTGCGATTTTTTTTTAATTTTGAATAATTTAATAATAATAATTTATTTTTTTCAGCTGAAATTTGGTACAGAATTTTGTTATGGTATTTTTACGATATGATGTGGAAGGAAAATAACTTTTCAATACATCGTTTGAAAGCTCTACAAAATAAAGGCCTATCCAGAAGCTTGCATAAGAACATAAAACATAAGAATGCGATGCCGTGATTGGCTTGATGTACCGCCATGTATCTTGTAGGCCAATCACGGCATCTCATTCTTATGTTTTATGTTCTTGTGCAAGCTTCTAGATAGGCCATAACATTAAATTCAGTTTTCTATCTCTACTAATAAAGCGGAAAATTAATTTTAAACGCGGCCGCTGCATTCTATATTACTATGCGTCGGCAGTGTTAATACTTTTTTTAAATACCCTAATTTGCATAGGATATTATTTTTTATTATAGTTTTAGACAAAACAACTTGAGATATAATCACGTGGAATAAATTAAAAACAATCTTAATTTTAATTAAAATAATAATTATTATAATTTAACAATTCTTAGGCATAATTATTTGGAATTATATACATTATAAACTTCCCATATAAATACGTACATTCATTGTTTTTGTTTTTAAATAAAATATATTTGATCTATTTTGAATATTTAAGGGGCCTTCGGGGGTCTTTCTACCTTCAAATTTTAAAATTAAAAGATATCATTGTGAGATTTTTAGGTATGTTTATTTATATTTAAAGAATACAATATTTTTTTTAGAGCCTTATCTAAAAGATTTTTTTTGGCCAAAAAATAACAAAATTTCTGACGTTTTTCAAAAAAATTTAAATAATTTTCAAGAAAAACGTCTGCCATTTTGTTACGCTATAGCGACTTCAATACTGAATAATATCCCGTTTTTTTTTCAGTCGATCCAAACGTTAGGAATCATGGCGACCACCGTTTTTGATGTTTTTTCAAAAAAAAAAAAAAATGATGGAAAAAAAATGGCACTTTGAAAATCTTTTTTTTTGTATTCTTTAAATATAAACATACCTACAAAATTTCACAATGATATATTTTTGTCTTTTTATATAAAATCAAATGTTTAAAATCAAAATGTTTTTAAAATTTGAAGGTATAAAGACCCCTTAAAAGAAATTACATCCCTATTAACAATCGCTGAAATTTGTTAACCCCAAGTTATACAGGTCTCCCGGAAAATGGAACTTTTCCTCGACCTATAAATGGTCTAGGAAAATTACTATTTATTTTCCGAGTCGTCCTGTAATCTAATATTTTTATCGTATAAAGTGAAATTGGCATTCTGCAGATTTGTCAGTACCAGAGTCATCTGCACGCGGAATAAAAAAATGTTTCAGGCCTTATTTGGCGAAGGCGTAAGTGAAGCGGACACTCCCTATAAATTGGTTCGAAAGTCAATTAAAGCAGGTGGTTCCCTCTACTACTAGCCCACACAAATCCTGGACTTATGGGATGATTAATTAAGTAGAATAGTACGAGGTTAAACAAAAATGTAAATGTAATGTTATTTATTTAAAAAAAAATGTCATAAATCTTAGCAAATCCTAAAATAGAGAGATAGTTTAACTATATAAGCCGAGGGTGTGTGCACCTCATGTTCTAACTTTTGAATTAGCCCATGCGCAGTTGCCTCAAACCCAGGATCCCGCATTATATCTGAATTAACTAAATTTTGGTAACTTCCTGTTTTGACTAGCAATTTATATATATCACAAATACATAAATGGTGTTTAAATTAGATTTCCTGATTATCATACTATAGGGTCTGTTTTAATATTTAATTTTAATATGACTACTACCAAGGCATGCTTACCTTGCTATTACAGAAGATAAGATTACTCAACTGAATTCAGTTTTATTATATTACCTCATCACCTAATTACCTCATAATTTTGAGAAGTGTTCGTGAAAACCCTTCGGCAAGATCCCTGGGGACCCATTCTTGAAAACCGGGGAGTAGAAAAAGCGATAGAAGGTGGGCGTGTGCACAATAAATTTGAAAATTCGTATTCTTGAACTGAAAAACAATAGAACGGTGCTCTCCGATGCTCCCCAGGGAGTGCTCCCTGCATCTACTAGTATTTGGCAGTAGAAGACACCGGGGAGCGCCGCCATGTTTGTTATTTTAGATCAGATGTTAGTTTTGTGACAGGCGTGTTTGATGTTTTTTACTTATTTATTTAACAAAATAATAAAAAAAAAGTTTTTAAAGTTAAAATCTTTCTATTGATTACATGTTACATAGAATTAAAAAGTAGAAAACAAGACATTTATACCAATTTACGAAAACGATATTTTTAAAAGAAGGGTTATGGAAATGTAAAAATAAAAACATGTAAGGGTTTTTACTTAAAAAATATGTTTTTTATATTATTTTATATAAAATTGTTATGTCAACCGAGTTAAGTGTATTAAGGGGTAAAGAGAATAAAAGTTAGTGTATGTGTACCAATTTACAGCTCTTAAAGAGCTGTTTTTTTAAGTATATTCTAAGTGGGTGAAAAAGCTTTTGCCAGATTTGAGAACTAATTTATTTTATAGTGTTTTTATGGGGTTTTAAAAATGGACATGGCTAATGCAATTTTTTTTTGATGCCATAAATGAAGATATAGAGATATATTTTCCCATATTTACCGTTTTATTACTGATAAAATCAGTCATTATTTGCTTCTGTATCTTCGTGATGGGAAAACACTTTGGTTTGGACATTTTGTTTACAAAAAAACAGAAATTTTAAGATTCGGCATTTGTGGAAGACCCACGTACCACAAACAAAACACTAGAAAAACACGCGTCCCTAAACTCGTCGCTGATTGGTCAAACAACTTGGCAACGCCGCTTGGCAATACCTTGCTGTGAGCTCATAATTTTCTCACTCCTTTTCGTTCAAGAATAGCAACTCACCGCTGTTAAACTAGGGAGTAGAAACAAATCGGGGAGCGCTCCCCGGGGAACGTTCTACTCCTCGGTTTTCAAGAATAGGTCCCCTGATGTCCGATCAGGGGTCCTATTTTAAAAGTACGCTGTAAAAATTACTTGCAAAATTCTGGTACCTTATCATAAAGCGGTGGGCCACAGTGGGCAAGATTAAGGTTTTAGCAGGACAAAAATTTAAATATTACATACAGTCCAGTCAAATAATAAATGCAAATTGCAATAAATGTACACGGGCTGATATTTAAAGCGGTGTTCGCTAACTTGAATTTTAGGCGTTAGTTGCTTAACATACTTACGTAAAAATGCATGTAACCAATTTTGTTAAGGAGGAAATTTCCAACAATTTTTGTTTAGATCATTTTTTTAATATAATAATAACAATCGAGTTAATTCAAAAATAGCCAGGTTGGAGGTGAAATAGTTTTTTTCCATTTTTCGGCAAAATTATTCATCGGACGATAAAAGTGGCTATGAGCAAACTTGTAGCTCTTGAAATTCCCTATAAGCTTCATATATATTACTGTAACCTTAAAAAAATACTTATGAAAGTGCAAAATATATAAAACTTAATATTAAAAAGCTACAAGTTTGCTTGTAACCACTTTTATCCTCCGATGAATAACGGCTAAAAAATCGAAAAAAACAATTTCACCCCCAACATGGCCATTTTTGAATATTTATAACTCGTTTGTTATTAATATATTAAAAAAATGACCCAAACAAAAATTATTTCCTTAACAAAATCGGTTATATGCATTTTTATCGTAAGATGCATATTTAGCGAGATAACAGCACTCACCCCTAAAATTCAAGATAGCGGACACCCCTTAAGCAAATCACCCGGTGAAAAACTAACAGCAGTGTTCTGTTACTATCCACTACTACCCTTTAAAATATCAGCCCGTGTACATTTACTGCAATTTAACAGCGAGATTTCTCGTTATTTGACTGGACTAGTAATCAACTTTAATCTATCTCTAATAAGGCCTATCAGCCAATGGTATTTGCATGTAGTTACTTTAACCAGGGCGTCCGAAATGGGGGGGAGCTTATTACTTTTTGCCCCAAACTTTTTTGTGGATTTATTATCAGAATAGTATTCCTCAGATAAAGTTACATAAAAAAAATACTCCATTTTTAAAGGGCCACCCTAGCTTTAAAAGCGATTTTTGGACCTACATGTAAAGAAACTTTTTTTATTAGTTTTTAATTTAGAACCACCTCGCGTCATTAAAATTTTGGTTTTCAACATTTTAGTATTTCGTCCTCGTCCTTCGTGAAGTTTCACATTCAACTGAATTTTTATCGAAAACGGTTTATCCTACAGTACAACAAGAGTACCTTTTTAATGTGTCTTTATCTGAGGAATCCTATTCTGATAAATTGACAAAAAAGCTACACAGAAAAAAGTTTGAGGCAAAAAATTGATGCTGGTTAAAGTAACTACATACAAATACCATTGGCTGATATGCCTTATTAGAAATAGATCACATGCAATACCTAGTTGCTATAACACAAAAAGTTTCTGAGTTATTAAATAAAAATTGAATTTTTGGAACCCCATTTGAAGGGGCGTAGCTCCCTTACGAGTCGTGTTAGGACATATGTTTATAAGAAATTTTTTTTATTTTTGGGTAAGAAATTAAACCCTGAAGTTACATACCGTACTTAGTAAACACCCTGTATAATAGTTTACGACATTGTTTTGTACCACACAATGTCATCATTACACATGTCACTATTCTGGATATTGACTACTTTAGATTTGATAGATCATAAATTAGGTTAGATAGTTTTGCATGTTATAAGAAGATGCATATTCTGCAAGATTTTTTTAGAATGATCATAGAAGCTTTCGAATGATTAAAAAGGTATCCATTGAAAGTCCAAACCTGTCAAGAATGTTCTCCGTAAAACAGCGCATATTCTTGAATTATACAACATTGCCAATATTTATTTTAAGAATATTCTTTGTTTTGTGCTATGTGGGTATTAGTAAAATATATTATATTACAGAACAAATATCAATTTCGAAATAATTTTATTCCATAATATTAATAATTATTCGTGTAAGTCATTATTATAACGGATAGGTAATACCAAAACCTTGGACACTCGCGAAAAAATTGAAATTAAGACATAACTGCTTAGAAAGTAAAGTGAAAATTAAAAAAAAAACCGTAACATGCAATTTTTGACATGAATGGTTGGCTGAATGCCTATATTTTCAAGCAAGTAATTCTGTAGTAATACCTTTTTATTGTTTTTATACTATTCACAGCACATGCGCAAGAATAGTATTATACGGTAGTTTCGAATTTTCAAAAAAAATTAAAAATTTTCCTAGACAAAAAATTCTTGTCCATCTGTCGGAAAACTCAAGAACGAATATTCTGATCGAATTAAATTTTTCAGTAAAAATCGGGTTCTACAAGGGGAAGATGTTTTTGAAAGTATTCCCTCCAAAACCAAAAATTTATTACGGGTTAAACTTCAAAAAAAAACTATAAGAAAATTCCGATTAAGGTAACTTTTTTTAGGAAATAACACATTTATTATAGTAGTAGTTTATTTACGGAAATTCCATTTTAACAATAATAAATATAAAAAATATCAATACATATCACAATATAAATCACAAGTTATACATATCTAAAACTAACCTATTCAGGTCCCGAGAACTAAGTTGCCTTTTAAAATTATAAGGATTAATTCTACCAATTTTAGTAATCCCTCCAAAAACAAAAAAGTTATGGGGGTTAAAAAATAAATAAAAGAAGTATCATTAAAAAAATAACCGTTTTTTTGCAAAAAGAAAAAATTGAAACAAGTTTTTTTTTTATTTTTTTCTCTATTCGCAAAAATAAAATTAAAAAAAAAATAAGAAAAAATTTGAATTTTTTTATTTTTTGTTTTCAATTTTTTTTCGTTTTTTTTATAAAGAAAATTAAAAACAAAATTTGGATTTTTTTTTATTTTTTTCGTTTTTCAAAAAAAAAATAATTTTTTTTAAGATTTAAATTAAAAAAAAGTTTTTTTTATTGAAAATGATTTTTTTATGGCATTTACTGTGAATAGTATAATGGAATGCGTAGCATTACATATCTTCACGGCTTGTTTTTTTTATAGTTTATGCAATTTTGTAATGGGAATTTAATAGCAGTAGTCTAAAACCGGCAGTCCGTGAATTTAATTCAGATCTTTTGATTGCATGATATATGTCATTAAACTTTAGATAAATACATTTTATTTTTTTATTTTTTGCTTTCTAAAAAGAATCGACGAAATTTATTTTTTTTTTAGTCATCTTTTTCATAATTAAATCGAAACTATTCATTAATTACGTTTTTTACAAATAAATCGACTAATCTGCGGAAAAAACACAGTAACATACATTTGGATTGGTCTTATGTAAAAGAGTATACTCTCATGTAAAAAATGTGGGTTACAGTGTTTTTCCGCGTGACAGCCGCAATAGTATTGTTATATTTTTGTTTCATACCGTAAAGTTAACTATTTAAATAAAAGAAGCTTGCATAAGAACATAAAACATAAGAATGCGATGCCGTGATTGGCTTACAAGATACATGATAGCACATCAAGCCAATCACGGCACCGCATTCTTATGTATTACGTTCTTATGCGAGACTGTGGATATGCTCTTAAACTGCATAAGCACAGGTTATAATTCGTTACGTCTTGTAAAGGCTATTTTTTTTCATATCTTTTATAGGATACATTCTATCAAAATATAAATTTTATGCCAATAAATAAGTACTTGAATTTTAAGCAGAATTAACTAACAAAACTTTTTATCACCCTGCTGAAAATGACGGGTCTGGGCGGGTTAAAATGGTGCATAAACCGAACTTGAGCGGATGAAGTTCACCCGCTCAAGTCCGGTCTATGCAACATTTATACACTCGCAGACCCGTCATTTTCAATACGGCAATACTAGATTTAAAATAGAAAAAAAAGCTTTGTATTTTATACACATGCACGTGTATATTTCTCAGCATTTTTTACTCACTTCCAGAATACATAAATAGAAGAATGACATTTGGCATTCATATAGAGAATAACCATAGAGATGGAAAGAGAACTATTAGTCCAGCCTGCGCAAGATTATTTTGTGACAGAACGGGGCAGCGAAATGACGTAACGCAATATATCTGACCTTGCGCAGTATGCATCTCTATCAGCTGTGAAATGCTGTCGGTCGTAAAACAATTCATCACCCCAGTATTCATTTGTCTTATCTCCAAAAATTCCTCAGTAAAAATCTTAAAATAGAGATATGGCAAACCAATACTGGGGTGACGAATTATTAGTAGTTGGTTTATACTGTCAGATAGTCGTTTGTTACTGTTAATTTTTTGACTTGTACTGTGTTTTAATTGTTTTTTGCTGCATTTGTTTATAACTTTAAACCTAACCTGTATTGTTGCTTTATGAAGAGCAAAGGGTCAATCCCTGGTGTACTCAAAGTAGATGTATAAAATCCCGAAACTCAAACACACCTCGAAAAATTCTTATAAAATAATTTTAAAAAACTATTTCGACGTTTCTTCGTAGATATTTATTGTTTTTTGTTGAATTTTTTACAATTTTTATTTGACACACGAAACTAAGGTTAAAAATACTCGTCAAGAACAACAATGGTAGTGCGCATGTGCAAGTTTTACTCAGATGCGCTAGGCACATTTATCACAGAATTCCGCAACGCCTTTGGAGGTCTTTCCTTGTCTATGAGAATAACCCACCGAAATTATAAAAAAATTGAAAATTAATCCCTGACTTTCTTAAGTACTTGAATTTTAAGCAGAATTAACTAACAAAACTTTTTATCACCCTGCTGAAAATGACGGGTCTGGGCGGGTTAAAATGGTGCATAAACCGAACTTGAGCGGATGAAGTTCACCCGCTCAAGTCCGGTCTATGCAACATTTATACACTCGCAGACCCGTCATTTTCAATACGGCAATACTAGATTTAAAATAGAAAAAAAAGCTTTGTATTTTATACACATGCACGTGTATATTTCTCAGGATTTTTTACTCACTTCCAGAATACATAAATAGAAGAATGACATTTGGCATTCATATAGAGAATAACCATAGAGATGGAAAGAGAACTATTAGTCCAGCCTGCGCAAGATTATTTTGTGACAGAACGGGGCAGCGAAATGACGTAACGCAATATATCTGACCTTGCGCAGTATGCATCTCTATCAGCTGTGAAATGCTGTCGGTCGTAAAACAATTCATCACCCCAGTATTCATTTGTCTTATCTCCAAAAATTCCTCAGTAAAAATCTTAAAATAGAGATATGGCAAACCAATACTGGGGTGACGAATTATTAGTAGTTGGTTTATACTGTCAGATAGTCGTTTGTTACTGTTAATTTTTTGACTTGTACTGTGTTTTAATTGTTTTTTGCTGCATTTGTTTATAACTTTAAACCTAACCTGTATTGTTGCTTTATGAAGAGCAAAGGGTCAATCCCTGGTGTACTCAAAGTAGATGTATAAAATCCCGAAACTCAAACACACCTCGAAAAATTCTTATAAAATAATTTTAAAAAACTATTTCGACGTTTCTTCGTAGATATTTATTGTTTTTTGTTGAATTTTTTACAATTTTTATTTGACACACGAAACTAAGGTTAAAAATACTCGTCAAGAACAACAATGGTAGTGCGCATGTGCAAGTTTATCTCAGATGCGCTAGGCACATTTATCACAGAATTCCGCAACGCCTTTGGAGGTCTTTCCTTGTCTATGAGAATAACCCACCGAAATTATAAAAAAATTGAAAATTAATCCCTGACTTTCTTAATCACCTCATTTGAAGGATTATTAAACACATCATGAAATATAATCCTAAGTTAAAATTCCTACAGTATCCAAAGCATTCAGGACCACTTTTTATTTACCTTGCTCACTGTAAAATAAGGATGTACTGTGACATTCATTGTTTAGTAAGGAAATATAAATATTTAGGTTAAAGTAGTCATAACAATAATATATTCCAAAACGTGATACTCTTATTATTCTGACTTTTATAGGGTTATTATATGATGGTTTTTAAGTTTCTATCCTCAAAATTTACCCGAGATCAAAAACATTCATATACAAATGTTTTTAATCGAATTCTGAACATCTTTCAGAAAATCTGTATAACCGGGGTATTAAGTGCATGAATTTTGTTACAATATGCGTTAGGTAATACTTGAACGTTCCCTTACATGCTGTGAATAGTAGCAAAATTAATTAACATTTTTTTTTCAGTACTAGATTTAAAATAGAAAAAAATCTGTGTATTTTATACACATGCAAGAGTATATTTCTCAGGATTCTTTACTCACTTCCAGAATACATAGATAGAAGAATGACATTTGGCATTCATATAGAGAATAACCCATCGACAAAAAAATTGAAAATTAACCCCTGGCTTTTTAATTAATCGAACGTTCCCTTATGGGCCTATAAGAAATGAGCTTACAGGAGTCACAAAATAGAAAAATAAATATGATGCTTTTGAGCTCAAGAGCGCGCTTATATTTTGGGAGTATATCGGGAGAAAACGCAATATCTGTGAAAAGTATACTATGGAATGCGAAGCGATACATATCTTCACGGCTTGTTTAAATTGTTGCAATGAAAAATGCATTTTAAATTAATGTAAACAAACTTCCTGAAACGCTGCTAAATTATTAAAAATACCTTGTACTCAATTAGCATATCAAGTTACATTTTAATTGTTTATAAACACAACATAATAATATGTAACAGTAGCTAAACACGGCGTTCCTGAAAGATTATAAGATGAAGTAGCTCTACAACAAAAACTGACTAAGTACATTAAAATTTAAATATTGAACAAAACAAATTAAGCTGTTTCGATTGTAATGGATCTTGAACTTTTTCATAACTTATATTTTTCTTTGTTACATAGTGTCGTTATGTTATATTTCAATATTGATTGTTGAAAGATATTATACATTGCTATGGATTTTACCCTTAAAAATCTTAAACATCTATAATTACTGTCAAAAATGAAAGTTATCTAAAAACACTATGTAACAAAGAAAAATTTAGTTTGCATAAAAC
>OY294048.1:35120250-35240088 GCA_958510825.1 Brachypterus glaber
TACGTATAGCTACAGCAAATTATAGTTTTCTGGTCAATATAAAATATAGTCGGTTAAAACGAAATTAGAATACCAATTATTTTACACTGTTAAAAATGCCTACCGAATATTTAGCAGCTGAAGTTGAAGCATTATAATGATTCATAATATTTATAACCTAAAATAATTTAGGATTTAAATCGTTAATTTTGATGAAAATCAATTAAATCCAAAATATTTTTTATTCGAATCTTGACTTCTGACCCCTCCCCCAAAAAAGAAATCAGAAAATTGAAAAAAATCTGAAAACTAATTTTAGTTTTTAAATAAGGCGTACGAAAAACGGGCTTACGGCTAGTATTCCTATATAACAAGAACCTAGAACCTAGAAATAGATGGCGCACAAGTCTACATCAATCTAATGGCTATATTCCTTTTGCGAGTAAAGTCTAAAAACGTTTTCTTAATCAGCGTGCAGAGTTGACTCTTGGTACTGAAGAGGGCCAGCAGCCCGAAACTGCAGTCTACCAATATCACTCTGTACGATGATTAGAAAATAGATTGATGGAATAATAAATTAATATTTTTATAATTTTGTTTAAAATTAAAAATTTCTGTCCTTAAGAACCTTTTAGATTCAAAGTTTTCAAAACACTAAAGTCCACAGACCGACATGTCATGACAGTTTAATAGTAACGAAATATTCAGTTACAAACGGATAGGAAGTTATGATCCTGTACAAATATACTTTTTCTACGACTGCTTTAGAATGTAAGCAAATACACACACTTTTCAAACACAGAATGAATCCATTCTAGCTCTAAATACGGTATGAACATTCCGTATCAAGTGTTAGAATGAGCACATGTAGTGCCGTCTCTTGTTTATAAAAGTAAAGAAAACTGTAGCAAAATTAGCAAAAATATATATATTTTACCATGAAATATTGAATAATTTAATGCAATTTAAAGTTTTGCGTTAAAATTACATAGTTTATTAGTTTTTCTGGTTTCGGTGAACTTACCGGACACAAAAAATAGGACTAGTTTTGCACTAATTTTTCACTTTGGTACTAAAATTAACAATTATAAATAAAATTAGATGCGGAAAACGTTGTTTTATTACTAAAAAATAACTTACAAGGAGAAAAATCGTAAATAATAATTCATTTTATGAACCGCCATAATATTGCTGACATATGTCACGTGTGTACAGAGATGCGGCGTTGTCAGATTTTAATTTTGATTTTTGTTTTCTTGTATTATTCGGAATGATTTCTTGTGTGAAAAATTAACAATATTTTGGCACTGATTTTTGGTTTTATTACTAAAACTTACTGTTTTTTGTTTTGTTAGAATTTTTATAACAATTTAATTGACGTTGGTTTACGTTAACGTTGGTTTACGTTAACAATGGTTTGGTTTGGTAGTTTGCTGGTTTGGTGTTTTTTTTTTAATGGGAGGCGTTGGTTTACGTTAACAATGGTTTGGTTTGGTAGTTTGCTCTTTTGGTATTTTTTTTTAATGGGAGAAGTTGGTTTACGTTAACGTTGGTTTAAGTTGGTTTTGTGTTGTTTGGTGTTTTTTTTTTAATGGAGGAAGTACCTTTACGTTAACGTTACATTTTTTGTTAAAATTTGTACTATTATTTCAAAAAAAAAATGTACAAACTGACAACGCTGTTTATTAGTTAACTGAAAAAAATACCAACTTAAATTGAAATGTGGTTAAAATCCCTAACTATGTCTTGAAAATGCACTTTTTTAAAATTAATTTCTCGCTAATTTGTGAGTAATCCGCAAATTTTTTTTTGCAAAAATACTATTTAAGGTAAGTACTTTTTATTGGTTTAAAAAAAAATAAGAATTCGTGTGGCCGGTAAGTTCACCGGCCCCGTTTTTCTTAATATTGACCAGTTTTTTATCAAATTAGTTCAAAAAATTAAAACTGCTCCATCTACTGTTAAATATTTAAACCTGATATCTGACACAACAATCTGACAACCTTCAATTTTTGCATTATAATTTGTAAATATGTGATAAAATTAAATATAAATCTTTTTTAAGTACCTACTGATTTGATAAAATTATTAAAAAACATTAATTGCTTTATTTAAAAATATGTTTTGTTGCATTTGCAATGTCGAGTCACAAAAAAAAACATTGTTTTTAACCTTTTCCGTAGTTTAAAGCCATAGTGTGTTTCATATTTGCAGTCGAAGAAAAAGTATATTCTACAACACGTATGGAATAGTCATTCCGAGCTCGCTCTCGGGACCAACTTTCCTGTCACGCGGAATATTGTCTATTCCATACTAGTTATAGAATATACTATTAATATTTATTAAAAATAGTATAGTTCTAGAGTCACGGAAGTACTTTAATATTTAAGGATGGACATGAAATGTTGCGTGTTTTTAACAAAAATTAAAGTACAATTGTACAGAATAATAACTTTCGATTTCCTATCCATTTGTAACTGAATATTCAGTTTACTTTTTAAAGTGTGCCAAAAAATGAATGCATAAGCAAAATGCACACGCTCCTCACGCGGAAATCAAATTGCCCCCCCCCCTGAAGGATTAAGAATAAGACGTGTTAAATAAAGATTAATGATATAAAGTAAGTACAATATTTTTTTATTAAGGTCCATAAGCATATAAAATGATAATAGGTTAAACAAACTCTAATTTATTTTTATGACCATTTATAAGCAATCCGTTTTATGTAGTTTGTTTTGTTGATAAAATACAATAAACTGAATTGATGAATAGATATGTTTTAGCAATGCTAAATAAATAATGAGAATGATTTGAATTTACTACGGAACTCTATAGATGTTATGCTAATTACCTAATATCAACAACACAGGCCACCAAAATAAAAAAAGTGGTCTGTGCTGGGGTTGATACCCACCTACTCTTATGTATTTTGGGATACTGAACACGAATCTGTCATAAAAAAAGGCACTTCATGGGCTCATTTCTTTGCTACACTGAAAAAACCATCTAAAATGGTAAAAATCTCATATTATTTCAGTGTAACAAAAAAATGAGCCATTGAAGTGCATTTTTTATGACAGATTATTGTTCACCATCTCAAAATACATAAGAATAGGTGGGTCTAAACCCCAGCACAGACCACTTTTTTTTTGTGGGCCCAGACAGTTTTTTCAGAGTAGATACAAAATAAGCCCATGAAGTGCCTTTTTTATGGCAGATTCGTGTTCAGCATCCCAAAATACATAAGAATCCGTGGGTCTTAACCACAGCACAGACCACTTTTTTTGTGGGTCCAGACAGTTTTTTCAGTGTAGAAACAAAATAAGCCCACGAAGTGCCTTTTTTATGACAGATTCGTATTCAGCATCCCAAAATACATAAGAATAGTAGGTCTCAACCCCAGCACAGCCCACTTTTTTTCTTTTGTGGGTCTGTGTAATCATCAAAAATTAAATACCAACACACATTTTTAAAGTAGGTAATAATAATAATAATAATAATAATAATAATAATAATAATAATAATAATAATAATAATAATAATAATAATAATAATAATAATAATAATAATATAAACTATAAATATAAATTTATGGAGAATCCTGCGACATATTATAAGTACCAACCAGCAGCAGTACTTGAGTCTAATGAAATCCTCATATATTGAGACAGACCCATCATAACAGATGATATGATAGATTATAACACAGGCCCACAAAAAAAAAATTGTTCTGAGTCTTGGATTCCAATATGATATTCCTATGTATTTTTTTCAGCTGAAACTGAATCTGCAACCCGTTTAACCCCTAAACGTCAGGATTTTGACATAACCTCAAAAAACACTCGAAAAACTACTGAAACTTCTAAAATCATCTATGCCATACCACTGTCACCCCTCTGTCCCCAAATTGCTAATTCTAAAACTCTAAAAACCTATAATCCCCTAACCTTATAATACCATAGCCGCATAACCTCCAAACCCCGTAACCTCATTAAGTAGAAAAATTTAGTTTGGGAAAACAGAAAAAATTCTTCAGTTTTTTTTTGTGGAACAAAGTCATAGGTAAGTAACTATAACCCCCAAAATCCCCCAACACAATAACCTCAAAATTCCTTCACTTCGTAACCCCATATACCAAATCCCCTTAATCCCGTTATCCTATTCTGTGGAGAAGTCCGGTTAAAAAAAATGAAGTAGACCTTGATTCATGACTTCACTCACAAAACTCTTATGATTTTGAGAACCGGACTTCTCCACAGAATAGGATGATGGGGTTAAGAGGTTATAATATATGGGGTTACGGAGTGAAGGGGTTAGGAGGTATGATGGGATTTTAGGGTTATACAGTTACTTATTTATAACTATATTCTACAAGAAAATTTCACGTAATTGTTCTGTTTTCCAGAACCAGATTTTTCTACTTAATGAGGTTACGGGGTTTTGAGGTTATGGATTAACGGTATTCCGAGGTGAGGGGATTATGGGGTTACGAAATTACGATATTGGAGAAAGGGGGTGAAAGTGGTATGTAGTAGATAATTTTAGCGGTTTCAGTAGGTTTTCGGGTGTTTTTTGAGGTTATGTCAAAATCCTGACGTGTAGGGGTTAAACGGGTTACGGATTCGGTTTCAGCGGGAAAAAATACATAGGAATATCATATTGGAATCCCAGTCTCACAATTTTTTTTTTGTGGGCTTGTGTAATCTATCGTATCGTAAAATTATAATCGATCAGACATTGTGGTGATTAGAAAACCAATGAAAAAGCATTTATTATTGACATAGGATACCCACAATCACAAAATCTAACAAAAACAGAAAAAGAAAAAATAAACTTCTTCTTCAAAATGACCTTTTGGACAATAAATTAAAGTGACCCAAAAAGTCTTAATGGTCTTGAACTCTCGTTCTTTTTGACCAGATACAATTATTAGAGACTTGAAGCCAGTCTCTCTAATCGTTTCAAATAAATAAAATTTCTTCTCAACATAACCACAGAACACGTGGACAACCCTAATCCAGAATCATCCACGAAACATCAAATTTTCCATTGTAAAATCAATTTCAATAGTTAGAACGGTTTCGAAGTATTAATATTTTCTTGACAAACACATTTTCACATAAAATACTTGATGCGTAAAATAAACGTTGTTACCGATTTACAAATTCTAGCCGAAAGTATACATGTTGCCCGTTCCAGGGGTGGAACGCAACTCCCAAAAATAAACAAATATGTTAATTTGGCGTTTGAATTACAGCACAATGTATGTATGTCATATGGAAAGTTCGGGAAACCACAATTGTTCAAGTTATCATATCTGCTACTGGAGTCATGTCAAAAAATCTTAGTAAACATCTATTAAAATTATATATTGAAGAACACATTATTTGTAACTTGCAAAGAATAACAATCTTACAAACATGCCACATTGTTAGAAAATTTTTAAATACAGTACGTACATTAAGTCTGGAATCACCCGATTAACTTTTCAGTTATAAGCAGTAATCGGAATAAACTCAGTTATGACTCATCAACGTAGAAAATAAACACAGAAACATAGGCTTACGGAATAATTTTGCCGAATTATGAGGGAAATTTTTATAAAGGTCACTAAATCGAAACATTTGATGACTAATTTGTTACACACAACAATATTGACTATACATATTAACTATAAATGATGTTTTTCGAAAAAAAAACCGATATTCGATTCTTATCTTTTAAGAATACGAAAGTTTTTAATTTTTATTTATCGATAACTTTTTTTCCACCTAACTCGTTTAAATGGAATCATTACGTCTTAAAAAAAACCCTCGGAAAAGTCGATTTTTATTTTTAATTTTGCAAATTTTGGTGTTCAAAATTTTCACCTCCTTGCACCCTTCCATCACAACTTTCTTTTGATGCCACTATATATCGTGTAACATTTTCACCAGTGTACTATGACGTCCGTATTGAAATATTTTCAAAACTCTACATTTTAAATTGTTTAGTAGTAGGCTTAGAATTTACTGTTTATTTAAAACTATTTTTTTTTTGTTTTTGAGGATATAGAGCAATTTTCAATTGTTTTTATATCCTCAATTTAAACTTTAATTTATGCTATATTTTTCAATGCAACGCGTTGAATTTTTGTAATAGTTACAGAGATAATTCATAGGCAATAGTTTCTGAGTATAATATACATAAACTTTATCTTAAAATTAAGAATTTAATTCACCGAACAATTGAAAGTAAATTGAGACTCCATTCAATAGAGTCCACTGTAAACTGCTTGGCGTGTAGAGGATTTTTATATTATTATTATACTTTTTGAAATGGTACGCTACCTCCAACTTTTAAACTGCTTAGGGAGCTTTCTTCGTCAGATCAACATGGAGCCGGACCTTCATTTCTATCTCCGATTTTGCTCAAATTTGGCATATCCTCATCAAATAGGGTCTAGATTACTAGATCGAAAGGATTTTGCTAGAAAACGACTAGTTTTGGAGATATTAGGGTGACTCATTTTTGACGTTTTTTAAAATTCCAAAAACATGATTTACGTAAATCTAAATTTCAGGACTTGTGTAAAAGATAAAAATATATTTTTGCCAGATATCAAAAGAGCATTAACCAAGAAAAAATTTTACAACAAATTTCATTTCAATATGGCGGCCTACTAGATGCAACTTGTAAAATTTAAAAGTGCTATCCCCAAAATACACTCCTTCAATTTTTTTTTATTTTTGTCAGTGAACTCATATATAGTGGGGGAGTATGCCTATAAAATATTAGAAAAAGTATTTGACATTTATAGAAGCAAAAAATGTCTAGTAATCTAGACCCTATTTGATGAGGATATGCCAAATTTGAGCAAAATCGGAGACATGAAGGTCCGGCGCCATGTTTATCTGATGAAGAAAGCTCCTTAGATAAACTAAAATTTATTATTTATTAGGGTAAAACCCCCAATTATTGGCACTTTAAGAAAATTTCCACATATATTTCATTATAACTTATTAAATATTTCATGTTATCAAGAATAAAATATTTTACATCATTTAGTAGTTATTCTATTTTATATATTATATAAAATTTAAACTGAAATCTTAATAATATTAAAGAATTTTTTAAATTAATTACAAGAATACACAATTTCGTATTATTGGCACCTTTTTGCTAATGATTGGCATCCAGATTTTCCTATTATTGGCACCTAATTTTTGCTTTGAAGCAACGGAAAAAAAATTACTGAGTACTTATTTGTTGAATAATAAACATTTAAGTATCAAAATAAAATATTTAAATTGAAATATTGCAGTTTTATACATATTAACTAAAGTCTGTAAACAAAAACTCGAATTTATTTAGAATTACAAAATTTTAAATATCTCTATATTAAAGTTAAAATATTATTTACCTAAAAGTTACCTAATACTAATTGGTATCCATAAAATAATACCTAGTTACCTAGGTACACTTATCTAAAAGAATTATTGGGTTAGACTAATTTTGATGTGCAAGTTTTGCATACAATAAACCTGTGCCAATAATAGGAATTTAATATACTTTGGACACCATGATAAAAAATTTAATTCTAAAGAAAAATTAAGTTTATAGACAAAATTAAGTGTAAAATTTATATACGTACATATGTATTGAGGAAAAACTAAGTTTTTTATTAAACGCTGTTTAGAACTCATTTATTTGAAATAGGTTTTTAGCAACAACTGGATCTTTTGTATAATAGGCCACTCGCTTTAAAATATGGATTTGGTTTTGTCTTAAATCAGATGTGGAAATATGTATATTTAACCGTACAAGTAATAAATCTATTTAATTTTATTTTATTTATTTTATTAATTTAGCATTTTAACTGGTTGCCAATAAATGGAATAAGGTTCTTACTAAAGAAGCTAATTATTTGCATCTTTGCCAATAATTAGAATTTAGTTTAATTTTGTATACCAATTGTCGGCACCGTAGAAATTAATGTAAAGAAAAATAAAGTTTTTAAAGCTAATTAATAATTAGAATGCATATAATTACTAAAATTATCGAGAAAAAAGAGCGTCCATCAATAAATCTCTTCTATTTAAAGCACTTCCTTAGAATAAACCTTAAAAATTCACACGTAGTTCACACGAAACTGCTAAGCCTTTACTGCCCGGGGGGGGGGGGGATATGTTTATCGCATTTAAAGTATAATATTTAGCAATATTGCCACTTCGTAAAAAATATAGTTAGATTAGGGTACCAATGGAGAATTTTTTTATATAAACGAAAATATCACTCCAGTGCAAATTTAGTGGAGTGCCAACGATTCGGGGTTTTACCCTATATATTTATTATTTATTATTACGTACGTATGTACCTATGCGTTAAACTATGTAGTTGTCATATAACATCAGGTATAACATACCAGGTATAACAAGTATGCTAATCATTTTACATATCATATTTTGCTATCACTGAAATATATAAATATATTAGAATAGAAAAATTATGATTTTTTTGTACTTACTACCTACCTACCTATATGGTATCACCTAACAGGAATTATCTAGTCGGAACGCAGTATATCAGAAAAAGTAAAAATTGGGAAATAGTTATTTATAACACAAGGGCGAAAAGTTAAATTTTTCGATTAAGTAGGTTTTTAGAATAAACCTCCAAACATCCAAACGAAATCAAAATTTAACTTTTCGCCCCTGTATTATACATTATATTTATTCCATTGCTACTAATTATAAAAAACTATTAAAATATATTTAATTTTAAATTGTAAAAAATATTTCTTTTTGCTGTATTATTACCTATCTAGTTATGTATGACAAACTGATATTAAATCAAATCGCTAAAAAAAAACAGTTGAATCGTTTCTTTTGGCTGCCGTTTCATTTTCAAATTAGCTTAGTGTTTCGATTAATTTGTTTGAAAATGTGTTTGTTATGAAAATATTAATACTTCCGAAACTGTTTTATAATTATATTTAAATATTATAAATACTGAAATTGATTTTACAATTGAAATTTTGTGTTTGTGAATTATTTTATTGAATAAATCCATGTTTTGAAGTTATGTTATAGAAGAAAGTTTTATTTATATTATAACTGATTATAATACATGTATCTTGTCAAAAAGAACATATACTTCAAAAACATAAATTAACAAATGGTCATATCTCTTTATAAATATTAATGGCAAACTAACATCTCTACTCTAAATTTTTCTACTCCCTAACATCCCTACTCCATAACATCCCTACTCCACAACAACTCTACTCCGTAACATCTCTACTCCATAACATTTCTGCTCCGTAACAACTCTACTCCACCCTATAGACACTCAATTAGATACTTGTCTTAACTCAAAAGAATATTTGTCATGCTAAGTCACTGTCAAAAATGAATTCAGTTTATTAATTACTTACATATTAGTGAATGTTAAGAGTACGCGGTCATTGTTGCTTTTAGAATAATTCATTTATGATTGTTCTAGTTTTACATTTAAAGATAAACGTTTTCTAGGAAAAAAATAAAATAATCTAGAAGAAGAAGATTCTTTGTTCTTTGAACTGCTCATTAACTATTAAGTGGCTAATAAAGTGCATATAGTGTGGAGTAGAGTTGTTACGGAGTAGAGATGTTATGGAGTAGAAATGTTACGGAGTAGAGTTGTTGTGGAGTAGGGATGTTATGGAGTAGGGATGTTAGGGAGTAGAGAAATTTAGAGTAGAGATGTTAGTCACCCAATATTACAGTAGAGGTAAAGTATCTTACTTGAAAAAAAAAAACTTTATAATAACAAGTTTTAGTTAGCGGGCCAAAAAAACTTTTTGGCCCTTGGGTCACAAAGTCCAACTTTTAGCAAAATTAAACAAAAAGTGTCGCTTTTAGAATCAATCCAATAAAGAATATATTTTTGTGTTTTAGTGCAGTCTTTTAAAACTGCAGATATGTAAAATCAGCTGATTTTCACTTTCCGACCGCTGTCATGCTAACGGGTGGAAAATGAGCACTATATACTAACTAGGTCGTAGGAAAACATGTTTTAACATTACCCTCCTTCCGGGTCTGGCAAAAAGAAAAATACTACTAATTTATTCATTTTGATTCATACATCTGTTAATAATTAATATTAATATCATTAATTATTTAATTAATGTTATTGAACTTAAAGCTAGGTTAGCACTTGATTTAATAATAATTTAAATTATTTATAATTATTGCGTAATAATTTTTTTAATAAATCAATAGATATTAAAGGTAAATACAAAGTAAGAAATTTTCACTGTTGTTTACGTTTTAGTAATAATGCAGGGATTTTATGCAAAACAATTGCAGAAAGCTTTACAGTGCGGTCCAAAAGTTTGTTTTCTTGACTATAGAGTTAATGTGTTTGTCCCATTTCAAATCCTCACTCACAGTTATACCCAGATCTTTCTGTTCTATTCATTGACTTCATTAACTTGAATATTTCCAATGTAGTACTGATGCCTAGGATTGTTTCGTCCAAGATGTAGAATAGAATATTTGGCATCATTAAGAGGCATTTGCCAAACCTCTGTCCAGACTTTGATTTTACTCATAAATAAGACAACTTGATATTTTCAGCTCTTAAAGGGTGGGTAGGGGCATGGGGGGACTTGTTTTAGAATGGAAAGGGGGTCGTGTATTAAAAGTAATATAAAATCAAAAAGTTAATAGTCGGAGAGCTGGTGACCATTTTTATTTCATTATTTGCTCCCGGCTATATTTTATCTATGTATTCAGATTAAGCTTTTTAAATTTTTAGACCGAACCCGGTTCCTTTGGGTGCTAGAAGCTCCAAAAGCTATGACAATGAGCTACCAAAAAATCTATTTTTAACATGCCGAGTCATATACATTTCATTTAATACGTTCAGATTAAGCTATTTTCATAGTTATACAGAATAATTTTGGGGCCAAGTTGTGAAAACAGTCTTTTAAAAGTGCCTTTAAAATATGTGATACCTAATTTTTTTTAAAGAAATGAGAATTTATGAAATGACATGTTGATTAAATGTCTTTTTTTAACTCTTAGCTTAGTGAATAATTGTGTAAAACTGTGAAAATAGACTAATTTAAATGTAATAAATGTAATTTGTTTGACTTGGTAAGTTAAAAATATATTTTTCGGGGACCCCATTTCACCACCTTTTCGAGGCTTTTAGCATCCAAAGGAACCCGATCCAGGACCTGGCGATTTGCAAGTAACTTAATTTATTATTCCATCAATCTATTTTCTAATCATCGTACAGAGTGATATTGGTAGACTGACAGTTTCGGGCTGCTGGCCCTCTTCAGTACCAAGAGTCTTGGTACTGAAGAGGGCCAGCAGCCCGAAACTGTCAGTCTACCAATATCACTCTGTACGATGATTAGAAAATAGATTAATGGAATAATAAATTAATATTTTTATAATTTTGTTTGAAATTAAAAATTTCTGTCCTTACTAATTTTACGTCTAACCACCCGTTAGTGGTACTATGTGCTTGAGACACACAAGTCTTCAACTTGCTACCATTCAAAGTCTCCAGATTAGGAGAGGTATGAGTAGTTGTCTACATCTAGAAATAGATGGCGCACAAGTCTACATCAATCTAATGGCTATATTCCTTTTGCGAGTAAAGTCTAAAAACGTTTTCTTAATCAGCGTGCAGAGTTGACTCTTGGTACTGAAGAGGGCCAGCAGCCCGAAACTGTCAGTCTACCAATATCACTCTGTACGATGATTAGAAAATAGATTGATGGAATAATAAATTAATATTTTTATAATTTTGTTTAAAATTAAAAATTTCTGTCCTCACTAATTTTACGTCTAACCACCCGTTAGTGGTACTATGTGCTTGAGACACACAAGTCTTCAACTTGCTACCATTCAAAGTCTCCAGATTAGGAGAGGTATGAGTAGTTGTCTACATCTAGAAATAGATGGCGCACAAGTCTACATCAATCTAATGGCTATATTCCTTTTGCGAGTAAAGTCTAAAAACGTTTTCTTAATCAGCGTGCAGAGTTGACTCTTGGTACTGAAGAGGGCCAGCAGCCCGAAACTGTCAGTCTACCAATATCACTCTGTACGATGACTAGAAAATAGATTGATGGAATAATAAATTAATATTTTTATAATTTTGTTTAAAATTAAAAATTTCTGTCCTTACTAATTTTACGTCTAACCACCCGTTAGTGGTACTATGTGCTTGAGACACACAAGTCTTCAACTTGCTACCATTCAAAGTCTCCAGATTAGGAGAGGTATGAGTAGTTGTCTACATCTAGAAATAGATGGCGCACAAGTCTACATCAATCTAATGGCTATATTCCTTTTGCGAGTAAAGTCTAAAAACGTTTTCTTAATCAGCGTGCAGAGTTGACTCTTGGTACTGAAGAGGGCCAGCAGCCCGAAACTGTCAGTCTACCAATATCACTCTGTACGATGACTAGAAAATAGATTGATGAATAATAAATTAATATTTTTATAATTTTGTTTAAAATTAAAAATTTCTGTCCTTACTAATTTTACGTCTAACCACCCGTTAGTGGTACTATGTGCTTGAGACACACAAGTCTTCAACTTGCTACCATTCAAAGTCTCCAGATTAGGAGAGGTATGAGTAGTTGTCTACATCTAGAAATAGATGGCGCACAAGTCTACATCAATCTAATGGCTATATTCCTTTTGCGAGTAAAGTCTAAAAACGTTTTCTTAATCAGCGTGCAGAGTTGACTCTTGGTACTGAAGAGGGCCAGCAGCCCGAAACTGTCAGTCTACCAATATCACTCTGTACGATGATTATAAAATAGATTGATGGAATAATAAATTAATATTTTTATAATTTTGTTTAAAATTAAAAATTTCTGTCCTTACTAACTTAATTTAAATGTACTTTAAGACATATGTAAAATACAGCTGGGAGCAAATAATGAAATAAAAATGGTCGCCAGCTCTTAGACTATAACGGCGTGAAACTTGACGAGAAAATAAGATAAAAACTTTTCGCAAAAAAACTTCTATGTCACTAAAAAGTAAAAAATAAAAAATACTTAAGTCGGTGCCAATTTCACCATTTCCTAAATTAATTACTAACAATTATTTTTTTATTATTGTTTGCTGTGAAATTAGCACCGACTTTTTCAAATTTTTGTAAAAAAATGTATTTTTCACCATTTGTCCCCCTTGCCGCTCCCCAATGTTCACCAAAAACAATCCCGAGCGAGAACTTTTGATAACATACGTGTATGCCAAATTTCAAATATCTAGCTTAAAGCGTTCTTAAGTTATCGTGCTTACAAGATTTTCCGGACAGAACGATCGACCGACCGATCGACAATTTTTTTTTTTTTTGCTTGAAATTGATTTGAACATAAAACGTCATGAAATGCAAAAATACGCAAAAAAAATTGAAATTTTTGCACGTATGCAATGCTTTTCGAAATTTTAAAAATTTTCAAAATGGTAAAGCAATAAGCGATTTTCTTTTTAAATGTCAGTTAGTCTGTCCGTCCGTCCGTCCGATGTCACGATTTTTGTAAACACGATAATCCGATCGAATTGAATTTTTTGGGAAAAATTAAGTTCTACGAGGGAAGGATCTCTTTTTTTTAAGTAATTCCTTAAAAAAAAGTTATGGATGTTAAACTTTTAAAAAATCGAAAAAAGCTCAAAGAAAAGTCCGATTAACGTACCTTTTTCAGGAAATATTACTTTTATTAAAAGGATCAATTCTATCAATTTTAAAAATATCCCCTCATAAAAAAAATTATGAGAGGTTAAACTTTTAAAAAAATCGAAAAAAGTGAAAATAAATTCCGATTAACGTAACTTTTTCAGGAAAAAAATCTTTTTACTATAAGGATCAATTTTACCAATTTTAAAGGTAATTCCCCCGAAAACAAAAAGGTATGGGGAGTTAAACTTTTTTAAAAAATGAAAAAATTATAATTAAGAAAAAATCTTTTTTTTTTCGTTTTTCGCAATTTTTTTTCAATTTTTTTTTAAATTCTTTTTGTTTTATAAAACATGATTTTTTTTTAAATTGTTATTTTTTTATTTTTTTTTGTTTTTTTGCACAAAGAAAAAAAAGTAAAAAAAAATCTTGGATCTTTTTTTTTTCAAGTATTTGGGCAAATGCAATATACCATTTACTTTATTATTCCATCAATCTATTTTCTAATCATCGTACAGAGTGATATTGGTAGACTGACAGTTTCGGGCTGCTGGCCCTCTTCAGTACCAAGAGTCAACTCTGCACGCTGATTAAGAAAACGTTTTTAGACTTTACTCGCAAAAGGAATATAGCCATTAGATTGATGTAGACTTGTGCGCCATCTATTTTTAGATGTAGACAACTACTCATACCTCTCCTAATCTGGAGACTTTGAATGGTAGCAAGTTGAAGACTTGTGTGTCTCAAGCACATAGTACCACTAACGGGTGGTTAGACGTAAAATTAGTAAGGACAGAAATTTTTAATTTTAAACAAAATTATAAAAATATTAATTTATTATTCCATCAGTCTATTTTCTAATCATCGTACAGAGTGATATTGGTAGACTGACAGTTTCGGGCTGCTGGCCCTCTTCAGTAATTATTTTTATAATTTTGTTTAAAATTAAAAATTTCTGTCCATACCATTTAGTGTGAATAGTATATAATGGGATGCGTAGCATTACATATCTTCACGGCTTGTTTTATTTTTCGGTTTGAATATTGTTAATAATTCTCTTGTAATTAGAGAGGCCTGTTTGCTGAACTACCAATATTAAATTACCGACATGTGTCATTAAATTTTAATGCTCTCATTTTGTACATATGTACAAACATAATATGTATTAAATATCCTATTTTTTAGTAATAATATTATACTAGCAAAGAAAAACAATCTAGTTTCCTCAACCACAAAAATAGTACCTTCTATCACGCTAATAAAAATCCAGGAAATTCACAAAATATATCACTTCTCTCTCAAGTCAACTTGACAGTGTATTTACCTACCCAGATAACACAGGTTTATACAATGGATATCCCCAGAATGTCCGAAGAACAAGAACAGCTCTATCCGCATAGACAAAATAAACAAATAGATTGATTTTTGACCGTCTGCGCATACTTCTGCGTCCCGACTAAATGCGTCCTCCATTTTGATTCCAATTGTGCAACATAAAGTAAAAAAATATATATTTTATGTTAGTAACACTGTGTTGCGTTAGATAGGACTATTTTCTTTGTTAGAGATGTGTCTTTTCATTACACTTCAGTTGTCAGTAAAAGTTTCTTTTTGTCGTTGTTTTGTTGCAACAGTTTGTTATATATGTAAAAACTAAATCAATGTGTTATACTACACAGATATTTATTTATTTTTACCAGTAATTTAAATATAAAAAGATAATTCTTCGCACACACCTCTAACATATTCGTGCAACAGGTTAACATAACCTAATTTATGTATGTTTTGAGTTTGTTTTCGAGGTTTTTCTGTTATTTTTTCTACGCGTTTGGTGTTTTGTGCTAGAAGGGTGAACATTTTATTTTATTATAGACTATATAATAGCGTTTTTGAACTTTTAAAGTCTTTCTGTGTTTTTTGTATATTTTATAGTGCTTTTTCAAAGAACTAGTAAAATCTTTGCAATTACGTGTTTTATAAAAAGTTGTAGAAACATAAAACGACTGCTACCTGCAGACAGCAGTATCATATTTTTTAGGTTAGTTTGATTTTTTTTAATATAACATAAGAAACAAATAAAATTTTATATACCTAATGCTTAATAAAAACAATTAACTGCCTGTGATACAGGATAAAATGTAGGTAATTTTTATTGTTTTTCTTTTTGTGAGAATTGTGATGCACACAAAGTAGTAATTTTTACTTAAGTTTTTCTTTTGGGGTATATTCAAGAACTACGTGACACACTTTTTGGACATTTTCACAGAAACAGAATGATATACTTTGACAGTAAATAATAAAAACATTAAAAAGTAAGGTTATGTCGTTTATTTATTTACATTTTACCCACTAATTTAAATTTCCCGGCTGATTTATGACGTAACTTCCGATCAAAATGCAGGACTCGTAAATTTGTATATAACCTTGAGATGACAGCTCATCTATGTTCTTTGTCTATGCCTATCCGAGAACTTTGGACAAGGAATTTATAGTCCTTTGATGTCTTTAGCTCAAATCCTTGACCACCATTTTTCCGGACAGACGGATAGATTGAAAAAAAAATTATTTTTTTAGCGCGAGACTTTTATACTAATTTAATTTTTGACATACCTGCTTTTTATTAGTTATAGCTGAAACGGAATCCACGTTTTTGTAGGTAGGAAGTGCGAGTTCCGAAGTACATAAAATTAGAACCAGGGTATCTGAAAAATAATAAAATAACATTTCTAGAAAAATAATACTATTTGAAAATTCTGTTTTTAAAATAATATACTTAAAATTTAATCTAATTTTATAATAAAGTTTTTCCCGTTTTCTATGATTGGATAAGTTTCTTTGTGATCGGGTTACCTAAATAAATATCATAAACTAGTAGTTTTACTTTAAAAATAAACACGATAAAATAAAAAAAATGTGTTGATATTGGCAATTTTTTTATAATTCACTTAAAATAAACTTAAATTCAGTTAAAATAAACTTTATTTTTAACTTTCATATAAGCTTTGTAATACTGATTGTTTTAAGTTTAGTTCTTTCCTTAAAATCGATGAGCTTGGACTACTTTAGATTAAACTTCGCCTAATTATAACAAAATTCTAAAAACCGATATCTACCTCATTTTTGTTTTTGGTCTTCTGATCATTGGTCTACATTAATATCCATAAAAATAGCCTGTGTAAAAAATTTGAGCAAAATCAAAAATAACATAAAAAAATAAACAACCCTAGTGACGCGGATTTTTTTTTTAATTTTTTAATTTAAAACCAGCGGTATTAAAAATAGTTTCGTCCATCTTTTTTTTTCTCAGTCCACTGTGCACTGTACATTTTAATACTTATTAAAATACACTGCCCAGTAAAAAAGCTTTCCCATTTTTCAACTCGCGCATAAAATTGATTTTTTTATTATCAGATTCCTTTCAGCAACCTTAAAAACTCCAATATACCAATTTTCAAGAAAACTACCCCGCCCCTCAGTTTAAAATTTTCAAAACGGAAAAGCAATTGTTTCAATTATGAAATTAATACAATTTTACTTAAGAAGACAAGAAATTTAATAAAAGCGTTCACCTGCTCAAAATTAACAAAATATTTGTTTAGTGTAGTTAATGTAGATATGATAATTCAAAATATAATGAATACAGTTCACTTGCGGTTTTGTAGATAATATTTATTTAAAATATTAAAAGTATTATTTTACACTTATTATCGATAATAAAAATAAATCCAATTTTTGCATTCCCATTTTGAAAATTTTCAAAATTTCGGAAAGCCTTGTATTTGTGAAAATATTCTCAAACATTTTTTTGCGTATTTTTGCGTTTTATGACATTTTATGTCGATATAAATCAATTTCAAGCAAAAAAAAATTGTCGGTCGGACGGGTATATTACCCAAAGTTCTAGCTCGGGATTGTTTTTGATGAACATTGGGGTGCGGCAAGGGGGGCAAATGGGGAAAAATATTTTTTTTTTTAGAAAAATTTGGACTTTTGGAGTGTTAAGCCCATGTTAATGGTAATATAGCGTTACAGGGGGGGGTCCAAAATGATCAAAATTTGCGTTACGTAATCTGGGATTAGTTACCTGTGTGCCACGGTGGGCTTTAAGCTTACGGAGATGAAAAAATCGAACACTCCATAACTGACAACGGGATATTGTTTCTAATGCTTTTATAATTACATGTTCGTTAAGAACAAAATCGTAGGTTTAGCCGTTTTTTATTCCATAAAAAATTAGTATATTAGTATATATGTGACCCAAAAAAAATTTCAAATTAAAAAGTTTGGAGGTCTCACCCCTTAAATTTGTTTATTGGGGTAAGAGTTTCATCCCCAATTTTTTTCAAAATTTTTGAAAAAATCTAGAGGTCGCTCACAGCTATTTTTCAGAAAAATATGTTTGCTTAGCTTTTTTTATTTTTTTTAAGGCCCAAAGATTTTTTATTTAAATATTTTTAACACGAAACGGTATAAAGGGATAGTAAATTGCTAACCTCAAAAAAAATCTGAATTTTTCTTTCAAAATGGCGGAGCTGTACCCTTTAAAGTTTGAAAATTCACTACATTGCTTGATTTTAGGTCTAATTGCAGGCACAAAAAAATGTTTTTAATTGTCTTCAAACATTGTGCGTGTAGCCCAATATGTCCTCACATAAAAACAACTATATTTTTTTATCGGATATACAGGGTATCCAGAAAAAATAATATATACATTTTTTTAACATTTTTGAGAGATAAATTCGGTTTTTAGTGACAGGGTAGGACTCAAATAAGGTAACTTCTATATAACGCGTTATATAGTTCCCTTATGTTGAGTCCTACCCTGTCACTAAAAACCGAATTTATCTGTCAAAAATGTTAAAAAAATGTATATATTATTTTTTCTGGATACCCTGTATATCCGATAAAAAAATATAGTTGTTTTTATGTGAGGACATATTGGGCTACACGCACAATGTTTGAAGACAATTAAAAACATTTTTTTTGCCTGCAATTAGACCTAAAACCAAGCAATGTAGTGAATTTTCAAACTTTAAAGGGCACAGCTCCGCCATTTTGAAAGAAAAATTCAGATTTTTTTTTGAGGTTTGGACTTTTTTTAAATTTAAATAAAGTAATAAATTATCCCGTTGTATTTTAGCTTTGAGAAAGTCATAATATATGATGAAACCTAAAGTGTACTGAGAAGTGACGAATAAAAAGTGTCAAAATTAACCCAAAACTTTTGTTTTTATAATTCATGAAATTTGTATTGCCAACGTATAGTTTAGTAATATTAAATAATTAATAAAATTTACATTTTGAATAATTAAAAACTTGCATTTTTTGTGGACTCTTCTCTATTTTATAAATTATGATGGTTTAAAACTGGTTTAAACTAAGAATAAAAAAATAGTTTTACTTTTCTACGTTATTAAAATCGAAAAATTATTTTTTTTTGCAATTTTGGCTTAAGAATAGTCATAAACCGTCGAGAAAATGTGAAAAAAGTTTGTGTTGAAAAAATCTCTGTCTGTCGGTCTGTATGTAAAACTTATAACTTTTTAACGGAATATCCGATATTACAAAATCTTTGGCCAAACGTTTCAGGAATAGAAATTTACGTCCCATATTTAGGTTATCATTAGCAGAGCGAGGGGCCAAAATGGACAAAAACTATAATTTTTAGCGATATCTTATCTTATTATTTATAGTAGGACAAATTGTTTTGCATAAATGAAAATAATGTTTAATTGCCTGCAAAAACATATATAATCATTTTTATCGTCGGACTATTAGTTTCCGAGATATAGGCATTGAAATAAATTTTGATATATTTTTACATTTTTAATTAGATGTCAAATTTTGACACTAGTAAAATTTCAATCATAGATAAAATTAATTTCAATTAATTTTTGTTTTAATTAATTTCTGATAATGGTGCGGTCAGAAAAAACAATTCGATAAAGCTATAAAGAAAAAAACAAAAGGAAATGGTTAAAAAATGCAGGAAAAGTAAAGTCAGTTTGATATCTTACTTTATAAACTTCCTCATTTTTCCACCCGTCTAGAAAAGTTATTCAATTCACATTTTGTTTTGGAAACTATGCTAAAAGTGTACATAATAATAATACAAATTGAAAAAAAGTTTTATTATACATCGTAAAATATAATTCCTGCAATTTAGTTACCGAATTAACGAAATAATTCGACCTGAATTATTTTTTTACTACAACTATAGGCAAAAAAACTACTATGCGTTATATCTCAAAAAACGAGCTGATCGAGAAAAACGAATCAAGGTTCCGCATCAAATAGACCTAGAATCAACTAAAATGGTGTCGGCAAATTTTTAAGTGTAGAACAGTATTTTTTAAACAAGTTAAGTAAATAGAAAATTAATTTTAGTTTTTAAATAATCCATCCAAAAAACGGACTACACGGTTAGTAAAAACCATACCTGCTATTTATTGGATGAATTTGGCCAATATAAAACAAAACTTCTTGATGTTTGTCCAATACAAAATTCCTTACACAAACTTAATATCACTAATTAATATCATATTTATTAGCGCACTGTAATAAATAAATCACAACTTTTTTTCAAACACAACTGCATGAATTATTAATTTGTTTTGGCCAAAATTTTATCAAAATAATATTTGTTTTAAATAATAATATTTTTTAAAAATATTGACAATATTTTTATAGTATTCTTGACGAAATAATTGACTCTTTGATAGATCGCCCCCTGTGTATATTATCGCGATCCGTAACAAACTGATTGTAATTTTAAATGAACGCGTTATTATTATTTTTTTGTACTCTCGTAAGCCGGCTTTCGGATGTTCTCTATTTGTTAGCTAGATATATGTATATGCTACTATATAGACGATCTGCTCGTTTATAAGTGAAAAACCGTAAAGCGTGGATAAGCGAGAAAGGTGGAAATATTATGATCGGGATGTTGCTGCAGCCACATTACTTTCTTTTTCTATTTTGCGACTCTTATAAGCTCATAATCACACGCATTTTGCGTGTTCTTATAGGCCTATAAGAGGCCTCTACTTTTTTTTCTGTTGGGTTGGCAACATACAAAAGCCTATCTCTTGACGTTTTGCGTGCAAATGTCAATGTCGATTTAGAGTTTAATTTTTACAAAATTTTGTGTTAGGGTTATTTTTTACCGTGTTAAAATTGTGGACCGGTTAATTGCAGTAAAAAAAAAGAAGAGATGACTGTAAAATATATCAAAATATCATTTATTCTTAGAATTTTAAACATAGTGTAAACTGTAATGCCAACCCAAAACAAAAATCCCTAAATCAGTCATCAATTTAAATGTAAGTTTTTTAAATTTTAGAGCAAAATAGAAAAAACTGTATAAAGCACTCGTTTCATAACACGTTTTTAGAGCACTAGAACTTTAGAAAATTCGCCGCACGCGGCTCGTTTTCTAAACTTGTACTCGTGCGCTAAAAACGTATGTTATGAAACTAGTACTTTAATATACTATTAATAGAAAAACCCGAGGAACAAACCCTCCCTGAATACACTAGGCAAAACGGTTTCTTGCCCTGATTGGAGTCATATGTTTTTTAACTAATTTTGGGTAGCTGAAACCGAATCTGGCCTCAGAATATTTCTATTACCTAAGTTTTCTGAGAAAAATGAGATAAAAATGTTAAAAAATCATTATTTTATCCCTCTTTTGTTCTAAAATCATGGGAGATAAAAATATTCCGAGGACAAATTTAAATTCGGCGACTCAATATTAGTTAAAAAATACCCAACTTAAAACATGGAAACTTTAAATTCATAGGTAGAATAAATAGGGATATTATGAAAAAAAATATTTAAAAAAAAATGAATAATGTGACAAAACTAAGTAGGGGTGGAGGGTAAGGAGAAGGGTGCATAAGGGGACAAGCTTATCGCCACGTGCTCATGCTAAAAATTGTCAAAAATAATTACTAGGGGGTCAAAAATTAACTAAAAAAATGTTACGTAATATGGTTCTTATCTAATAAAGTAACATTTTTATGATGTAGAACCATTAAAAAAAACAAAATAAAACACAATATTTTGTTCTATAAATTATTTTTAAATTGGCATGATTGCCTGTACTAAAATTTAAAAAATAAGTCTTGCTGGATTTTTTTTCAGGTAAAATTTGGATTCTGCCCCTTCAAATTGATAAGAAAAATATATTTTTTGGGCTCGGGAAAAAAGTTTACACTGTTTACTTTAATTTTGTTTCTTTTTCATTTATTTACTTTTTACGAAGAAACTAATCAAAATAAACATATATTTGTATAAATATTATTGTAGAGAATTTTATAATCTACAAATTAAGCCCTATACAATTTTTATACAGATTTGATAGTTTTGCCACAAAAGAGCAATTAAGTAAACTGCAATTTCATTTTAAGCTTTTTATTTTTTTTTTGCGTACTCACTCTGACACCCGGACAACATTTGCTATTTCACGTGGAAGTCATTATGACATCATTTAATGATTTAACGTTAAATGTATACACCTCATGACAAACTCATAACAAACTCATAACATGATCACAAAATCATGAGATGTGCTCATCATGATATTCGTATGAGTACATAACGTGGAAATCATGACATGATGCTCTCATGAGGCCTCATGAGTTTATGGATGTTGGCCGGGCAGTAGATCCTTGGCATATATATTTTTGAGTTCCTCGTATTTTTTTTTAATATACCCTAAAATTTTCAAAATCCTACCCTTTTTTTTAAGATTTTGAAAAAAAAAACGTGATTATACCTGGACTTATATCTCAAAAATGTTAGGTGCTGAAATTTTTCTAAGGTCAGATTCGGTTTCTAACTAATAAGAAAAATTTACTTTCCGATCGGGGCAAAAAAAAAGTTGAGATTTGTTGCCTAGTGATATCATTGTACAGCACGAACAATTCCTACATCGAGAAAAAAGTATATTTGTGGCAAATATAATTTTAATCATTACCAGGGCCCTGAAGTGGTTGGACTCAGGCCCGTACTAAACTTTTTTTAACCGTTTTCCGCAGACACGGCGTAGATTTTGCGCCTGGATAGTATGCAATTTGGAATTTCTCCCAGGAGTTACAGGGTGGCCTTTGAAAGGGACAGGTGTAGCCTTCTTGGCACATTCCAGTGCAGCGAATTCGCCATCTTTTATGATGTGCCTTATGTATTTTTGTTTTGCCATCTTCTATGATGTGCCTAGAGTATTTTTATATTAATGTTTTATGTACAAGTTAAAGTGAACCAAATATTTATGGTTATTAATCGTGTGAACTGTTGAATTTTAAGTTAATAATAATGGACGTTTAAAGATATTTTTTTTGTGTGTTTTTAATAATAACTTTTTATATTAGCGTGGAAATTACTACAGTAGTAATTTATCAGTGATAGTGCGCAAGTCAGGATACATATCCAATTAGTACTTGCGCACTGGAAACCTCATGATTATATAGAGAAACCCTGATTAATTATTCGGAAGAAAAAGACGAAATAAATAGAGAGAGAGGAATTTCTCCCAACTCCGACTAACTACGGCTTTTCGCGTCTCAGTACCTAATAAGGCAAACCATTTTTTGGTTATTTTTGTGACATGTAATGTATAAAAATCTATTTTGAGCAAAAAATTCAGCCAATTGGTTTGTCCGGGATAGTAACTCAAGCATGCTTTAAGTTAGAGATTTAAAATGTCCTAACATTGCTATTAAAGCCAAGACTAGTCAAGTGTCGTTTGTTCTCGCGGACGTTTTGTTTTTCGCGGACGCAGAAAACTTGTATTAACAAATTATAATTAATAATAAGTAATTATTGAAAATATTACTATGAATTTGATATCAGCGACGCTTTAATAGTGGTGACCATTTTTATTAAGTTAATTTCTTGTGTATAATTTTAATAAGAATTAACCAGAACGTTTTTACAGGGTTGTCAATCGCCAGTTCCTAGATCGGGTTCCTTTGAATGCTAGAAGCTTCAAAGAGGTGGTGTATCCCATACCTATAAAAAATATTTTTTTAATTGGGAGATTTAGCTCAGTGGTCAATGGCATCGATATAGCCTGACACTGATCTAATGATCGTGAGTTCAAACCTCACTGGCGCCGATTGCCTTTTTCAGTTAATTAATAATTGAAATTTGGCGAAGGCGTACTCCCTAGATATATTGGTTCGAAAGTCAATTAAAGCCGGTGGTTCCCTCTACTACTAGCCCACACAAGTCCTGGACTTAGGGGATGCTTAGTTAAGTAGAATAGTACGAGGTTAAAAACAAACATAAACATAAACATAAACTTACCCAGTCAAATACACTACATTATTACATTTAGATTAGTCTATTTTCACAGTTTCACACAATTATTCAGCAGGCCAAGGAGTAAAATCATACTTCAAAAAGTTGAATTGACATATTTCATTACTATAAAGTCGAAAAAATTTTCATTTAATCAAAGTTTCATTTCGTAAATTCTCATTTCTTTAAAAAATCGAGTATCACAGTTTTACACAATTATTCAGTAGGCCAAGGAGTAAAATCATACTTCAAAAAGTTGAATTGACATATTTCATTACTATAAAGTCGAAAAAATTTTCATTTAATCAAAGTTTCATTTCGTTAATTCTCATTTCTTTAAAAAATTGAGTATCACAGTTTTACACAATTATTCGGCAGGCCAAGGAGTAAAATCATACTTCAAAAAGTTGAATTGACATATTTCATTACTATAAAGTCGAAAAAAATTTCATTTAATCAAAGTTTCATTTCGTAAATTCTCATTTCTTTAAAAAATTGAGTATCACAGTTTTACACAATTATTCGGCAGGCCAAGGAGTAAAATCATACTTCAAAAAGTTGAATTGACATATCGTCGGCTTACAAGTAAAGAGCACTAAATCCAAAAACATGGTTTTGAGATATTGACAAATTTAACTTTCATTGTTGTTTTTTAATTTTTGTAATAATTGTTTTTCGAAAAAAACTACCTCAAATTGCAATGACATGTTTGGACATAACGATGTCCCATTTGCAGTTAAATAAAGAAAAATTGAAGTAGTTTAATTCAACTAAATTTAAAAAAAGACATGGACTTAGTGCCTTTTACTTGTAGGTCCACGACGTCGGCTGACAAGTAAAGAGCAAGTCAATAAAATGATATAAAAAACAACTATTTAAAATTAAAACCCTTCTATTAATTAAACGTAATGTATAACTATAAAGTAGAAAACAAGATGTTTACATACATTTTCAAAAACCTAGATTTTTAAAAG
Organism: Brachypterus glaber; assembly: GCA_958510825.1. Lineage (NCBI taxonomy): Eukaryota > Metazoa > Arthropoda > Insecta > Coleoptera > Kateretidae > Brachypterus > Brachypterus glaber. The sequence continues at coordinate 35,145,180 of OY294048.1, forward strand.
AAGGGTTTGGACTTTTTGATTGTTTAAAGAACGTTTCCAAAATTAATAAAATTAATTAGTATTAATTATATGAAACTGCTTACTATGCCAGAACTAAGACAGTTTTCAGAGGCCATCGGCTGTGCCGGCAAAGAAGCATCTCCTAAAGTCAATAATTATAATGAATCATTACACTAGGCAACAAATCGCAACTTTTTTTTTTGCCCCGATCGGAAAGTAAATCTTTCTTACTAATTCGAGGGCGTAGAGTCCGAATCTGACCTTAGAAAAATTCCAGCACCTAAAATTTTTGAGATATAAGTTCAGGAAATAATGACGTATTTTATCAAAATCTTTTAAAAAAATAGTAGAATTTTGAAAATTTTAGGGTATATTAAAAAAAATACGAGGAATTCAAAAATCTATATGTCAAGGACCTACTGTCAGAGTAAGTACGCGAAAAAAAATAAAAAGATAAAATAAAATTGCAGAGTTTACTTAAATGCTCATTTGTGGCAAAACTATCAAATTTGTTTAAAAATTTTATAGGACTTAATTTGTAGATTATAAAATTCTCTACAAAAATATTTATACAAATATTTTTTTATTTTTCTTAGTTTGTTAGTAAAAAGTAAATAAATGAAAAAGAAACAAAATTAAAGTACACAGTGTAAACTTTTTTCCCGAGCCCAAAAAATATATTTTTCTTATCAATTTAAAGGCGCAGAATCCAAATTTGAACTTAAAAAAAAATCCAGCAAGTCTTATTTTTTAAATTTTAGTACAGGCAATTATGCCAATTTAAAAATAATTTATAAAACAAAATATTGTGTATTTTTTTTGTTTTTTTTTTTATGGTTTTACATCATAAAAATGTTACTTTATTACATATGAACCATATTACGTAACATTTTTTTAGTTCATTTTTGACCCCCTGGTAATTATTTTTGACAATTTTTAGCATGAGTACGTGGCGATAAGCTTGTCCCCTTATGCACCCTTCTTCTTACCCTCCAACCCCAACCTAGTTTTGTCACATTATCCATTTTTTTTTAAATGTTTTTTTTTTCATAATATCCCTATTTATTTTAACTATGAATTTAAAGTCCATGTTTTAAGTTGGGAATTTTTTAACTAATATTGAGTCTCTGAATCTAAATTTTTCCTTGGAATATTTTTATCTACCATGATTTTAGAACAAAAGAGAGATAAAATAATGATTTTTTAACATTTTTATCTCATTTTTCTCAGAAAACTTAGGTAATAGAAATATTCTGAGACCAGATTCGGTTTCAGCGACCCAAAATTAGTTAAGAAACATATGACTCCAATCAGGGCAAGAAACCGTGTTGCCTAGTGTTATTCGAGGTGTTATTAATGATAAAACACTTCACTTCAGTGCATAAACATTTGAAATAATCTACAAGTAAAACGCACTAAGTGCACTAAGTGACTTAGTGCCTATTGCCAGATAAAATTTTAATCAAAATCAAATTGGTGCGTTTTGTATAGTGAGTAACTCCCTTGGCAGTCCACCTAGAAGTTAGGTCAGTTTACCTATACATAGATCATCAAAATTAACTACAGTGCTAGTAAAATCTCAAAAAAGTGACTTAGTTCCTTTTACTTGTAAGCCGACGATATTTCATTACTATAAAGTCGAAAAAATTTTCATTTAATCAAAGTTTCATTTCGTAAATTCTCATTTCTTTAAAAAATTGAGTGTCACATATGTCAAAGGCACTTTTTCTTACGCCTTGGCCCGGAATTATTGTGTCTGTGAAAATTTCCCAATCTGAAGGTAATAAAAGTCATGTGTTTGACTAGTTTAAAAAAATGGCTTTTTAAGGTAACTCATTTCACCACATTTTTGGTGCCTGTAACACCCAAAGGAACTGGTTACAGAGCATATATACATATGTCTTAAAGTACTTCTTATTAAGCAAGTAGCTTAATAAGAAAGTACCTAAGTCATATTAGTAGGAGAGCTGGTGACCATTTTTATTTCATTATTTTCTTCCGGCTGTATTTTATATATGTCTTAAAGTACATTCAAATTAAGCTATTTCCAAATGGATAGGCTCCGGATCCGGTTCCTCTGGGTGCTAGAAGCTCTAAAAACTGTGGCAACGAGCCACCAATAAATCTATTTTCATAGACACAATAATTCCGGGCCAAGGCCTGAATAAGAATTAACCAGAATTAACCAGAACGTTTTTACAGGGAAATAGCTTAATTTGAATGTACCTTAAAACATATATAAAATACAGCCGGGAGAAAATAATAAAGTAAAAATGGTCACCACCTCTTAGACTATAATATGGTATCAGTAATGCAGATTGGCGTTTCCTTCATTCATAAATCACTGGAAGGTCTCCATGAGTGGCTTAAACTATTACGTACGAGCCGGCATGTCATTTGAAAAATTATCCCCTCGGTGTTATACTCTTCACACCTCTACACGCTAGAAGAGTAAGTATTATGCGTTTTCAGGGGTACTCCGAGGCATTTTTTTTATTGGAAAGGGGGGGGGGGCAGGACAAATTGACGGAAAATTTTGATGAATGATGAAAAAAGATCCTTACCCTGAAAGAATCTTTAGACCTAGCGAAAAAATTTGATCACTAAAAAACACAGTGCCCAGTAAAAGAGCTTTCCCATTTTTCACCTCCGCACGTCAAATGGATTTTTTATTATTAGATTCACATTTAGCAACCTTATACCAATTTTCACGAAACTACCCGCGTCTCTTAGGGGGTGAAGTTAGAATTTTTTTTATTATCAGATTCTCTTTCAGCAACCTTAACAACCCCAATATACATACAAATTTTCACAAAAACTACCCCCCATCCCTCAGGGGGTGAAATTAGAAAACATTTATTATAGGATTCAGTTTTAGCGACCTCAAAAACCCCAATATATAAATTTTCAAGAAAACTACCCCCTGCCCCTCAGGGGGTGGATTTAGAATTGTTTTATTATCAGATTCACTTTCAGCAACCTCAAAAAGCCCAATATACCAGTTTTAACGAAGACTGCCCCCCCCCTCAGGAGGTGAAATAAGAAAAAAAAATATTATCAGATTCATATTCGTCGATACCAAAAACTCCTATATACCAATTTTTACGAAAATTGGAAATATTTTAAAATATTTACCCCCTCACTCCTGCGGGGGTGGAGTTTGTAAAAAAAATGTGTTTTTACCATAATACTATTATACGGTAGTTTCGAATTTTCAAAAAATTTCAAAAATCTTCCTACACAAAAAATTCTTAGTATAAGCAACTTTTTTTTTAATGTCTGTCTCGTCTGTCCGTATTTTGTGGAGAACTCAAGGACGAATTATCCGATCGACTCGAAATTTACAGGAAATATTAAGTTCTATAAGGGGAAATCTCTCTTGTTTTTCAAATCAAATATCCCAAAAACAAAAAAGTTATGGGGGGTTTGGAAAAAATAAATAAAAAAAACTTTAATTTTCATTTTTTTATTTTTTGTTTTTCGCAAAAAGAAAATTAAAAAAAATCTGAAAAATAAAAAAAATGAAAATTTTTCGTTTTTCACAAAAAAAATGAAATTTTTTTATTTTTTTTAAAATTGTTTTTTTTTTAAGATTTTTTTTCAATTTTTTTTTTTTCGTTTTTCGCAAAAAGAAAATTAAAAAAAAAATTGAAAAATTAAAAACAACATTTTGGAAAATTAATTGATTTTTTTTTTATTTTAGACAAAATTTTGCTGGTTTCGAGTAAGAATTAACTTATGATATTCCTCTGCCGTTAAGCTGCGAGGAGTATAACAAAGGCAATACTACCCACTGCGAAGCATGTTCTATGAATTGCGAAACATTGAATATCTTCACGGCGTGTTTAATATTTTGATTGAACGAGTTAACGAGTTAGTTCATTTGCTTGAATGAATCTACTTAAATCAATCTAATCGCAATTCAGAGTCTTTAAATACAAAAGTTCACACACATACGGGGTATTTTTTTAATTTTAAACCCCACTTTTCTTTCAGGCAATGTTTCATCCAAGCGCGAAGCCAAGGGCGAAGGTAACGTAATGAGGTGTAATTTAATTAATAAATAGCTTCTCATTATTATTTTTTTGAAGAACTTATGAAGAAGTTGTTAGAGGTCAACTGACCTTCAGATTTAAAAAAAATCACCTCCGGCGCTCTAGATTACAATGAATTCAAAATCGCAGGTTAAAATCTTTATCACAGATTCAAATAAAGTTGTTATTACTAGTACCCGGACAACATTTGCTATTTCACGTGGAAGTCATTATGACATCATTTAATGATTTTGAGTTCATGAACGCATACAGATGACTTCTCATTGTAAAGTCATTACGAGATCATGTCATGAAGCAGTGGTCTACGGAATGCGCATGCACAAACTTTAAATTAACCTCGAAATTTAAAATTAAAAAAAAAAAAAAGGAAATTACCCTGATTAAAAAGATCACATACACACACCATTTTGCTCATATTTTGAAAACTCGAAGAGACACCAAAAAAATAACGAAAAAATCGACCCCCCTAAACCCACACCCCCACATAAATCCATTTTTAACAACTCGAGGACAGCGGGATGTTCCCACTGGGAAATTCCCAGTGGGAATGTTCTCCAAGGTGACTGGGAGCACTAGTTCCTCTAGGCTAAAGCCTCCAGATATCTACGGCTCACCATACCAATCCGATAATGTGTATCGAATTAGCTGACCAGTAAGTTACTACTAGTAGTATATCCTTATAAAGACAGCTGCCTTTTAATACTAGTATTCTTAGAAGGCGACTTTATTCGTTTAATAAGTTAAGTTAGTGGTAGGAAATAACATGTGGGGTCATCTATAGCATAACGCTGTCAAGTGCACTGAAATTGAAACATTCAATCGAGTCCCGGGCAACATTTGCTATTTCACGTGGAAGTCATTATGACATCATTTAATGATTTAACGTTAAATGTATACATCTCATGAAAAAACTCATAACAAACTCATAACATGATCACAAAATCATGAGATGTGCTCATCATGATGTTCGTATGAGTACAAAATGTGGAAATCCTAACATGATGCTCTCATGAGGCCTATATGAGTTTATGGATGTTGTCCGGATAGTAGTAAGGGTGGGAGGCTGTAAGCCAGGCAACTATAGTTGATATTATTACCATAACCTATTATGTAATATTTAAGTGTAACAGTTATTATTATCCTAAGCTATTTATTGGATAAAACCTTGTATGGCACTCATAGGTAAACCGATATTGCCCTCTCGAAAATTAACCTGCTTGGCTGACGCATGGGCAATATCTTACTTTACCCACTAGTACCATAAATAACTATTTTTATTAACGTGCCTCAATAAAAGTCTGCTGTCACAAAACAAAAAACAAAAGCATTTAAAAACAAAAACAGGTGATACCCTCTATCGCTAAAATAACGAAGTAACGTAGGCATTTCTACCAGTTTTTAACCGACTTCCAAAAAGAGGAGGTTATCAATTCGGCGTGTGACTTTGTTTTCTAGATAAAAACATTTAAAGCCACTTTACACGGAGCAGCAATTTGTGCGCAAGTTTGATGCTATGCAAGTTTGTTGCAAGAATGATTCAGTCACTGCGCATGCCTTCAGGCAAGTTTGAGGCCATTTTCGAGCCATCAAATTATTTAGAACATGTTCTATTTTTCGGCGATTTTCACGGTTATTTTCGTGGTACCAACCTGGAAAAAAAGTTACCAAATCGATTTCATTTTACTAATATAGTAGCAACTGCACATGTTAATAATTATTATTATTAATAATAGGTCGGTCCGTCTAATTAAAAAACGTCCTTAAAAAAGCAAATGCTAGGTTATGTTTTTGTCAACAAACGCAGAGACTCGTCAAAATTGTCTGGTTGGCAGCACTGTTTATCTTGCAATATATAGCACCAAACTTGAGTACAACTTGCTCCGTGAAAAGGCAAATCAATGTCCAATTGACCTCATGATATATCTGGCAGCAAACTTGCATAGCATCAAACTTGAGTACAAATTGCTCCGCGTAAAGTGGTCTTTAAATGTATTACTTAACTTATATTTAATGAATATAAATGTCTTAAGATTATTAATTAACAAAAAACAAAGTTTATTTTATTGATTTCTATTTATTATTCTATATTCAAAAAGCAACATTTGTAACAAATTTCACTGCAACTAAATTTTTAATAAGGAGTCAAAATTCAAACAGTTTTTGTAGATAACTTAATTGTTTTTAAAGAAATTACATTTCTTAAAACAAAAGTGTGTTGTGTAAATTTTGAGTTAGAGTTAAGCATTGGTTACAATATTATAGTAAGTGTTAAATACACATTTAACATATTCAGCCGACCGACTTACGCATTTAAATATTCAAATATTTCCCGCCAGGAAGTGATCAAAAGAGTTCGCACACTAGCGACAAAAGTTGTAATTATAAATTGCGACCATCGTTACAAATCACTTTTCATTAATCCGTCAAACAATCAACAAGCCATGTAAGTCGAACTATTTATTCATTTGTAAACCATTGTGAACACCAACATCTGCTAACATCCAATAAATAACTAAATTGATTCAACTTCCAATGTTTTAATTAAACTACCTCAACATAAAACCAACCGTGCACAACATAAATTTTGGTCCTTCGAGCCGGATTTGGTTTTGAGGTATTGCATTGGTATGCTAGAATTTTTTGTGTTCGTAGGTCATATTTGAGATTGAACATATTTAATGAAAAGTGATTTGTAACGATGGTCGCAATTTATAATTACAACTTTTGTCGCTAGTGTGCGAACTCTTTTGATCACTTCCTGGCGGGAAATATTTGAATATTTAAATGCGTAAGTCGGTCAGCTGAATATGTTAAATGTGTATTTAACAGTAAGTACAGTAAGTTGTGAGTAAGTTCAAACAGTTTTTGTTGTGGGAAAGAAGGCAAATGATTGTAAATAAAACAGGTATGGTTGTGAATAAAATAGTATACAAACCTCGGTTCAACATGAAACAGTTTCCACCTCCTTATGTAATATACTATTGGATGTGCATCACAGTTATTAAAATATTTAGGATTGCCATGATAAATTTGAAGAATGTTATCTACATGTTTTTTAGGTATTTGGATACAGAAACCAGAGTTTTTGAAAGTTTCAAATAAGTTTTGTTTTTGTTATGTTACTTATAAACAAAAAAAAATCTCCAAAACTGAAAATTACACTGTGCAAGACCAAAATCTAAATGGGGATTTGATTGCACCAGACGATTATTTGAACTGTCAGTGGTAAAGGACTAAACGAGTTTTGTTAGGTTAGGTCGTTTAAGCGAGATATTTAATTTTGAACTTATGTATTTCTGGTGTTATCTATACGCGATTTTTCAGGATTTTTTAGCAAAAAAAAAAACAGAAAAATCAAAACCTTCAAAAAATTTAAAAAAAATAAAAAAAATATATGGTCGAATAGATAATTGTATCATATATGATTTAAGATCATCATACGACTCCCCTTTCCCTTTAAAACAATGGTCCCTGTGCCCTCCTACCCACATTTTAGAAGCTGAAAACATCAAATATATGTAAGAAGATAAACTATCTGTCTTATTTAAGTTTTTCAAATTTGAAGTCGATATCTCAACTAGTTCAAAAGTTAAGAAGGGAAGGGTGACTTTTGGGCATCACTGTATGCACAGCTATAGCTATAATATATTAAATTCTATTTGTAAAATAAAAGTATTCAAATTTTTGGCTAAATGAGTCAATTTGGAGATAAGATATCAAAACAGTTTCCTGTACAATGTTGTTATCAAATGCTTGAATTTTAATATACATACTACCGTTTTAAAATATAAATTACACTATTTTTATTTGTATAAGTGTGTATTTTTTCTATATCTTAATTCTATTTGGAAAAAAACGTGATTTAGCAGGTCCAGACTGCGATTTTTAAGGGAGTATGTTAAAACAATTTTAGGATACCTGCAGGATTAAAATAGTAGTTTTTCTACGACTGCTTTAGAATATAAAGCTTAAGCAAATACACACACTTTTCAAACACAGGATGAATCCATTCTAGCTCTAGATACGGTATGAATATTCCGTATCAAGTGTTAGAATGAGCACATGTAGTACCATCTCTTGTTTATAAAAGTAAAGAAAACTGTAGCAAAATTAGCAAAAATCGGCAAAAATATATATGTATATTTTACCATGAAACATTGAATAATTTAATGCAATTTAAAGTTTTGCGTTAAAATTACATAAAGTTTATTAGTTTTTCTTAATATTTAAACAGTTTTTTATCAATTTAGTTGAAAAAATTAAAACTGCTCCATCTATTGTTATATATCACAGTTTATGGCGTGGAGTAGCTAACACGTATTTTAAATCGCTCTCAAATAAGTCTAAAGTTTATAGTGTTATAACTAAAAATTTATTATTGTTCCAATACAAATCGATTGTATACTTAATATATTAGTTATTAAAATAAAAAAATAGTGAAGATGACAAGAAGCCAAACCGAAAAAGAACAAATTAAGAATAAGTGTGCAGTACTTGAATATTTTAATGGTGAGGATTTTATCAACTTTCTGACAGAAAAACTCGATAAAATATGGGACGATAAAATACAAACAAAATTTGCCGAAATGGAACAAAAAATACTGAATAACGAAAAAACAATAAACACGCTTACGTATCAATTGGAATCCCTTCAAGAAAATAATAAAAGAAAAAATATATGCATATATGGAATAAAAGAAGAAAAAAATGAAAATTTACAACTAAATTATTTAACCAGAAAAGGATAACAATAAAAACAGAAGATGTGGACCAGTGTTATAGAATCGGAAAAATAAATAATAGTAAAATAAGACCAGTGATTATAAAATTAAGAACATATGAAAACAAAAAAACATTAATGTCTAGCACGGGTAAATTCAAAGGTGAAAAATTATTTTTTACCGAGGACCTCATAAAACGTAAGCGAGATTTATTACAAGAGGCACAAACAAAACTGAAGGATAAAAAAGTATGGCCGTTTAATAGCAATATATTTGTAAAAATTGATAACGAAAACTTCTTAATTAAAAATTCAAATGATATTAAAATGGGTGATTTTTATTGGTGTATACTTTAAAATTTTTGAAAACTTTGAGTTATTTTTATTTTTTTTTATGCATAATAGTTTATAAATCTTTATGTGTAATGGTAACGAAGAAGAGGTGAGAGTGGAAAGATTAGGAGAGAGCTAGATTGGGTAGGTCCTAGAACGAAAATTATATCAGATATAAATGAATGTGCTGAAGTGATAAAAATAGACTTATCAATATTTTTCATGTTAACATTAGGTCTATAAGTGCGAACTTTAATGAATTGTGTGCCTATTTAAATGCTCTTTCTTTTGAAAACATAGACATAATTATACTTTCAGAAACTTTCCAAGTATTGCATATAAATAATTTTAATTTAGAAAATTTTCAAATAATCTATAGCGAGTCAAAGTTCAACAAAAACGATGGTACTATAATATAAGTTAAAACTGCATTAAATGGCAACATAAACATAAAACATATGTCACAAATCAATTTACTTAGAACAACTCTTAGCGTAGATAACATCACTTTTGGAGTAACCGCTTGCTATAGACCTCCTAAAACTAATCTGAAAACTTTTATTTCAGATTTAGAATTTTTTTATGAGCAGACTGCGCTGTGTGACGTGGAAATTTTTTCTGGGGATATCAATATAAACATAATAGATCAAAATGAAAATATGTATGTACGAGTATTTAAATGTTTTTTTCAAAAATAATATGTTTCCACATATCGACGTTCCTAAAAGAAAAAGTACTAAACTAAGTGCTTTAGATCACTTTTTTGTTGTAACAAAAAATAAAAATTTACATAACCATTTGTCTATTAACACATTTTTGTTTGAATCTGCCATGACGGACCATGGCATAATTTTCTTAGGACCACTTGCACCAATGATGGTTTGGACTTTAAACTTGGATTATATTGACGGCCGACCAATCAGAACGCAGCATTTTTAACTTAAACTCGGTTTGGCTCAGATAATCCCAGACGAAAAGTTGGTGCAAGTGGCCCTTAAACATTAAACATACATCTAAACTAAATAAAGTCCCAATATTTAAACCCAAACAAATCTCCAAAATAAATTTTAAGTCACTTTCTAAAGATATGGAAAATGAAGAATGATCGAATGTTTTCCAAAATAATAATCCCGACATTTGTTATAATAATTTCTTAAATAAAATTAAATTCTGCATAGATAAAAATACGTACAAAATTAGTCTGAATAATAACAAAAAAAACAAACTTAAACCATGGATTACGGTAGGTTTAATAAACTCTATTAGACACAGAGATCGTTTAAAATAACACTTATTGAGACATTATTCTATAGAACGCGAGAGAGAATATAAAACCTATCGTAATACACTAAATAATTTGATTTTTTATATAAAAAATGAATATTATTACAAAAAAAAATGGAAAATAATCGACCCAGCGTCCAATAGTCAGCAAAAAACTAAACACGTAAACATAGAAATTTTAAACATACAGGGTGATCCCGTAATTGGGGACAAAAATAAAGCGGACTATTTTAACAAATTTTTTGTTGACATATGGTCAAGAATATTGGGAAAACTAGCCGTCATGTCAGATACAAACCTAAAAGACAGAATGATTTGTCACTTTTTTTAAGTCCAATAATTGAAACCGAATTCGTCCAGCATATTTCCAATTTAAAAAATAGTTGTGGCCCGGATGGAATATCTACGTCGACAATTAGGTCTGTGCATAAACATATAATTAAACCTCTAATTTTTATTTTTAATTTAATTTTTGAAACAGGCGTAATTCCCCTGGCCATGAAAGAATCGATTGTTACCCCAGTGTACAAAGCAGGAGATAAACAGTCACCAACAAATTACAGACCCATTTCTGTAATTAACAACTTCGGTAAAATTTTTGAGCAGTGCCTAAAGAGCAGGCTATTAAATTTTCTGGAGGCTAAGAATATACTTAGTAAACGTCAATTTGGATTCCGTAAGAAAGTTAGCACAGAGGATGCTGTATCGCAACTTATAAAATTAGTTCTCGAAGGTATGGATGGTAACAAAAAATGTTTGTCTATTTTTCTAGATCTCGCCAAGGCATTTGACACTGTTGACCATGGGTTGCTTCTTAGGAGGCTAGAAGATATTGGCATTCGCGGCATAACGTTAAATCTCTTTAAAAATTACATTTCAAACAGACGTCAAAGAGTTAAAATAAATAATGTTTTTAGTGACCCATTGACTGTAACCAGAGGCGTGCCTCAGGGTACAGTCATGGGCCCTATTTTATTCCCAATTTACATTAACTCAATTTTTGACCTAAAAAATTTTAAAGGAGAGATTTTCTCATATGCCGACGATACCGCCATTGTCTTCATAGCAAATTCCTGGGAGGGAGTCTATGGTCTTGCTGAGGACTCAAGTCTTCTCAGTCTAAATGTTGAAAAAACTAATTTTGTTACCTTCACTCTAACAAATGCTGGCCGACCAGTTAATAATAAACTAAAAATTCATAATTTAAACTGTTCTGATAACGGTAATTGTCCTTTTATAATACGCAAAATAACAGTTAAATACTTGGGCGTACTCGTCGATCAGCATCTAAAGTGGAGGGAACACGCAAACTATTTAAGTACTGGGCTGAGAAGACTGATATACAAGTTTTATCAACTTAGATCCATTTTGTCTCGTCAGCTTCTGTATATAGTGTATAGTGCTTTGGCGGAATCTGTGATTAGATACTGCATTCGTATCTGGGGTTCCATGCTTGACAATTCAATCAATGGCTTAGAGGTCACGCAAAAAACTTTGATAAAAATATTATTTAATAAAACTCGTTTGTACTCTACCGATCTACTGTTTCATGAAACTAACGTATTTTCAGTCAGGCAATTTTTTATTTACCACACAGTCTTTTGGACACACCAAAATATTAAAGAATTTCCAGTTAGTTCACATTTTGAGAATAATCTTAGTGTCTCATTATATAAAAAAATGGTACACAAAAGTCCTTTTATTTTTATGCTCCTAAATTCTATAATAAAATTCCTGTTTGTTTAAAAAAGGTTGCAAATAAACAAAAGTTTAAATCAGAATTAAAAAAATTTATTTTCAGTAATTATTCAATCTTAGAACGTGTCTTTACACCTCAAATTTAATTCTTATATATGTAATGTAATGTAATGTAATGTAATGTAATGTAATGTAATGTAATGTAATGTAATGTAATGTAATGTAATGTAATGTATTTATTTAACCATGAAAGATACATTGAGTATATATGGCAAGTCACAAAAATATAGATATATACACATATATGTTAATTTTACACTAAACAAAAAAATAAATAAATTATAAACAAATTACAAGAAATACAAAAAATAGTAACATAAATAATATGCAAAGATAGGTAAAGTACAAATAGATTAAAATGTAATATATTCATTAATAGAATAAAAAACCTTATCTATCAAATAATCTTTCACTGATTTTTTAAATAAATTGTAATTTTCAATACTTTTAAGTTCCCTAGGAAGATTATTATAAAAACGTATACAGGAATATGAAGGAGATTTCTTGTAAAAAGCGTTCTTGTGTTGAGGTATATGTAAGTTATTACTATTTCTAGTATTATAGTTATGGATATCTGAATTTCTTATAAAATCAAGATAATTCTTTTTTACATATAACACACATTTAAAAATATAAATACTAAATACAGTTAAAATTCGTTTGTTTTTAAAAACTTCTCTACAGGTATGTGTAAAAAGCAAATTAAATATTAGTCTTAGTATCCTTTTTTGAGCTACAACTATTCTATTAATGTCAGTGGAACCACCCCAACTGATAATATTATAGGAAAAATGAGAATAAACTAAAGCATAGTACATCGATAATATTGCTGGTTCGTTTAAACGACCTTTCATACGCAAAATACCAAAATACGCGCTGTTCAACTTTTTACAGACCATGTCAATGTGATTTTTAAAAGTTAGCTGTTGGTCAAATATGGTACCAAGGAAATTAGTTTTACAACTTATAAGTTTGCTTCTCTGGCACCACGATTCAAAATCACTAATAATATCCAAAATTAAATGATATAATTCTTGGGGACATAAACAAGAAATTATTATAGTAGTGTCATCTGCGAAAATAACAATAAAAGCACGTTTAATATATTCTGGTAGATCATTGATATAAATCAAAAACAAGAGTGGACCTAATATTGATCCTTGGGGCACTCCTAGTTTAGAAAAAAATATGTTTGACCTTGTTCTCCCGTTTAAGTTAATAAAAAGTTTTCTATTCAACATGTATGAGTATACCCAGTCTGAAATATTTGAAGGAACCCTAAAACTTCTAAGTTTAGATCTCAGAAAATCAGGTCGTACCGTATCAAATGCCTTGTTTAAATCAAACTGGATACTTACCACATACTTGTTGTTATCTAACTCAGAGTAAACAAAATCTAAAAACTGATATGAGGCCGATTCAGTTGATTTCTTTTCGCGAAAACCATGTTGTGAATCTGTAATCAGGTTATTGTTTTCTAAAAAATCTCGTAATTGTTTAAATACAATTTTTTCCATAATTTTGGAAAAAGAATTTAAAATAGATATCTGTCTTTAATTATCTACACTTTCAAAATTACCTTTCTTATGTAAAGGGGTAATTAAGGCGGTTTTAAAAGTATTTGGAAAATAACCCTGTATGATGGATTGATTAATCAAATAAGTAACGGTTTAACAACCAAGTCTAGGATTTTCGTGATAACATTAATCGATATATCGTCTTCCCCACATGAATTTTTGTTTTTAAAGGAGTTAACAACTTTAATGACTTCCCATTCTTCAATGGGATGTGATCTAAAGGGAACTTGTATATTACAAATTGATTCAGTACATGGCAGAGACATATTTTGCCCAAAGTGATTGTTTGCCGTCCTCTCAGCTATATCTGATAAATGAGACCCGAATGCATTTGCAATGTCCACCTCATTATAAAGTAATTTAGAATTAAAATTAATTTTATTTATTTCTCTCCTACAGTTAGAACGCCCTAATTTATTATTTATAATTTGCCAGGTTGTTTTTGACTTATTTTTACTATTGTTAATCTTATTTGAGAAATGTTTAATTTTGGCATTGCTAATAGTATATCGGTATTGCCTTTTAAATGATTTATATTCTTTAGCCGTTATTAGATTCTGACTTAAGAGACTAAACAAAAACTTCAATTGTATACCTTGATTAACAATGGTTTGATTAAGCCAACCTTTTTCATTCCTACTTTTATTGGCAGGAAGTGTCTTTTTCTTAATGGGACAAGAGACGTTGTAACACCATTTAACAGATTGCATAAACCAATCGAATGCAGCCTTAATATCAAGACAAAACATTCCATCCCACAATATAGGTTTTAATCTGGTTCATAATTCCTCAATATTAGCGTAACCATTTTTTCTGTAACTGATTTTAATGTACTATTTTTAGAAGTTAATATATTTGCGGAAAAAAGGTGACAATAATGGTCCGCAATATTTGGATTAATGACTTGGCAACTGTAACATTCTGATGGAATATTGGTAACCAAATAGTCTATACTAGATTTGCTAGTATGACCATGTTTATTAGTAAAAACCCTGGTATTGCATGATGTAGTTAGTTCCATATCATGTGAACCAAAAATATCCATCAGAATCCTACATCTACTTTTAGCATCGCTTAAATTTATATTAAGATCACCACACAGGACAACAAACTTATATCTACTACAAACTAAATCCAAAACATGAGTAATTGTGTCAAAAAATATGTCAATGTTACCTTCACATGGTCTGTAAATCGTGACAATGTTAAGGCATATGCGAAAATTCGTTACTGTGGCATATAGGGTTCCAGATATATTAAATAAAATTACATTTTAGATGTACCCTTAGGAGGGTCGTAGCTCCCTTAGGGCTCATTTCCGGACCAACCTTTATAGGAACTTTTTTTTTCATATTATTTAACATAGAACCACCTCTTCAATTTCCCTAACTTATTTTTGATTAACCCTGTATAAATTCTCACTTCCTAAAAATTTAGGATATGTGGAAAATATACCCCCCTGTCTCGGTGTATTACCGACAAAAATTCCAAACATGATTTGCAAAGCATTGCATGTAAATTAAAAAAAAAAACATTTGTTTTTTTTTAAACACAAAAAAAACGTTTTAAAACAAAGCTAGACTTTATAAAAAAAAACAAATTTGTTTTTTATTTATGAACGTTTATAAAAAAATATTTATTTAATTTTAAACCGTGTTTTTTGTTTTAAAACAGATTTTTTACAACTCCTTAGTTTTAATTTAAAACGGTTTTTTACAACTGAGTTGTAACAACTTTACTTAATTTTAATAGGATCTAGGTTCCCGAACTCGTTGCGTAATATACTAATTTAAGTCCTGGTGGGTTCCTGGAAATACTTAATTACCTACAAGTAATTAAATAAACGAAAAAAGCATGATTATAATTAATAATTTAATAATTGATTTAATAGGAAATATGCAAATTATTATTGTTTTAAATAACGGATCTATAAAACACGCATTTGGTAAAAGTCCAAACCACAAGAATTATTAGATTGTCCAACTAGATTTTACAATATGGGACACATCGTTTGTTAATTAGAAATTATAATATATAACTTAAATATTAAATAACAATAAATAGTATATTATGAATATAAATTAATGTTTTTTTGTTTAAAATAAAGGTAAAAATTAGGTCTTTGAAAATATGGCGAAGGCGCCAGTACAATATGAAAAAAAGAGAAATAATTTTCAGATTTTTTTAATAATATATAAAATAAAAGAATTTACATTAAAATGATGTATAAAAATCTAACTTTCAAAATAATGTTATTAAAAAAATAAATAAATAAATAAAATATTATATAGTTTCTTAAAACTATATTTCACTGCATAGTGAGTCGCCTTTATGGCGCACTGGAAACAGAGTGATGCTTTCGATCAATTAGTCCGGGTTCGAATCCAGCTAGCAGCTTATAAGCAATTTTTTTTTTATTGGGGACACTAGATCTAGATCTTAAGTTGTAAATGTATTTTATATATTATTAAGCAAATCTCACCCTCATTTCTCTTCTTTTCATCTTGTAGTGGCGCCTTCGTCATATTCTAAAAGATTTTTTTTTAATTTTTAACTTCGTTATGCAACAAAAAATCATTTGGCACCCCAAAATTTAAGTGGTGGTTTTACATACAAAAATATCAAAAAAATGAGCCCTAAAGGGGACCTACGGCCCTTTAAAATTTTAATAAAAAGAAGGTTTTTAATTATTAACTCTGGTTCCCTTTAAGCTAGAGCGACGAGCTTTTGCACGTATACTAGTATTAATAAGGGCAATAAGTTTATGTTAATTTATTTTTTTGAATTTATCCAGAGGCGTGCCTAGACGGACCAAATATGTGAGGCTTTAACATTTTTGCCCCAAACTTTTTTATGTGTATTTTTTTTTTTTGATTTTTTGTAAATAATCTAGATTCCTTGAGTAAAAATACATAAAAAATATCATATAGTGTAACACTGTAGGAGCAACCGTTTAAAAAAAATTAATTAAGTGGAAATAACATTGTGTGTTACCAAAAACGTTACTTTTTAAAAGGCTGTTACTCCTTTAATATTAAATTTAGGTGTTTCGGTGAAGAATACTTTTTTGTTTAGTTCTAAATAAAGAATTACCCTGCATCATCAAAATTTTGTTCGTGCCTTTTTTGTTCCCCATTCAATATGTCATCTTCAAAGGGCCATAGCTCCCTTAGGGCTCATTTACGGGCCAACCTTTATAGAAACTTTTTTTCATAATTTTGCATCTTAAATTTTAGCATGGCGGTATAAAATTACAACTTTTATACCCTCGACAAAAAAGTTGATGACTAAAAAAAAAACATTTCCATCACTGCTAAAAATGAAACTTTTTTTTAACCTATTAAATATGCAACTTTTTCGAATTTCAAGAAAGTTTTTTTTACGAAAATCATTCTTTTCAAAATCGTTAAAAAACAATAAATATTTTTTAATTTGTTTTACTAACGCAAGATTTTCTTAGGGAAAACTAAAAGCAATAGTAAAACAATTTGGATTTCTAACTTAAGACTTTCCTCAAGGAAATTTAAATAATTATCGTGAATTATCCAAAAATAAAAAGGTAAATAAGTAAAGTAAATAATTATAAAAGAATATTTGATGAAATAAAATGATAATAAATTATATATAATATAAATATTTATGGGTACAAATGGGTATAAATTTATAAAACAGTTTAATTAAAACACAATTATCATTTGTAAAAATTAATCAAATATTTACTATCTAACAGCTAATTAAGATTTTAATTTTTATAAATGACGAAGATGGTAAATTTTAAGTTATGTATAAATTGTTATAACAATGTTATTTTTAAAGGTTTTTTTTGTTAAAATCAAATAAATTGGTTTGAATCGCTAATTTATTACAAAACACCACCAAACCTAATTTTTGAACCAGCAAAGTACATAGTAAGTATAATATTTTAATATTAACAAGGTTGCCGTGATTTTTATTCCCTAGGGAGAAAAACGGCAAGTTTAGTCCCGAAAATGAAAGCGTAAAATTAGGTTATAGTCTTGGTCGTGCAAAAAATATTTAATAGCATTTTTGAAATAATATAAAAACATTTTTATACAGTCTTCCTGCATTTGTTAAATAACTGTGATCGAGATCCATTCTCATATTGTAGTTTTGATAAATCAAAATTAAAAAATTATTATGTCTACTCCAAAGTTTTTATTGAAGCATTTTATTTATAAAAAATAGCTACAATTGTTTCGTCCCTGAATTTAGGGTCATCTTCAGGATAGGAGTACAAAAACATGTCAGGAAATTACCTAATTACAAATTGGTTAACCTTACCTAAAATAGTCAAAAAATTAAAAACAAACAACATGGACTTTTTATATAAACATACACATAGCTTGAACATTTAAATAAATTACTTAAAATTTGTTAAAATAATAAAAACATATTTTTTATAAATAAAATGCTTCAATAAAAAACTTTGGAGTAGACATAACAATTTTTTAATTTTGATTCCTGCATTTGGATCAAAAAAGTACCCTTTTCTCGAAAACACCTCATTTTATCGAATTTTTCGTAGAGTACTTATTTGATCAAAATTGCTCGCGGAATATAAAAAAAGTAATCAAAAGTCTCAAATTTGTAACCCTGAAAATATTAGGGGTTTGGAACCATACCAAAAGTCCGCCCCTGCTTTTTTGAACTTTTGAAATTTCTGTTAAAAGCATTCGATATGCATTAATTTTCTTAAACAACACTGAGAAAATTGTTAAAAAATATTAAAAAGTAAAAAAGTTATCAAAAAAAAAGATTTTTCTATTTTATCTTGGGGGTCAAGTAAAAGTCTATGGTGGTATAGGTATTCCATAATAATAATAATATAAAATTTTATAATGTTTTGTCATAAAACTTGCAGCAAGTTTATAAAAAATAATGAAAAATATATACATTTGCATTATATTAATAAATTCTTTTTTTTTAATTTATTCATTTTACATAGTCCGATAATTGGGACACAGCTAGTCCGATATTTAGGAAACTGAGTCCGATATTTGGGACATTCGTGCTTTTTTTCGTATTTTACTTAATATTAAAAAACTATCAAAAATTAATATATATTTAATTACTTTTTTTGATAATTGAATAAATTTGAATACTAAAAATATACATTATATAGTTATTAGGGTTCATCTGTAATTTTAACACCATCAAAGTCCGAAATTTCTCTAAAGTGTCCGATATATGGGACCGTTACCTTACATTGTACACGCAAACAAAGCCATGTAACCTAATTTGTTGCATACATATGTAGACATGTAAAACTAAAAAACAAAATATTAATATAAGCTATATATCATAATATGATATACTATATCATATTATGATGATAATCTATCTGAAATTTTATCCGATTACTATTATACCGACATTAAATTGTTAAATTATAATTACACTAGGCAACACGGTTTCTTGCCCTGATTGAAGTCATATGTTTTTTAACTAATTTTGGGTCGCTGAAATCGAATCTTCTATTACCTAAATTTTCTGAGAAAAATGAGATAAAAATGTTAAAAAATCATTATTTTATCCCTCTTTTGTTCTAAAATCATGGGAGATAAAAATATTCCGATGACTTAAAACATGGAAACTTTAAATTCATAGGTAGAATAAATAGGGATATTATGAAAAAAAAAATTAAAAAAAATGGATAATGCGACAAAACTAAGTAGGGGTGGAGTTTGCATACGGGGACAATCTTATCGCCACGTACTCATGCTAAAAATTGTCAAAAATCATTATTAGGAGTTCAAAAATGAACTAAAAAAATGTTACGTAATATGGTTCTTATGTAATAAAGTAACATTTTCATTATGTAGAACCATTAAAAAACAAAAAAGTTTGTCATACGAGCCGGCAGACGAGTATGAGGATCCCGCGAGCGCGGAATGACTATTCCATACGTGTTTTCTTCGACTGCAAATATTAAACACTGTATGGCTTTAAACTGCGGACAAGGTTAAAAACAATGTTTTTTGTGACTCGACATTGCAAATGCAACAAAACACACATTTTTAAATAAAGCAATTAATGTTATTTAATAATTTCGTCAGTTGTACTTAAAAAAGATTTTTATTTAACTTTAGCACATATTTACAAATTATAATGCAAAAATTAAAGGTTATGTCAGATTTTTGTGACAGATATCAGGTTTAAATATTTAACAATAGATGGAGCAGTTTTAATTTTTAAATTGATAAAAAACAGGTCAAATATTAAGAAAAACTAAAAAACTTTATGTAATTTTAACGCAAAACTTTAAATTACATTAAATTATTCAATATTTCATGGTAAAATATATATATTTTTGCTAATTTTGCTACAGTTTTCTTTACTTTTATAAACAAGAGATGGCACTACATGTGCTCATTCTAACACTTGATACAGAATATTCATATCGTATCTAGAGCTAGAATGGATTAATTCCATAGACCATAGACAGAAGAGAAGGAGGGAGAGGTATTGGCGATGTGAGGAATATCTGCTATAAGCTATCCGAACTAAGGAAATATTTCTACTCCAAACAAAATACTCAATTTTATCGAATAATTATTGATGAAGATAAGAACCTTACACCACTAAACCTAAGTAACCAACGAGAAGACCCTGAAACAAAACTCACCACAAATAAAGAAAAATATCAAAATGGGCAGAAAAGGAACTACATGGACGATTTCATAGAAGAATTCAACAGTCACACATAGATTTTAAAATGTCATTTACCTGGCTGGAGAAAGGCAACTTGTTTCCAGAGACAGAGGGGTTCGCGATTGGGACCAGGTGATCAAGACTAGAAGCTATATAAAATACATTTTGAAACAACAAATTGATAGTGATAAATGTCACAAATGCAATAAAGAAATAGAAAGTCTTGACCACTTGATCTCTGGATGCTCAATCCTAGCGCCTACTCTGTATACTGAGAGACACAACCAAGTCGCTATTATTTTATATTTGGAGCTGCTTAAATACTATAAAATCAAAATCACAGAAGACCTACCTTATTATAAGTGCAAACCAGCTCCTGTTATCGAAAATAACACTGTAAAAATTTACTGGCACAGAACCATCTCAACAGACAAGAAGGTGACTCATAATAGGCCTGACATTACTATTATAGATCTGGAAAAGAAAAAGAACACTGCTAATAGACATATCTATACCAAACAGCGAAAACATGAAACTACACATAACGATAAAATCACAAAATATACTAACCTTGCTAGAGAAATCGAAGCGATGTGGAAAACTTCTGTCCAGATTGTTCCAATAATCATTTCATCAACGGGTCTTATACCTAAAAATTTATAAAAGGGCATTAAAATCTTTAAAAGTCCCAGAAACAACATACATACCAATGCAGAAAAAAGTAATCCTACACATGACACATATTGTTAGATCCGTCCTAGGAGACCATCAACTTATTGGGTAGTTCTTGAAATCTTTTTCGAACTACTCAATTAAAAACCGGATAACCGCGAAAAAAAAATAATAATAATTGTAACTAGAAAAAATCTAGGGGGGCTCAGCCCCCAGGGTGGTACGGAATGAGCGATTAGTTTTATTTTAATAATTTATAACTTAATGAAAGTGTCAATAACATAAATATAACATCGTTATTCAAATTTTTATGAATACTGTATGAACCATTTGCCTGCGTTGTTGGGGCATTAGTTGGGACATCAGTTGGAGCATCAGTTGGGGCATCAGTTGGGGTATCGGTTGGTGCATTAGTTGTTGCATCAGTTGGGACATCAGTTGGTGTATCAGTTGGGGCATCAGTTGGAGCATCAGTTGGGACATCACTTGTAGCATTAGTTGGGGTATCAGTTGGGGCATCAGTTGGGGTTTCAGTTGGTGCATCAGTTGGTGCATCAGTTGGGGTACCAGTTGGTGCATCAGTTGGTGCATCAGTTGTGACATCAGTTGGGGCGTTAGTTGGAATATCAGTTGGTGCATCAGTTGGTACATCAGTTGTGGCATTAGTTGGGGAATCAGTTGGGGCATTAGTTGAGGTATCAGTTGGTGCATTAGTTGGGACATCAGTTGGTGCATCAGTTGGGACATCAGTTGGGGCATCAGTTGGTGTATCAGTTGGGGCACCAGTTGGTGCATCAGTTGGTGCATCAGTTGGGCTATTACTTGTGGCATTAGTTGGGACATCAGTTGTGGCATTAGTTGGGGTATCAGTTGGGGCATCAGTTGGGGTATCAGTTGGTGCATCAGTTGGTGCATCAGTTGGGGTATCAGTTGGTGCATCAGTTGGGGTATAAGTTGTGGCATCAGTTGGGGTACCAGTTAGGCCATTAGTTGGTGTTTCTTCGACCTAAAAATAAATATTATTATTATAATTTCTTATTAATATTGACAGTGTATAGGTTTTGAACAAAGCTAGTAGACCCAAGCTTTCTTTCTTTCATCTTTCCCCATTACATAGTAAAGACTAAGGCAGAGCTTCGTACAGGCTGATCCAACTTTCAGTACACACGCCAAGATCTGAGTAATGGGTGAAGCAATTTAGAAAATAATTTTTTGAAATGGTATTAATAATATACTCCATCTTATTTACGAGAAAGGCACAGCGAGACCTATTTATTAGTTTTTTCCATCTGGGAAAAGAAACTCCAGTTGCCCTATTCTGGAATAGGGTTCCTATAACTGAAGTTTCTTTGTTCTTTGATTTCTGGTATTTTTGTTTTGTTTTGTTTTGTTTTAATAAAAACGATTTTACACTTTGGATTATAAGCTCAGAATATAAAAAAACTACATGTAAAGGACATAGGAGAACCTACATGTTAAGGAGAATAATATATATAAATGTTATATTTATATATAAATGTATAAAGGACCTTTATTAAAGGCAACTCATACCCACTGGGCAACATAAGCTTTCTTTAGGCTTATTAAAGCGTTTTAAGGAGAAGCTTATGGATTCCTTACAAGAAATAAAGCTTAAAATAATTTTTTAATAAGCTAGCATAGGATTTATATCGGATTTTTTTAAGCTTTAAAGTTGAAGTTTCATTCCGAAGCATCTAACAAGCTTATATAAACCTTGCATAAAACTTTTGATGCTTAGCAAAAGCTTTGGAAAAAGCTTCAAACATTAAAAGGAATAATGTTTAAAGATTAGGAAGAAGCTTACACCTTCAAGGGCTATAATTGGCAAATAACTTACATTTTATAAGAAAGAAAAAATATATTTTTATGGAAAAAAAACTTACCTTAAATAACTCCCCCTCTTCTTGCTGCACGTGACCAAACACATTCACTGAACATCCAATAGCAATTGCAGAAAATAATATCAGAATCTGCATTTTGATTTATTTCTGAAATTAAAAATATTTAATATTATACACATATCGGTATATATTTTATTTAACATTGTTATATGTTTCTTGAGTTTTTGGCTTTCAAATTAAACATTAAATAAAAATTTAACATTTTATTTATATAAAAAAATTGGACATTTGATTTGTAGTAGTAGTAGTAAATTTTGGGTCGACCAAAGCCATTTTTGGCCCTTTTTGTCACCCCAGGCAATCCCAGCCATTTACTAATTTGAGTCCTCTTTGAAGCTGCCCGTCCTTTCAATAAGGGTCAGGATATTGGTCCAGGGGAGATCCCTTAGTTCCTCTTGCTTGAGTTTTTAAATTTTAAAAACTTACAACCTGATCCTGTCGTATCTGACACACTCGGCTAAGTAATGAGAGGATGTTTCATCCTCTCCGGACTCTGGGCATAGCGGACTCTCTAGAATCCACATTGTTGCCAGGTGATTCCTTAGCTTGCAGTGACCCCTCCCCCTGGAAGGCTTTCTTAACAAAAGTAAAACAGGGGGCTAAAAGTACAACAAAAAGTATTGTTAAGTTATGTAAACAGAACAAAATTTCGAGTTTCTACGACCTCCCGTTCAAAACATTTCAGATAAATGCATAGTCCATTTTTTAATATTCAGCTGTGCATTATTTAACATTATTTTTTTTCTTGGAGAAACCAAGAAATCGACAAAAAGCCACCAGTTTTTTAGAACCGGTATACATTTAGCTACAATTTGGTATAAAAAAAATCAAAAAAATCCTGTGGAACTTCAGAGAATTTTTAAAAGGAAGTATGTCATAAGTTAAAAAATCCAACGATCAAGAAAGAAATAGCCTAAGAATTAAGTAAACAAATCCCTTTTTTATATATATTATTACGATAAATTATAGTAAATTACTGTGATCGAGATCCATTCTCATATTGAAGTTTTGATAAATCAAAATAAAAAAATTATTATGTCTACTCCAAAGTTTTTTATTGAAGCATTTTCTTTATAAAAAACAGCTACAATTCTTTCGACCCTTGAATTTAGGGTCATCTTAAAATAGTCCGTGTTATTTGTTTTTAATTTTTTTACTATTTTAGCCTGAAGATGGCCCTAAATTCAAGGGTCGAAACAATTGTAGCTATTTTTTATAAATAAAATGCTTCAATAAAAAACTTTGGAGTAGACATAATAATTTTTTAATTTTGATAAATTATAGTGCATATGTATAGTGATGTAAGTGTCAAACAAAAAGAAGTAGAGGTACACTACAGCGTAAGAGAATATACAATTTACAAAATGAAAATTTAAACGAAATTTTTAAAATAATTTTTAAGTTTGAATCAGTCTCAAGCATAAAGTACTAAATTTATTTCATATTTATGGTAAACATAGTTTAACTATCCACAATTATAAAGACATAGTTTTTAAGTTTTACTTTTAAATCGAATTAATGCCAAAAATGAGGGCTTCCCGGACCATAGTGCGTCCCCAGGATATACAATTTCATTTATAGATATCCGTAGGACATCCTCAGGATATACTTTGTTACTAAACGGAAAGTCGAGCGACTTCCGAACCGTTATCCCAAGGATATCCCAAAGGTATGTCCTGAGGATATACTGTACGTCTGTCCTAAACATAGCTACTAATTACGTACAACTGTCCCCGATAAAAATAGCTATTAAATAGTATTGCTTTTATTTTTTTGTGAAGCATTGTTATTAGCAGCTGAAAGTTATTTAAATTTAAACTAATAGTTTTACAAAAAAAAAAAAATAAAAGCATTACTATTTGATAGCCACTTTTGTCGGGGACATTTGTACATAATTAGTAGCTATGTTTAGGACAGACGTACAGTATATCCTCAGGATATACCTTTGGGATATCCTTGGGATAACGGTTCTTATCTACGAAATATATTTCCTTTCTCATCATAAATTTTTCAAAAATTACCAAGAGTAATCCGAGGGGCGTTTCACCTTTACAATACATGTACGTTTTAATCGACAGTACTTTACATTACATTGACATTACCTTACATTACTTACAATACTGTACATTACCGTACATTACGTTACATTACTTACATTATTCTACAGTACCTGACATTAATTGACATTACGACAGTACCTACATTATTTACATTATTTTTATTAATGCGCATGCTCTCCTACAGTATTTACATTATTTTGTCTACTCAGATCGCTCAAAAACCACGTGACACCTATAAAATTTCGGCAGTGTTGTTTACTTCTGGTGGTTTTAATATTATTTTTAATCATTTTTGTGTACCTGATGTATAATGTGTAATGAAAAGTACGGAATTTAATATTATGTAGTAGTTTTCAAATGTCTGTCATGTAAGAAAACAAAAAAAATGTATTTTTTTTTTAGTTTTTTTTTGCCGAGTTCCAAGAGTTTCATTCTTAGATTAAAATAGTACTTGTCAAGGCCTCCCTAGCCTTGGTTTAAGCCCCCTGGAGACGTATTCTTCAAAACCGGGGAGTAGAACGAACCTCAGACTCGTTCTATCAGTCGTTCTACTCCCCGGTTTTGAAGAATAGGTCCCCTGAAATCTTTGTTGAGCTCCCCTGACCTGTTCGTCGATCCCCGAACCCATTAACTTTCAACATTATACAGTGCATATCTAAAGTCCGCCCCCTCCATTAACTTTTAAACGAATTAAGATATCAACTTGAAAAACACCTAAATAACAACCCAAATAACTTTTTGGTACATATTTTATATGGCACAATGGTGACAGGGGCAAGGGGGGATATTTTTTAAAATAGAAAGGGGGTTTGTGTGATATGTCATTTTAAAGCTTATAAAATTCTCTATTTAACCAAATATTTTTTTAAAGCAATTTTTGTGGTTTTAAAATAGGTTTAAAAATGGGAAATTTTGTTAAAATTTCTTTAAAAAAATTAAACAATTTTTGAAAACTGGTTTATTTTATGTCAATTATACTTTTAAACTAATTTTAAATGATATTAATAAAATGTTGCAAAAAAAATCGCATTTTTTAGTAAATATATTTAAAAAAATAAAACCTACAAAAACATGGACGTTTTATATCCAAAAAATATGATTTCCGTCAAAAAAAAATCTGTCTCTCAGTCGTGTTTATGCTCAAGTCCGGTTTATGCACCATTTATACCTGCCCAGACCCGTCATTTTCAGCAGGGAAGTAATAAAAATTCGCACATAGGGGTTTTGGGACTCATAGAAAACAATTTAATATTTTAAAAAATCTATCTCCACCCTTGTATTGCTTTTTTTAAGCTTCTTGACGTTTTATATTTTGATCACAGTTTGCTAGCAAGCTAAGCATGCTTACTCAGAGTTCTAGGCTGAGATTGTTTTTGGAAAAATCAGATGGGGTAATGTATTGTATTGTATTGTATGGGGTATTTAATTAAAAATATTATATATATTTTATTATTTAAAAACATAATATACAGCCCGTTTGAAATTATACTAAACGGAGAAAACAAAGATCGAGGCTGACGTGTTTTTTTTTTATAAAACACAGCGCATCGCATCCCACTACAATCAGGTCAGACTTGATCTAATCGTTCTGTCTTTGTTTTCTCTGTCTCTCAAAAGGGGTGTATATTATATTAAATATTTTTTTAGTTTTTTGGTTTATATAAACCT
The DNA here is from genome assembly GCA_958510825.1 of Brachypterus glaber. NCBI lineage: Eukaryota > Metazoa > Arthropoda > Insecta > Coleoptera > Kateretidae > Brachypterus > Brachypterus glaber. Next base: position 35,171,901 of record OY294048.1, read on the forward strand.
AGGCCTAAAGGGAAAAGTATTATTTTGTTGACAGCACTATTGATATTTTTTTAATTAGCTGATAAAAGTTGGTACATAGGTGTTGGGACTTCTTGCAGGCAGATTTTTTTAATATTAAATTTGGTTTTAGGGAGTTGCAGTGTACCAAATTTTATCAGGTTAATTAAAAAAATGTAAATATGGGTGGTCCTATGGGTTATATGGATAAAGACAGAATTTAAAAAAGGAATAAATTCATTTTGAGCGAGACGGAAAACCCCCAGGATCTAATTCTTATCGGGTTATTTAAAAAATATAAGAAAAGGGGCTGCATCCCCTTAAGGGTTAGATACTTTTAAATATAAAATTTGTTTCTAGGGAGTCTAAAAACCCACAGATACCAATTTTTACTAATATTAAACGAAAATATATGATTTCTATAATTTTCCCCTATAAAAACTTTTTTTTTCTTGACGAATTTGGATTCCTCAAAAATTATGTTAGAAAACATGTAAATAAAGTTGGGCATAAAAAAAGTTGAAATTTGTAAACTAGTGATATCCAAAGTTTTAGGTAAAATTCGGGTTGAGGTAAGGGGGTAAAATGGGGTAATTTTTTTTTCAAAATAATAATTTTTTTAATTAATTTTTCAGGCCTATAGGGGAAAGTAATATTTTGTTGGCAGCAGTATTTTTTAAGTGTTACAAATTTCAAGTTAATAATTAATTTTTTTTTATTTTTCGTTTTTCAAAAGAAAATTAAAAAAAAGTATTTTTTTTTTGTTTTAAATTTTTTTTTTAAGTTTTATTATAAGATATATATTGGAATGCGTAGCATTACATATCTTCACGGCTTGTTTATTAATATATTTTTATACATATATTAACCTAAATTTATGTTAATCTTAACCTAACATCCTACATTACCTCGTACCAGTGGCGGACTGGCCGTAATGCAGGGTCGTCAAAAGCCGACCGGGCCCCAGTACTAAACAGGCCCTCACACGGCCATTTGGTCTATTTTGGCTATACCCGGCCCTCGATTTTCCATTTTTTTATAGGTTTTGAGCCGTTTAGGGGCCTTTTTTAATATTTTTCCGACTGTGCCGTAAGAAGCCAGTCCGCGTCTGCCTCGTACATTACCGTACAGTACTTTACATTAAGTGGACATTACTTACATTACCGACATTATTTCAACAGTATTCTACAGTACTACATTTTTAGACATTATTTACATTATTTCGACATTACCTTACAGTACTACATTTTTCTTACATTATTTACATTATTCGTACAATATTGTAAATAATGTACATTATTTACAATACATGTACAAAAATAGGTCAGTGAAACGCCCCTCGGAGTAATCTTTGCAAAGGTCCACGGGTCCGTCCTTAAAAAACGTAAAGCACTTAATACGGAGGTAGTATTACCCCAGGGAGGGATAAGACTCACAAAATTGTCCAAGAAAGAAAAACACACTATAAATATTTAATAATAATTGTGGAAAGAATTTACACACATAAACCGACCACAAACACCGACATCCGCCATTAGTCACGAAAAACGCAGTAAATTTAAAATAATCAAGGAAAAGCCATTGTAGGATATCCCTGGACATCCTCTCAGGACGTCCCTGGTATGTACGAAGGACATACCGTATATCCTAGGGATATATGGGCAGTATATCCAAAGTAAATAACTTTCGGGATATCATTGGGATATACGACTAATGTTCCGGGATATGCGAAAGTGAAAGGACATTGAGAGGATATCCGGGGGATATTAAGTGCTATATGGGATAGTGTTTTCTACCACTAATATATTAATTAAAGAGTGATGACTTTATAAAATCTTTTTCTGGAATGGCATAAAATAAACTGTACTGTCTAGTGGCTATAGCGACTATAGTTAGCCTGCTAATTTGATGTACAGCATCGGATTAGTATAGATTTTCTATGCCTGTTGAAAATTCCTTTCAATGGACAAGAGCCAATATGTGGTCCACATAATGTGGAGGTAGTAATGGCAAAAAATTTTCTATGAAACCCTGTCATATGATCTCATATTATGATATTATTCTCTCTAAAATTAATCCACTCCGCCTCCAGCCTTGTGGGTTAATTTTCTCATGGGCAAAATCCTAGTTTCCTCTTTCGTACTATAAATAACTATTAATTAGAGAGACATAATTTTAAACAGGTTATTCTAACTTCATATTTCTGACGTTATTATAACGTCAGTAATGTTACGTCCCTGGGCTGTGACTTATACATGTCACTGGAACAACAGTAAGACGTCATAATATGACGTCATGTAGGTCAGTTAGTGGAAAATAATTGACGTCAAAAAGACGTCTTTTGATTTCCTGGGAGGTTTTAAAAATGTTGGATAAATTTTAGTTTTTCTTTAAATTACAACAAAAAAGATTGGGTAAGAAAAACTTGACTATTTAAGCAATGTAAAGCCAGTTTAAACATGTTTTTACCATAAACATTAAATATATAATAATAATAAAGTTAACGAGCTTCGAATTAAAAAAAAAATCAATTAAATCCATTGCATAGTTTTTTTGTTATTTGCAAAAATGTCAATTTTCAGATAAAATCTAAAAATCTAAAATCTCCTAAACGAAAAAAAGCAAATTAAATAGTTTAAAAAAATACTTCCATTTAATTGATCTATAAAATCAATTTACTAAATTGGAAAAAAATATGCAGTGGCAAACCATGCACACGAAAGGTGGATGTAAAAAACATAGCTGTTCACTTTTCATTGCTCTAGATATAAAAAATATTTTTGATAATTATTATTTTACTATGTAAGAACTAAAAGTTGAAATTTTAAAACAAAAAAAGATTGAATAAATGTATTGAATATTTTTGGAGTTACCTGCATTTAAAAATGTGTATTTGTATAGGTGGGCCGATATTTTTGAGCACAAGTGTATATTAATTACAATATAATATGGTATATTAATAAATGACTTTGGTATACAGGTGTAGTATAAAAAATATGAAAAAACATACAAGCATATGTGCCGACTTTTCAAATTTCCAGGGGGGGGGCAAAATTTTTTAAAATACAAAAATATACCGGGTGTCCCAACTCTATTTACCCAGCGATTTTCACGTAAACTAAAAGAGATAATCAAGTTCTAAGAAAACCATCTACTAAATAAGACAATTTTAACTATCTTTTAGCATACATTTGATACTTTCATCTCTTGAAACGTGGGCTGGGGGGTTAGAGGGACTTTTTTTAAATGGACCCCCCTTTCATTTAAAAAAATTTCCCCCTATGCCCCCTGCCCACATAAATAATATATAAATATATTACATATGTATGGAAAAAAACCCTAGCGCTGCAGGCGAACATTTTTGCGAATAGGTACATTCAAAAGTTTTACAATCTTAAATTAGAACAAACTTGAAAAATTGTAAAATTATTTTGTTATATTTTAGTTTAAAACAGAAATTTCAAAAAAATGCTACTTTACAAAAAGATAAGTAAATTTTATCGCCACAGGCGAAAAATTTTATGAATTTAAAGATCTATTATGAGTTTAGACCCCCCCGAGTCGGCGCCTATACGAAGAATATAAAATTGAATGAGGTTATTTTCATTAATTTAGTACGTTTCTTACCTAATTAAAATTAGTATGTTAGTTTCCAGGCACAACTTTTTGACTGACCGTTTTGTGAATAAATTATTTAGTCAATCATTATTAGAACGAACAAACCGTTTTATCTCGTTTTGCGGTTTTTAAAAATATATAATAATAATAATATTCATTTATTTCCAACAGGACAAGCCCAATTACAGGAAAAATATATAATCTAACATAATATATAAACTAGAAGAATTAAAAATCTACTATATATACCATATAATACATAATAATATAATATATAAAAATATGAGTGAGAGAATCAATTATTGATTCTAATTATACACTTATAATATACAGGGTGATTTTTGTAACCTGAAACTTTCAAGGTCATTTCAAGGTCAACTTTGTTTTTTATTTTTAATAGAAACATATTTTTTACTGCTATTTAATTTTCCTAAAAAAAAATAAATAAATAAAAATATTTTTTAAAACTTTTTTTGATCGGACTTTTAGTTGCAGAGATAACACGTATACGTACGCGTACAGCCACACAAACCTAAAAAAGTTGGATCTCCGATGGATTCCAGTCAATTCCTGTGTATTTTAAACCACTGAATCCGAATCGGAGGTTGGAATTTGAAAGTTAGCTCCCATTTTCCACATTACCTCAAAAAACATACTTTTTGCAATAATATGATATATTTTTTAAGGTTATCTTGAAAATGTGAGCTAACTTTCAAATTCCGATCTCAGATTCGGATTCGCGGCTCAAAATACATAGAAATAAACTAGTCGAGTCCGCCGGAGATTCAACTTTTTTAACTTTGTGTTACTCTGCAACTAAATATGTTATCAAAGTACTGTTAAATAAACTAGAGTACTGGACAGGCAGATTTGTTAGGATAGGTAGGTAGTTTCCTGCGGAACCACTTAAACTTTTTAGTGCTCTAAAATAAACCTAGAATAACTCCAACTGTTGAAATATTTAATGAAAGCAAATTTTTAAATATCAGGGAATTATATATAATTTCAAAATTAACCCGGCGCTTGTGTGGTGAGGTTAAAACCACCCATGACATATTTCAAACGTAGACTGTATTCGCAGTATTTTTTGTTTTTACATTCTCCTCTTCAATAGCTCTAGGTAAACGCATAGAGAACAACATATTGGCAATTTTTGTTTGACCCTTATCCTACACGTTTATTTTTTTAGCTGTTTCAAAGTTCCGCATGGTTGGATTTAATCCCACCACACACTTAACGTTATAAAAATGTTCATAATTTTAGATACGTATACAGCATGTAAAATTTTCTTTTTCTTAAATTAATTTCTTTCTCATTTTTTCATTTTATTTTATTTTATTTGGATAAATAAAATTGTTTTTTTTTTCGTTTTAAACAAAGATTTATTTTTCCCTGATTTATATCTCCATGTAAGCATTTTTTCTTGTAAATATTCATTCTATTACATTACATAACATTATTTTATAATTTTTCACCACACATGCGCCGGGTTAAAGTATATGCATAAGTCTCCTTCTATGCGTAAGGTCAACAACTGTCATAAGGGAACGTTCAAGTATTACGTAACGCAAAAGACCGTCTGGTTGCTGGAAAAAGGAAGAACTGCACTTAGACAACTTGTAGGGGTCCTCACGGGTCACTGCAAGCTAAGGAAGCACCTGGCAACAATGCGGATTCTAGAAAGTCCGCTATGCCCAGAGTGCGGAGAGGATGAAACAGCCGAGTGTGTCAGATACGACCGAGGGGCTGACCGCGAGGAAATCTTTTGTACAAGCCAGAGGAACTCAGGAGGAACTCTGGAGGAACTCTGAAGAACTCTGGAGGAACTCCGAGGAACTCTGAGGAACTCTGAAGGAACTCCGAGGAACTCCGAGGAACTCCGAGGAACTCCGGAGGAACTTCGAGGAACTCCGGAGGAACTTCGAGGAACTCCGGAGGAACTCCGAGGAACTCTTTGCAAAAAGGAACTCTTTTGTACAAATTTCAGACACGGTTAGAAACAATTATTACTTATTACCCATGCCGATTAACGTTTTTATTTTCAAACTAGATGAGCCTTATCAACACCCTACGCGATGAGCCTTATCAACACCCTACGCGTCATGTTTGGTAGAAATCGTCAGGGATAAAGCTGTTTTTCCTGAAGGTAATTTTGGGGCGCCAATATTTGCTTTGAAGGGGCGCCAAGTTTGGCAGAAACCGTCAGGGACAAAGCTTTTTTCATGAAGGTAATTTTGGGGCGCCAATTTGGGGTTTGAAGGGGCGCCAAGTTTGGCAGAAACCTTTTTCATGAAGGTAGTGCTTGCATAGCGGTAATTTCTACGACTTATTTGCCAAAAATTACCCCTTCCAGAGAAGAACTCTTAAGGAACACAGGAGGAACTCCCAAGAAACTCTGGAGGAACTCCGAGGAACTCCGAGGAACTCCGAAGGAACTCTGAGGAACTCTTTGCAAAAAGGAACTCTTTTTTACAAATTTCAGACGCGGTCAGCCCCTCGGATACGACAGAATCAGGTTGCAAGTCTTTGAAACTCAAAGACTCAACCAAGAGGAACTAAGAGATCTCCCCAGGGCCAATATCCTGACCTTTGTTGAAAGGTGGGCAGGTTCAAGGAGGACTAAAATTAGTAAATGGCTGGGATTGCCTGGGGTGACAAAAAGGGCCAGAAATGGCCTAGTTATCCGGCTTTGGCCAACCCAAAAAAAAAATTACTACTACTAATTACGTAACGCAAATTTTAATAATTTTCGATCCCCACCCCCCTGTAACGCTATTTTCCTATACCATTAACATGGGCGTGACACTCCAAAAATTTTCCGAATTATGAAAGAAATTTTTATAAAGGTCACTAAATCGAAACATTTGACGACATATTGACTAGATATATTAACTATACATATGTATACATATATATCGGTGTTTTTCAAAGAAAAAACCGACATTCGATTTTTATCTTTTAAGAATAAAAAAAGTTTTTAATTTTTATTTATCGATAACTTTTTTCCCACCCTACTCGTTTAAATGGAATCATTAAAAAAAAATCAAGATAAAAAGAAATAAAAATTTAAATATTTAAAACTTCGCGTCAACGCTAGAGTCGAAGCGGCGCGTATGCGAGAACTGTAAATTCGCCGAGTACTGGTCATAATACTAGATCACTAGGTATAAATATTGTGATACCCAGATTAAACTTTACTCCAACACAAAGAAGTTTTTGTTATCTAGGTCCAAAATTGTTTAATCTTTTACCTACAGAACTAAAACACTGCAATTGTTAAAAATTTTGTAAAAATGTAAAACCATGGACACAGAAAAATTTTGCTGATATTTACTCAAAAATAACATTGTTTGAAGATTAATTATACTAACACTGTACCTGGTTTTTATGCATTATGATTATGTGCTTTAATGGTACTTAATGTATGTCTTTTTATTATATTCAACTTGAATTGTATTTTATCTTAAGAATTTGTGACTAGTCATTTATTATATATTTTATGCCTATAATGTTACACACAAACCCATAGGGCTTATGGACTGTTCTGTACTGTTTAACCTGTAACTGTGATAACTAAATTGTTTAATAATTAATACTTTTTAAAAATTACATGGCTGCAACATCACATAGAACTATGGCTTTTAGTTAAATATTTTTTTCAGTTTATCGGGGCGTTTAGTTAACTTTGGGTCTAATCAGTAGACCCAAAGTTATCCATGGTTTAAGTTTTTTTATATCTTTATTATTAAATGTTGTAATTTCAGTATTCTTTTGTACATAACCTTGAAAAGATTCTAAAAATGGTTCTAGAATATTAATCCATTTTTCTTGATTTAATATATGAAGGAAAGTCCAGTCATGGTCCGTCATTTTATTTTCGAAAACAAAGATTTTTTTCTATTTTGCGACTCTTATAAGCTCATAATCACACGCATTTTGCGTGTTCTTATAGGCCCATAAGAGGTCTCTACTTTTTTTCTGTTGGGTTGGCAACATACAAAAGCCTATCTCTTGACGTTTTGCGTGCAAATGTTCATGTCGATTTAAAGTTTAATTTTTTACAAAATTTTGTGTTTGGGTTATTTTTTACCGTGTTAAAATTGTGAACTGGTTAATTGCAGTGAAAAAAGAAGAGATGACTGTAAAATATATCAAAATATCATTTGTTCTTAGAGTTTTAAACATAGTGTAAACTGTAATGCCAACCCAAAACGAAAATTCCTAAATCAGTCATCAATTTAAATGTAAGTTTTTTAAATTTTAGAGCAAAATAGAAAAAATTGTATAATGTCCTTTAAACCTGCAAAAATATGGTCTAAACAACTTTCACTATTTTGTGTTTTTCTCGTTGGTACGGTAATATACTGGATCATACCATACTGGTATAAGAGATTAAGGTATTCATTAACTTAATGATAATTTTTTCCAGTGTGTCAAAATTGATATCACTAGCGAGGATCTATACATCACATTTTTGTAAATTATGTAAATAACTAGTAAGATCCTCTATAAAAATGTCTTTATTAGACCTATATGGATATGACCATATATATTTAATACCATAACTTAAATTGTTGATAATACCTTTTAAGCGTAACATTTTAATTTGACTAAAATCTATAATATCAACCTCAAAATTAAGTTTATTATTTATTATTTTTTATTATTTTTTATTTTATTTGTTTTGTTTTATTTTTTTATTATTTTTTTTATTATTTTTTATTATTTTTTTTTAAATATTTTTTTAATTATTTTAATTAAATTTTGTTATCGCCAATAAATACCTCTCGTATTGCAACTACTATGCGATAGTTCAAAAATTATCGTCTCGCACAAACGATAACGAGAGGCCTCTCGTTATCGCCTACCTCTCGCGATAACGATAGTTATCGTTCCAGCGTAAAAGTTGAATATTTCAGCCATCTAATATTAGTTAAAGAAATTTGACACAAATGTCATTATTTAGTTTTTGAATTTAATAATGCAAATATGTTCTTTAATAGGCATTATACATCATACATTAGCACATAATAAAAGGCTTTTATCTTTTAAAATCGTATCCAAGGCAGGAACCCCTTCAACATTGTCCTATTTTTATAGGACATTAAAACATAAGATGATTTAGGCAAAAAAAAATGTTTAATTTGTTTTCTATGACAATACTTTCTTTATGAGAATGTAAATTAGGGAAAGCAAAATATATAAACAATGTTAAAATTGATGTTTAGCACCACACCAGATCTGGAATTTTTGCCTTCTTTTAAATTACCCCTCGTATTAGTCAAATACTACCGTACTTACTATAGTCCTAGTTAGGTACTTAGTGCATCTGCCAGGAGTTCATATTTTTGTATCTGCTATAAAAATAGGATAATGTTAAAGCGGTTCCTGCCTGCGATATGATTTTAAAAGATAAAAGCCTTGTATAATGTGCTAATGTATGATTCATAATGCCTATTAAAGAATATATTTGCATTTTAAAAATCATTACATTCAAAAATTACATAATGACGTTTGTGTCAAATATTTTTATCTAATTTTAGGTGGCTTCAACATTCGACTGTCTCTGACTGTACGATAGTTATCGCTCTCGCGTCGGTCTCGTTACGGGCGAGAGGCCTCTCGTTATTGTTACAACGATACGATATTTTTTCACCTCTCGCTATCGTTCTGTCCAACGATAACGAGACGATAGCGAGACAATAGGCCTTAGGCGGCAACACTATAAAAAATATTAAAATTTGGGATATTAAAATTGTTAATATCAGAGATTTTCCACGTTTCTAATAATAATAATAGGGCCGTAACCAGAAAAAATCTAGCCGTACTCAGCCCCCAGGATGGTATGGAATAAGCGCTTATATTTTATTTTAATAATACTGATATATTTAGATATTCTTTAAGCAAATTCAAACAATTAATTTCAGTTAAGTTATAAAAAAACATTAGTGTATATATCTACCCTCCTTAGGAGGAACGCGGCATTTCCAAAAAAGTTAAAATCGAGAAAAATTAATTTTGTCTTTTTGATGGCCGTTACATACAAAAATATATTGCTTTCCCATTTTGAAAATTTTCAAAATTTCGGAAAGCCTTGTATTCGTGCAAAAATTTTCAAAAATGTTTTTTTTGCGTATTTTAGCGTTTTATGACGTTTTATGTCAATATAAATCAATTTCAAGCAAAAAAAAATTGTCGCTCGGTCGAGGTAGGTCGGTCGGTCGATCGGTCAGTCCATCGATCGGTCTGTCCGGGAAATCTTGTGGGTACGATAATTTAAGAACGCTTTAAGTTAGAGACTTGAAATTTGGCATACAGGTATGTTACCAAAAGTTCCCGCTCGGGATTGTTTTTGGTGAATATTGGGGTGCGGCAAGGGGGGCAAATGAGCAAAAATACATTTGGACTTTAATTTGAAAATTGCTATATAGGGGTTTTTGAGGTTGCTGAAATTGAATCTGATAATATTTTTTTTTAACTCCACCCCCAAGGGGGTGAGGGGGTAAATATTTTAAAATATTTTCAATATTTTCCTCAAAATTGGTATATAGGGGCTTTTGGGGTTGACGAATTTGAATCTGATAATAACTTTTTTCTAATTTCACCCCTGAGGGGTGGAGGTAGTTTTTGTGAAAACTGATATATTGGGGTTTTTGAGGTTTCTGAAAGTGAATCTGATAACAAAAAAATTCTAAATCCACCCCCTGAGGTGTGTATTGGGGTTTTTGAGGTTGCTGAAAGTGAATCTGATAATAAAAATATTCCAGATCCACCCCCTGAGGGGTGAGGGGAAGTTTTCGTGAAAATTGGTATATTGAAGTTTTTGAGGTTGTTGAAAGGGAATCTGATTATAACAAAATTCTAACTTCACCCCCAAAGGGCAGAGGGTAGTTTTCGTGAAAATTGGTATACTAAGGTTTTTATGGTTGCTGAAAGTGAATCTGATCCATTTTACGCGCGGAGGTAAAAAATGGGAAAGCTCTTTTACTAGGCAGTGTATTTTTAACTGTTTTTTAACAAAAAAAAAACGTTAATCTCTTATCATAGAATAAATAACTGTGATCGAGATCCATTCTCATATTGGAGTTTTGATAAATCAAAATTAAAAAATTATTATGTCTACTCCAAACGTTTTAATGTAGTCCGTGTTTTTAATTTTTTTGACTATTTTAGCCTGAAGATGACCCTAAGTTCAAGGGTTGAAACAATTGTAGCTATTTTTTATAAATAAAATGCTTCAATAAAAAACTAATAATTTTTTAATTTTGATTTATCATAGAATATGTATATTGAAAAAAAGAACAAAAAAAGTCTTAAATTATTAAATATGATAGAAAATGTGATTTTCCTTATTCTTAAATTTCAGATTAAAACAATACAAACGCGGCATGTCTTATTCCTTAGTATCTTAAAAATATCAAAAGCTTATATTATACTACAGTGCGTGCATTAAGTCTGGAATCACCCGAATAACTTTTTAGTTACAAGTAAAATACAAAAATCCTCAGACAGGTCGATTTATATTTTTAATTTTGCAAATTTTGGTCTAAAAAAAGTTATCAAAATTGGCACCCCCTTGCACTCTCACCCCCCAACTTTTTTTTTCAAATAGCAACCTACCCCTTGTGATACATCATTGGAAAGGTAATTTAATAAGCTTTCCAACAGTGTATGATAAAGCCTAATTTGTTAAAGGGTCTATGAAAAAACGCATGTTTTATTTAAACATTGTTTGTGTGAAATATTACGCATAATATGGTAATTGTTGCCCTATTTCCTACTTGTCACCTTCCTGAGAATCTAAATAAGGTTGTTTTAAACTTATTGTAATATTTTATACCCTGTTGAAAAATGCAATTTTTTTTCTTTTTATTGACCAATTTTATGTTTACTATTTAATCGATTTTAATCCCGTTTTTTTACTGTCCACTGTCAAAGAGCTGAAGGACATCAATTTGAACATTTATAGTGAACTAAAGTTATACTTTACATGTCTTTATAATAAACTAAATTGTGCATTTTATCATTAGCCCTTTACCAAATTAGGCTTTATTATACACCGTTGGAAAGCTTATTAAATTACCTTTCCAACGAAGTATCACAAGGGGTAGGTTGCTATTTGAAAAAAAAAGTTGGGGGGTGAGGGTGCAAGGGGGTGCAAATTTTAATAACTTTTATTACACCATAATTTGCAAAATTAAAAATAAAAATCGACCTATCTGAGGGTTTTTGTGTTTTACTTGTAACTAAAAAGTTAATCGGGTGATTCCAGACTTAATGCACGCACTGTATAATACAAAGGAAAAATGCGGCATCCACTTAACTAAATACAAGTTTGTGGTTAATTTAAGGGTTTTAAGTTAAATACAAGTAAAAAAATATAATAAATATTTTTTTTTAATTATCACAAGATTAGTCAAGGTTATCTTTTATTAACTAAATTACCTAAACCTAAGTTACCTTTATTTTAAATTAAGAAGTAAATGCGTAATCTTCGATATAGCAAAAAAAATTAAAAACTTTATTGTTTTTTTTAATAAAAAAGGTTTTCTACGGATATTATTTAAAAAAAAAATACAATTTTTTCACGAAAAAATTATTTCAAAATATTTTCAAAATTTTTTTTTTAAATAAAAAAATATAGGGAGCGTTTAAGTATTAAGTAACGCAAAATTTGGCCATTTTTGACCCCCACCCCCCCATGTAAGGCGGCGTAACATTTTGGAGACCCCCCCCCCTATTTGTTACGTAACATTTTACAAAAAGTAAAAAAAAATGAAAGGAAATTTTGCTTTATGGTTTAAACCGGTTTTTAACCGGTTATTGCTTCCGTGTTTTAACCCAAAACCGGTCTGATGTAATTTCCGAAACCGGTTAACCGAAAACCGGTTATTGGCTATGGTTTTCCATCTCTAATTGTTTTTGTTTAGAGGATTTAGTTAACTGTTAACCACGCCGCGCGGCAATAAAATTTGCAAGTAATCCTTCTCTTTAAGCCTAGATCATTGTTAAAAACGTGATCCAATAAACATTTTATAAGTTTATAATTTTGTAAGTGTTACGTAACATTTTTACTGACACCTACCCCCCCTCTGTAACTCGGCGTAACGTTTTCGAGACCCCCCCCCTAGAACGTTAAGTAATACTTGAACGCTCCCATAGCTATGGTATGTATAACAAATTGCATTTATTTAAAATTCTTTAAACATATAAGTAGATTTGAATAAAAAAATATATAATTATAAATGATACTTAAAACCTAACAAATAGTATTTTAATATACCTACCTAGTAGATATATCGATGTTTTTTGAATTTTTAAAGTACAAGAAAAAAATGCGTTCTCTTAAACCTTGAAAGTAAAAAAGTAGATTGTTTAAAATAATTAAAAAAAAAAAATAATTTAATTAATTTAACTTACATTACTCTCAATAACTAGATTTTCATGAAAAACCTGCACTGCTTTATTATTTGACGCTAAAATACAAAAGCATTATAAAGCTCAAAAAAATAACTCACATAAAAAATCTAACTTCTAGGTTATGCTCTATCAAAAATCAGACTGAATTCTGGAACATTATTAAAAAATTCAAAATATCTAGCCAACCACCGTCCTTGTCTGTACAAGCATGGGAGCTATTTTATTTATGTTACACAAAAAATGCCCTGTTGATGACCCCTCCAACTATCGTGGCATAGCTTTATTAAACTGTCTGGAAAAAATTTTTACACAGATATTGCTAGAAAGGCTCACCGAATGGTCGAATGAGTTAAATATTATTCCAGAATGTCAGTCTGGTTTTCGTAAAAATAGAGGCTGCCTGGATAACATTTATACTCTCAGCACTCTTATCCAGCTTTCTCTGAGACTTAAGGGACGTAAATTGTACGCCGTATTTGTTGACTTTAAACGTGCCTTTGATTGTATAAATCAAAAATTATTGTGGAAAAAATTACATTCCCTGGGTGTTAGCTCAAAATTTATTAGAATTTTAAAAAAACTCTACGATAAAGCTACAGTTCAAATAAAAACTAAGGAAGGCTTTACAAAACAATACTACGTCACTGAAGGAGTTTTGCAAGGCGAACCCTTAAGTCCCTTACTTTTTTCACTTTTCATTTCAGATATTGAAAAATATTTTAGAGAAAATGGTGCTGAGGGTGTAAATGTAGATAATTTAATAGACATTTTAATGTTGCTATACGCAGACGATTTAGTTATTTTTGGAGTTTCTCCCATAGACATAGCTAGAAAACTCAAAATACTTGAGGAGTATACCAAAGAAAATGGATTGTTTATTAATATTAAAAAAACCAAAATTGTTTGTTTTAGCAGAGGTGGTTTTAGATTTTCACAAGACGTTAAGTTTAGGTATAATGGCGAAGAAATAGAAGTGGCCAATAAATATATATATCTAGGGGTACATTTTAACCAATCCGGGTTATTCTCTGAAATGGCAAAAGAGGCATGTAACAAAACTAAAAAATCTGTCGGTACTGTCATGTCTCTTATGGCAAGTTCCAAAATAAATACCTGGGATTCCAGAATTTCCTTATATAATTCAATAATTCTTTCTACTCTACTATATAGCTCTTCCATTTGGGCTCTGCGAAATATCGAGGAGCTAGAACGCGTCCAACTAGGATTTTTTAACAGGCTGTTTTTACTACCTCGTAACACGCCAGACTATATGGTTAGGCTAGAGACTGGCACCCTTAAAATATCCTTTTTAATATTCAAAATGTGCCTTTCATGGCTAGAAAAACTTCTTAGGATGCCTTCTCATAGATATCCTAGACTATGCTTTGACAGACTTGTTTATTTTAATAACGGTAACTCGAAATATAATTGGGTGGCGCAGTTTCAATCAATGCTTGACTGTATAAATGAACCCACTTTTTTAAATGAAATTTCTGTAAGAAAATTAAAAAATTACAGACCGATTTTACTAAATAAATTTAAAGAATATTTATATAATAAAGATATTAACTCTTTAATTAACTCGACTAACGCAACAATTTATCAAAACTTTTTTGTCTCCAGAGAACCACAAAAATACCTACGTTCCTGCGAAAATATTGGCAACTTGCGAATAATAATGCAAATAAGAATGGCCACCTCATTTAGCTTTACTTTTTCCTACAATGGTTTATTTTATAAAATCAATCCAAATGATCGGTGCACCATATGTATTTTAAACCAATTTGAGACTTTGGAACACGTATTTTTTAAATGCCCTATTTACAATCCCTTGAGGGAACCTTACATAGATAGTCTTATAGATCTTGATGGTATTGTTTTTGCCCTAAACAATTTAAATGCTCTTAAAATTAAAATGATTTGCGGTTTTGTTAGAAATTGTCTTAAAATTCGCTCATTTATCTTGAACGAGTAACTTATTATATCATATTTTCATTACGCGCTTTTTTTTTTCTCCTCCTTTTGTAATACATATAATTATGCTCTACACTTATATTAGGTTTAATTCTTTTTTTTTTTTCCTCTTTTTTTTTGTAATACATATACTTATAATTATGATGTACACTTATATTAGGTTTAATTCATTATTATTATTTTTTTTTTCAATCAAACTTCTTGCAATAAGAATTTATTCTTTAGATACAATAAAGTTATGTTATGTTATGTTATTATTTGACGCTAAAAAATGTTTAAAATCAGACATGCTTGCTTCAGTAATATAAAGAAACTAATTAAAGTCAGTTTTAAGTGTAAATAAATCGTAAACTAAAAAAAAAAGGACATTTTACACAAAAATCAGTAGGTGAAAAAAATTCAAATCAAACTATTATTTAAAATCCAACAAGCCATTGCCGCATTCTTCCTCTGTTATTATAAATACAGAGGAAGAATGCAGTAAAACACTCGCCAAAGTGTAGATGCCGCATTTTGCCTCTGACATAAATTCTGTAAATGCCGCAAATCAGGAACTTAAAAGTGCCCTTTTGGCCCTTAACATATTTTTTTTTAATTATATTAATGAAAAACAAATTAAATTCTAAGACAATTGGTACTAAAAACTAATTTTTCCAAAATTTTGGATTTGCCGCTTTGCTCCTTAGGAGGGCAGATATATATTTAGTTATTTTAATTTATTTACAATTTATAACTGTATTGGGTAATTCCGTTAAATAAATAAATAAATAATTTACATCTTAATGAACTGTCAATAAACTTATCTGCGTTGTTGGTAAATTAGTTGAGGCATCAGTTGGTTCATCAGTTGAGGCATCAGTTGGGGCATCAGTTGGTGCATTAGTTGAGGCATCAGTTGGGGCATTAGTTGAGGCGTCGGTTGGGGCATAAGTTGAAGCATCAGTTGGGGCATCAATTGGTGCATTAGTTGGGACATCAGTTGGTGCATCAGTTGGTGCATCAGTTGGTGCATCAGTTGCGGTATCCGTTGGGGCATCAGTTGGGGCATCAGTTGGGGCTTCAGTTGGAGCGTCAGTTAGGGCATTAGTTGGAACATCAGTTGGGATTTCAGTTGGAGCGTCAGTTTGTTACATCAGTTGGTGCGGAATGAGCGCCTATAGTTTATTTTAATAATATACAACTTAATGAAAATGTCAATAACATAAATATAACATCCTTATTCAAATGTTTATGAATACTGTATGATCCATTTATCTGCGTTGTTGGTGCATCAGTTGAGGCATCAGTTGGGTCATCAGTTGAGGCATTAGTTGGTGTATCAATTGGGTCATCAGTTGATGCATCGTTTAGGCCATCAGTTAAGGCATTAGTTGGTATTTCTTCACCCTAAAAAGTAAATATTAATATTTAAATTTCTTGTTAATAGTGATAGTTTAAAGGTGTTGAACAAAGCTAGTAGACGCAAGCTTTCTTTCGTCTTTCCTCGCATCAAAGACAGCTTCGTACAGGCTGATCTAACTTTCAGTACACAAGCCAAGATCTCAGTAATGGGTGAAGCCATTTCAAAACTAATTTTTTGATTTTTATCACGTTTCTGTTCTTGAAATGCGAAAGGTTTGGACTAGGGTGCAGCGAAAAACACTTTTTTTAGAAATGGATATGGGACTAGGTGTTAAAAGTTGTGGTTATATTTGCTTACCGTTGCTTATTAACAGGTTAAAATTTTATTTAAAAATGTTGATATCTTGATGCTGCGCATTTAGTTGAAATTTTCGAATTTTCACTAAAATTAATCTTTTTACTAGACCATTGTTAAAAAACACTTTTTTGAAATCGATATGGGGCTAGGTGTTAAAAGTTGTAGTTATGGATGCTTATTAACAGGTTAAAATTTTATTTGAAAATTTTGATATCTTGAGTCTGCGCATTTAGCTCAAAGTTTCGAATTTTCACCAAAATTAAGCTTTTTTCTAGACCATCGTAACATGTTCGTTATATTAATTATATGCGATATGTTACACAAATTCTCAAGAAAACTTTTTAAACATATATTGGCTGCGTTCAATAGAAACAGCAAACTAATCAAAAATCATCAAATGATAAGTTTTGCTAGCAAACTGTTGGCTAATATCTGTCACTTATAACAACCACCATTTGAGGTAAGAAATACGCACAAAAAAAAACGCGCGCTTTTATAAAATCAATCAAAACTAATCATCTCAAAACGTTGATGAGGAATGATTCAGCGACATCTGTCAATCGAAACTGATCATAGCGTTCAGTAGTGATTTCACAGCTTTCGATGAGTTTTGTTGTTTCCATTGAATGCAGCCAATGATGAAGACCTGTTTTCTTTGATATGAATATTAAAGACGAGAATAAGCTAACAGGAATAATGCAAATACTTTCATTTGGGTGAGAAGTTACACCCTAAAATTACGTACCGTACATAGGAAACACCCTGTATAACCCTTGTATAAAACTTTTGATGCTTAGAAAAAGCTTCAAACATTAAAAAGAGGATTGTTTAAAGATTAGGAAGAAGATTACACCTTCAAGGGCTATCATTGGCAAATAACTTACATTATATAAAAAATAAAACAATATACTTTTATGAAGAAAACTTACCGTGATTAACTTCCTCTCTTTGTTTGGCTGCACGAGGCCAAACACATTCACTGAATGAACTCCAATAGCAATTGCAGAAAGTAATATCAGAATCTTCATTTTCTTCTGTTTCTGAAATTAAAAATATATTATATATAATATATTTAATAATATAATAGGTAATAGCTATATATTTTATTTAAGGACTGAAATAGTATATTAAAGTACTGGTTTCATAACATAAGTTTTTAGTACGAGGACAAGTTTAGAAAACGAGCCGCTTGCGGCGAGTTTTCTAAAGTACTAGTGTGCTAAAAACGTGTTATGAAACGAATGCTTTATACAATTTTTTCTATTTTGCTCTAAAATTTAAAAAAAAATACATTTAAATTGATGACTGATTTAGAGATTTTTGTTTCGAATTGGCATTACAGTTTTCGCCATGTTCAAAATTCTAAGAACGAATATTATTTTGATATATTTTATAGTCATTTCTTCTCTTTTCTACTGCAAGTAACCAAGACATAATTTTAACACGGTAAAACATAACCTAAACACAAAATTTTGTAGAAAATTAAACTTTAAACCGACGTTCACAATTGCACGGCAAACGTCCAGATATAGACTTTTGTCTGTTGTCAACCCAAAAGAAAAAAAAAATAGAGACCTCTTATGGGCCTATAAGAACACAAATAAGAGTCGCAAAATAGAAAAATTATTATTAGTAATTATTAGAAATAGTTCTATAATTTTGAATAAAGCGCACTCAGAAAAATCCCATCTTGCAAAATCAATAGGAATTTATTTTAATTTAAAAAAATTGCCTTTTAAAATATTAAAAGTAAAAACTTTACATTTTAGTTATGAACAATATTCATTTAAAAAAATAATTTTTACACCAAACCGTTTTTCACTTTAAAGTAAAAGTATTGCCCCTTTCTTTCTTATTTTAATGTTTTCTTGATAAAATTATAATATTTCCCTTTATATTGTTGAAAAATGTCAATATATTAAAAGAATTCTTTTTAAAATAACCAGTTTTTGTATTCAAATCATTTACAAGTTTAAATTATTTAAGAGGAAACATTTTTCAAATTACAATGAATATTTTTATTTTTACAACGGCTTATAAAATTAAAAAATATATTTTTAAATTAACAAAAACCACTGTCGGAGCAAAAAAATATTGGTTTTCTTTTAAATCATATGACTTTTGTTTGATTTTACAACGATTTTTCTCTGTGTGCGGCAAAATATGTAATATCTTAATGTTAACAACAAAAAACGCATACTTATGATAAAATAATTAATTAACTTACATTTACATATTACATATTTTACACTGATAGAAAAATCTAAAAATTTTAATACAAAACGTTATTTTGTCAACTTTTAGGTATAGAATACAATTTTTACGATTCTAAAACATTATAACGTTATATTAAATACAATCAAACCATATATGTATACTAAACAACTTCATAATATTCAATTTTACAACAACATTGTTGTACTATAGTGCCGGTACTTTATCAAGGATAATTAATAAAGGTGGCGGAACTCAGCTGGTTTTACCAAAATTTTGAAAGTATGCATTTTGGGCTGAAAACATGTACATAAGTATACCTAACGATAAGCATATACATTAGGGTGGTTCAAAACAAAAAAGTTGGAATTTTTTGCTGCTCATGGAGAATAAAGCTCATTTTGATGAGTTAATATCCTACAAAAAAAATAAAAAATATTGGAGTATATTTACCACTCCCTCACGAGGGTGCAAGTTTTGGCTACTTATCCAGGGTTGGCTCGAAGTGATTTTAACTCGCTCGCTTAAAAATTCCTAATTAGGGGTCGAATGATAGTAAAAAATCCAAAAATAAAAATAATCGCTTTCCCCACTCTTTTTTTATGGCGAAAAAAACTGGAAAATCTGGAAATTATGTAGCAAAAAATTATGCGTTTTCTCAAATGACCTAAAATTTTCATAATATAGTCTTTAAATACTAGCTTAAGTTTAAACATAAAAATCAAAAAAATTGAGCTTTGCTCACACAACAAAAGAGGGCGTTTATCCTAAAAAACCGTGTTTTTTCAAATACTTTTGATAATTTTGGCTTAACGGTTAATATTTTCCAAAAATTTTTTACTACAAAAATTAAAGAAAATTAAATGATCTTTATTTTGATTTTTTTAATTTTAAAATCGGTAAAGTAACAGAAAAGTTATGATAAAAAGAAAATTAATAAAATTAACAACATTAAGTTTCTAATATATTTTTCTTATGGTATAAATAGTTTACAGTATAATCTGGTTTAGAAAAGTATTGGAACAATAAACAACCATCATTTTGCATAAATTAATTTGAAAAAATCAATTTTATTGTTTTAACTAAAAGTTAAATGTTGACTTTAAATATAGGTATTATCCAAATTAACCAAATACATGTATATGCGCGCATACTTGTGAAAATCGTTTTAAATATGGCTAACGTCATTTTTAGTCTGAATTTAATTTAATTAATAAATTTAGGTATACTTAACTAAAAATTAGATAAAGAGATGGTTGTGTAACTTACTTCTTGTTGTAAGTTCTTATAAATATTTTTGACTTCATTTAAATTCACACTTTACACCTATTTTTAAGAATTAATGTACTAGACTTCTTAAATTAAATTAATTATTAATTTTAGTGATAATCTCAGTGATTATTTTTTATCGTTTTTATCAACCAATCATTTAACAATATTTCTGACCACGTGTTTATTTCTTCATATTACAGTTATTTCTAGAATTTTCTACTGTAGAAAATTCTAGTAAGAAAATACAAACCTGTCATTTCACGATCCATGGATATCTTGTTTTTTTTAAGAAATTGCAAAAATTGATTAGTTGATTTTGAATACATTTTTTAATTTCAGCCTAAAAATGACGTTAGCCATATTTAAAACGATTTTCACACGTATGCGCGAATATACATGTATTTGGTTAATTTGGATAATACCTATATTTAAAGTTAACATTTAACTTTTATTTAAAACAATAAAATTGATTTTTTTAAATTAATTTATGCAAAATGATGGTTGTTTATTGTTCCAATACTTTTCTAAACCAGATTATACTGTAAACTATTTATACCATAAGAAAAATATATTAGAAACTTTAACATTAACAACATTTGTTAATTTTATTAATTTTCTTTTTATCATAACTTTTCTGTTACTTAACCGATTTTAAAATTAAAAAAATAAAAATAAAGATCATTTAATTTTCTTTAATTACAAAAATTTTTGGAAAATATTAACCGTTAAGCCAAAATTATCAAAAGTATTTGAAAAAACACGGTTTTTTAGGATAAACGGCCTCTTTTGGTTTATTAGCAAAGCTCAATTTTTTTGATTTTTATGTTAAAACTTAAGCCAGTATATAAAGACTATATTATGAAAATTTCAGGTCATTTGAGAAGACGTATAATTTTTTGCTACATAATTTCCAGATTTTCCGTTTTTTCCCCATAAAAAAGGAGTGGGAAAGCGATTATTTTTATTTTTGGATTTTTTACTAACATTCGACCCCTAATTAGGAATTTTTAAGGTAGCGAGCATTTTAGTTAAAATCACTTCGAGCCCACCCTGGATAAGTAGCCAAAACTTGCACCCTCGTGAGGGAGTGGTAAATACACTCCAATATTTTTTATTTTTTTTGTGGGATATTCACTCATCAAAATGAGCTTTATTCTCCATGAGCAGCAAAAAATTCCAACTTTTTTGTTTTGAACCACCCTAATATACATGTACATGTAATTACATGTGATAGATTAGATATGTAGTTTTTATGTGGACATACATGTTATATGTGAATTTAAAATAAAATGCATACAATTTGTTACAAGATAAACCTTTTTCTGAAAATTCTACTTAAACTATAAAATAATTAATAAAATTTTGGCATATTTAAAACTTGCATTTTTTGTGGGTCCAACTGTACCGAAATTAAGAAATAAATCTTTGCCAAATACTACAGGAAATCGCAACGCAACCGATCAATGATTATTATTTCATAAATTATAATCAAGAATCAAGAATTTATTTAATGCTAATAAATATATACATTTTTGCAGTCGACAGGATTATAGTTTAAAGAAAACATAAAATATGTTTAGACAATACTTGACATTTAAAAATATAATAAATTAAACATGAAATAAAAATTTAGGAATATATATTTTCGTCATCCAAGAACTCCTGGATATTAGGGGAAAGGGGCACAGTGAGTCGAAAATGTTACGCCGCGTTACATGGGGGGGTGGGGGTCAAAAATGGCCAAATTTTGCGTTACGTAATACTTGAACGCTCCCTAAGGGGGTGGATTTGGAAAAAAATAATTTCAAGATTTAGTTTTAGCAACCTCAAAAACCCCCATATTCAAATTTTCACGAAAATATGAAAAATATTTTAAAATACTTACCCCCTCACCCCTGCGGGGTTGGAGTTAGAATTTTTTTATTATCAGATTCGATTTCAACAATATTAAAAACCTTTATAATTAAATTTTCAAATTTTTGTAAACAAATATTGTTCTCTCTCGGGATTGTTTTTGGTGAACAATCCCGAGCGAGAACTTTAGGTAACATACCTGTATGTCAAAGTCTCTAGCTTAAAGCGTTCTTAAGTTATCGTGCCCACAAGATTTCCCAGAAGGACCGACCAATCGACCAACAATTATTTTGCTTGGAATTAATTTATATCGACATAAAACGTCATAAAACGCAAAAATACGCAAAAAAATTTTTTTCACGAATACAGGGCTTTCCTAAACTTCGAAAATATTTAAAATGGGAAAACAAAATTCCTACAATAATTTAGTTATAAATATACAGAAACATTTAATCATAGTTGAGGCACAGTGGATCATGAGCCACTGTGTCCAATCGGTCTTTGACTCACTGTGTCCCCCCAGTAACCAGAGCAGTTCAAAGTGGACATAAAAAAAAATACCAAATATCTGATAAATTTGTGTAAACACACTTATTTAAGAGTTAATAAAGAATATAAAAAGGGCAAATTACACTGGAATTTAAGTAAAAGTAGTACAAATATACCTAATTAACAGATTAACAAAAAAAATACTTTCATTATTTATTTCATGCAGCCACCTCTTCGCTTCAACACACGTCACGCAGGTTTGCCGGCAACTGATCCTTTATCTAGATAAACGTCTTCTTAGCTCGCCATTAGAAAGCGGCGTTTCTAAAACTAATATTGGTCGAGTTATAGTCAACGATTCATTGTGCCCAATGACTCACTGTGCCCCCTGTTCCCCTATAGCCGAGAAAACCAGCTTGAGAGTCTAGTATATAGCATCCTAACCTTGCTTTCATATAGCAAGAAAATTGGAAGAAATTATTGAGACGTTCAAAATATTTCTCAAAAGTTGAATGAAAAATGGACGTTATAATTGTACGTCTAAAAGCACTCATAATTATATCGAAATATGTATGCTATTTTATGTTAATTTAAGGTCTTATTATTATAGGTTCCATTTTTAATACTAAATGCTCCCTAGTTTTAGACTGTAAATCAATGAACTATTTTAGGTCGACAATATACGCCTTTATTTGATAAAATTTAGGACGACCTAATAATGACCAACTTTATGTCGAAAATATATAGTTTATATTGGTTTAATTGAGAACATGCTAGAAATGAGCCATTTTAAGTCCAAAATATACTGCTTATATCGTCTCAATTTAGCTCGCTAATACTTAGAATGCTTCTATTTTTTGCACTAAATGCAAGCAAATATTTCAAAATAGTATTGATTTAGTTTCTTTATTCTTAACAGAAAATGTTATATTTTTGTTGTGTTTTTGATTTATTTTTATTGATAAGCAATATAAATACTTATTTTATTACCAAAAAATCCTAGGTATAAACCCTAATTAATTTCAGATAATATATTATATTTTATGCACTTTCCATCTTAAAAGCTCACTGATATTTATAAATTTTAATTTATTTATTTGAATCTTGGTATTAAAAACAGGCCACTCAAAACCAGTTTAAACACTTTTTTACTAAAAATATATTTACAGTAAAGAAGTAAATAATTTACTTCTTTTAAGTGACGGAAATCAAAACATCAAATGACTGCGCTGGTACCAGTACAGCCTTGCCAAACTTTATTAGAAACCGATCGCAAACTGTTTTTTTAAGGGTGGAAACACCCGTTATTTTATTTCTTTATTACAGTTGAAAACTAAACTTTTTAAACAAAAACAGGAATGATATTTATTTAAATGTTAAAATATATGATAACAACAATTTTATTGGATTAATCTCAAGCAAAAAATATCCCTCAAGCAAAGTTTAGACTGGGCAACATTCGCGAACAAGTGATCATCGTGGTTTTAAAAAACGCGGAAAATTTGAGATTTAAATTTTTAATTATAGTTGTAAAGTAATATTGTTGTTTAGTTCTTAAATTTTTAACTTAAATATGAAACAAAATTAAACATGGTAAAATTATATACTTTCTTATTTTTTTGTGAAATAGTCTTTTAAAATACCATTCGTGCATGTTGAATTATACCTACATAATTTTTTTTACTGTATATAAAAAAAAAAACATTTTGCTTAGGAAATTGTTTTCGTGCATTTTTCGTCAAATTTTCTCGTAATTTTGTAACCCGAAAAATGCACTTAAACAATTGCCAAGCAAAATATTTTTGAATTACAGTAAAGAAATTATCGATAATTCAACATGCACTTATGATATTACTACTGATAATTCTAATTCCACTATGTAAGAGCTAAAAGTTCAAGCTTTAAAATAAAAACAATAAATCTATTGAATATCTTTGGAGTTATTTCCATTTGAAAATGTGTATTTTTTTTAGGTGGTGTGATATTTTTGAGCATAAGTGTATATTAATTCCAATATAATATGTATTATTATTAAATAACTTTGGTATACAGGTAAATTAGTGTAAAATATATTAAAAAACAAGTGAAGAATATAAAATGGAATTAGGCTGTTTGTTAAATTAAAACGTTTCTTACCTAATTAAAAATTAGTATGTTAGTTCACAAGCAGAACTTTTTGATTGACTGACCGTTTTGTAAAATAATTATATATATATATATATATATATATATATATATATATATATATATACAAACATTTTTTAGAACACCAAACTCCGTTTTTTTTTTGGTTTGCGGTTTCCGAAAGTATGATAGTGAATCATTTTTAAAACATTAAATCCAATGAGATATAATTAATTATAGTTTATTTATTATCCGTATTTATAAAAAAATACAATAGATAGATAAACAAAAAAAGAGAGAGAGAGTGTGTATGTGTAGACACATACACTACACTACACTGTAAAGGGAATTCTGCCAAATAAGGGCCACTTGTACCAACTCTTAAACTGGGATTATCTCTAATCTGAGTTTAAGTTAAAAATACTGCATTCTGATTGGTTGGCCGTCCATTTAATCCAAGTTTAAAGCCAAACCATCGTTGGTGCAAGTGGCCCTAAGTGATTTGGAGAAAAAAGCAATAAACCAATTTTTCCCTTGTTCAAAACAAGGCCATGTTGTTACACCAATCTGTCATTTGGTTTATGGTAGTATTTGATTTTAGACTTAATTGGTTAATGTCTTTCTCATTTGCAGTGGAGTTTGTGTCACCTGCAAAAACATGGTTTACAATATTATTAATATAAATTATAAACAGGAATGGACTCAGTATACTACCTTGTGGAGAACTCCAGTCAAAACAGGTACAATTTCTGGTTTAGTATACATTCCCATGCTGGTTACTTTAACATATTTTTTCATTACCAGCCTAAAACCACATCTTTATTACTGTTCTTTTCATTGATAGAAATATTATTTCTCTACCTATGACGTCAGAGGTTCTAAAAATAATGAAATTGCACCATGGTTAATAATAAATTTTTATTCAGCTGTTTTGGCATCTGACGTTTCACTTAATTATTAAATCACATTGCTATTTACAAGTGTCTTTAGGCACCAAATTTATTTATTGCATGATAAATTAAAAAATATAAACTAAATTAGTACCTATAAAACATGTTTTACAAAAAACACGAAAAGTGAAAATCATTGGTCCATCATATTCAACCATAGATTATACAACCCATATATTAACGTAAGGATCATAGATTACTAGAGGTACAACCCCCATATATTGATTTTTGAGGCAATAGATTCTCCCTCGCAGTTTTCGCCTGTCCCCTTATTTCTGTGGGAGTACCAGAATCATCACTTTGAATTTCACTTTCCATTTTTATATATTTTATTAAACTTATCACGGAAACACTTCTAACTATAATAATAATTTTAGCAGATCACCAGAAAATTTCTGCCAGAAATGTCAAGTTATTCATTTGTTTTTTTTAATGGCCGCGAACGGCCAGCGTGATATTTTAAATTTATAAATTTTTTCATTAAATTTTAGTAAAATAAACAAATAAATAGCTAATAAATTGTACTGGTAGTGAAAAATACTATATTTTCCACGTGAGTGAAGATTTAACATTTTAGACCGCGTCTTGCGGGCTTCGCGCTAGCGCGCTCATCCCGCAATTTGACGCTGGTCAAAAATGTTAAACTACTCTCACTTGGTAAATAATATACTATTTTCTCTCTATTAGAGTAGTAATTATATACCAAGGTAGATAAGACATTTTGTATAGCCGAGCGTATTAAATCCCGAGCTGCATAGCAGCAAAGGATTTCAGAAGTGCGAGGCTATAATTGCTTCTAACGTGGTTTATATATTAGTTTTTTCACTACTAGCACTATTTAATTTATTTTATTATTCAAATAATAAAATAAATTATTAACAGAAATATTTCTTAAAACTTTCATAAAAATCAAGTAGCCTTGATCAATGACATTTGCTCAAATAAATACTTTAAACTGACGTTTAAAAATTTAGTTTTTTTTTAATATTTTTTTTTATAATATTTAGCTAATTAATGATTGTATTAATTGGTAATAATAATAATAATAATAATAATAATATTAATAATTAATTATTATTTAAAGCTATTTTCTTGGGTTTAGTAAAAATTGCACAAAGAACTGAAACGAACTGAAACATCTAAAGTGACAGAAATCAATTGCTTATAAACTTTACTCCTACTAGGAGAGAAAAAATTATTATTGCTATAGGTGAAGAAAATTGATTTCACAGTCTATAAACATGATAAATAATGGTAAGTGAAAAAAAGATTTTCTCCAATTAAAATTTAATGCTGTTCTACGAATTCCATAAGAACATAATTTTTTTAACAACAATTTATGATTTATGGTGTCAAAGGCTTTGGCAAAGTTAAAAAGGTTACCAGCACTTTAAAGTTTTAATTCAAAATTTTCTAGTACTTTAATATAAAAAGATAGTATCGCATCTGTCGTTGAGCGATTTTCGATAGGGACGGGAGAAGGCTTATAGCTGGAGAGTGGGGAGAGTTTTTTTTTGGGATTTTGGGATAAGGATTATTTCTGCTAGTTTCCAGTGAAAATTACATTTTTTTAAAATAGGTCGGCGAGCCGATCACGCCTCCGACGGTGAATGACGCGCCGCCGATTAAGGCGCGACGCCGCGACGCGTCACCCACCGGCAAAACGCCTCCGCCGATCAAACACTGGTCGGCACACACCTCTTGCCCCCAGCCCCCATTGTGCCCCCTAAACATTTCAAATATTCAAAGTTTAGTGCTCCCATTACGGTCTTATAATTTGTAATTAAAACCAATTTAAATGTTTTATTAATCAGACATTTTTGTGGATTTCAAAGGATATTTAACAGGATATGATTCAAAATTGTTAACCAAAAATTATCTTAATCGACATTGTTAACCAAAAATTATCTTAATCGACATAAATGAATAAAACATTTCAAATTTAAATTATCTATTGTCCTTAGTTTAATGTTGTAATACGCAACTCTGGGGTAGTCCATAAAATAAGTCACACTTTTTTAGGTAATCTTAGACCTCCTCCCCCATGTCACACATCATCACAAAGTCTTCATTCCCCCCCCCCTATATGCCGTCACACTCTAATTAAACTAAAAAAATAAAGAATTCGTTAAAAATATGAACAATTTAAGGCAGATTTGTAGTAACACATGTTTAATTTAAATATATTTATATTGACGTAGATCTTATTACAGAGTTTATAATATTTGAAAAACTTTGAGATCAAAATTTTCTCCACTCCAATCTCCTATGTGTATTTTACCCTAGACGGTTTTTGTCAAAAGCTTAACCCAACTTTTAAAATCTCTTGTCAAAATGATATGATGTAAAATTTACGATTTCAATGCCTCCCTTGATAAAACCTATTAATGCTTTTAAAAAAACTTCGGCCGACTTCGGCAGAACGTGGTCATTACGTACGAAAGATTTCGTTAAATATTTAATTATAAATAGAAGATATTAACAGTTGTTGTGGTAAATTCAATTTTTTGATGGGAAATATCCTAAAACTATATTTACCAGCTTGTAGGTAGATGCTACCAAAAATACTTGTGGCTCTGTATATGCCAGAACATTTGGTTTGGACTTACCAATATATTGGTTTGGATTTTAGCAATCGTTCTTTCTGTGCAGTGCCCGGGTGTCGTGGGACTCAGGCCCGTAATCGAAAAATATTTGTTTTTGTTTTTTTGGACCAAAATGCGTTTAAAAAACAAGTATTTGACTCGTTTTATTTTTAACCGACCTACCTGGAAGAAACAGGTTCTTAATTTGAAGTTCAAACGCAATAACTTTTGAATGCATGCCCTGTTGAAAATGACGGGTCTGGGCGGGTATAAATGGTGCACAAACCGTACTTGAGCGGATGAGATTCACCCGCTTAATTACCTACGGTTTGTGCACCATTTATACCCGCTCAGACCCGTCATTTTCAACAGGGTGGATTTAATTTTTTTAACTACTTATTGAAAATAAAATATTCAAAATGCCTTATCCAATATTATATTATATACAGGGTAATTCAGTAATAAATAAAATACATTTTAAGGAGTGATTCTACAGCCCTAGGGGAACAACGATCCTCCTAAGGGTATATCTGAAAAGTAATTTTTATTTAATATCACTGGAACCCTATGAACTACAGTAACAAATTTAACATTTTAGGTAAGTTTATTATGTTAATTTTAACCAGAGATGTGCAAAATGGAAGGGGCCCATTCCACGCCAAATAGGACCCTAAAAGAGCAATTTTGAACATCGACTTCTTCGATTTTAATCATTTTTGGTATACTTGCTCTACGTATGCTTAATAAAAACTTCTATAATTTTCAGATTTTTTTGGCCATTATTTATGGAGTTACGGCCTTTTGAAATAGGCCAAAATTGCAAAAGTCACTATAACAGCCTGTTTTTAAACAGCTCTATCTCAGTAACGCTAAAAGATACAGATCTAAAAAAAATATATTTTAAAGCCATTTTGTTGTGTTTCAATATGTTTTAAAGATATGTAAAATTTAGTGATTATGGTGATGGTCACCAAAGTCGCAAATGTTTGGTGATGATTATCTCAGAATACGCCATCTTTGATATTTTTATTAAAAAAAATAAATAATCTGTAGATCTTTCTCTAACCATGTGCCAAAATTCATAATGGGACGACCATGAGATTGCCTTGGGCAAAATATTAAAGATATAAATGTCAGTCAAAATTTCATTTCCCAACCACTTTTTAACGCAGGGTTTAATAATACTACCCTGTATTTTTGAAATGGAAATGCTGATATATTTTATATTTATCTGCAACATTTTTTACTACGTCTGGTATACATATATACCAGCAGTGGACCCGTTATTCGCACAGGAATTTAGTTTTAGGAATTAATCAAACTAACATCAGTTCTTTTAATGCAATAATAAGATACTTACATTTTTTTGTTTTGGAAAACCTTAAATTGACTTTATGTTCATATGTACTAGCTGTGAAACCCAATCCTCGTATGGGAAATCTAATTTAAATTTTACTTTCTTCTACTGCGTTAGTAATTTTTTTTATTTTTTTTTATTTTGTCGTCGTTTAATATACAAAAAACAATGGTTTACCAATTGAAATCTGTGTTTCGGTCAATCTGTCTGTCCAAGAAAATTTGTGATCACTATAACTTGAGAACGCTTTGAGCTAAAGACTTCAAATTTTAAATATAGGTTCCTTATTCAAACAATTCGGCTAGGATTTTTTTGACCCCCTTACTCCACCTCAGTATTTACTAATAACAATTCCAGCTGAAAACGTTTGGGCTCATTCCATGGCATATGAAACACAAAATATTCAATTTTAAACACAGAATTCTTCGATTTGTCTGATTTTTGGCTTATATAGCATACGTACGTATGCTATGCATGCATAATGAGAATTTGCCTTTTTAAGATTCTTTTGACATTAAACAATGTTTAGTAAACATAGTAGGCTTTACAAAATATGGCTAGTTATAATTAATTGCTTATTTAAACAAATTATAGAATATTATGAATGTCTAAAACATTCTGTAAAATGAAAAAATAATACCTTGCCCAATTTTAATAAAAATCTAATTATTAAAAATTCCGTGCGAAAAACGGCTGTCTTGGCTAGTTATATTAAAAAAATTAATCAATAATTCCGTTTGCAAAAAAGTTAATTTTAGTTTAAATTTGTTTGAGGTAAAGTTAACATACAACGTACATCAAACTGTGGTCATAATATTACCATTAAATAAAAAATTGAGTTGCTACTATATTTTTAAAAATTTACCAAAGATGAATATATGGCGGTCCCATTTTGAAATTTGGATAACTGTTAGAGAAATGTCTGTAGTTTAACATATATTTAAAAAAAGAAAATCGAAGATGGCGTATTTTGAGTAAAATGTCACCAAAAATTGGTGACTATCACCAAACTTAAATTTACTTTATTATCAAAATAACTTCCAACTAACAAACTTTAAAATACACTTCTGAAGTCTCTATATCTTACCGTTATAGAGATACAGCCGTTTAAAAATTATACGTTTTAGAAAAATTGGGCATTTTTGTCATCTTTAAAAGGCCATAACTCCAAAAATAAATGTCAAAAAAATCTTAAAAAAAGACAGGTTCTTTTTGGACAAAAATAGCACACTTGAGCTAAAAATAGGGCAAATCAAAGAAGTCAAAGTTTTCCTTGGATTCTATTTGGCACAGAATCACCCAAGGGCAATGTTACTTTTTATCACAAACTTTTTCACCTGTAGATTTTTCGATTTTTTAACATTTAAATAGATAAATAGTTACTTTTTATGTAACACCGTAGAGCCAACCGTTCTCGAACAAATTTTGCGTTTTAAACATTAAAAATAGAAACTTAGTAATGCACCAATTAAAATTTTAATACTTGAGTGTGATTCTACATTAAAAACTGTTGAAAAAAAGCTCGTATACATTTAGGTTCGAAAATCAGTTTTTACAGCCTCTTAAAGGATAAGCTCCCTTAAAAGCGATTTGTGAATATTTATGTGCCGCAACTTTTTTTATAGTTTTTGATGTAAAATCGCCCTGCAGTGTTCAAATTTTTATTAGCGATTTTTTTTGCTCCTATTTTGGATGCTCGAAACGTAAATTTTTTGTCTGCTGCAATTTTATCGAGAACGGTTGGACATACGGTATTACATAAGGATTATCTCTTTGATGTATTTTTAACTAAAGAATTATATTTTATACAAAAAAAACTACAGATAAAGGGTTTGGAGCAAAAAAGTGAAATCGCCCCTCATTACCAAAAAAAAATTACTTTAAATGATTGGCTTTATCAATTTTGAGGAATGTGAAAAAATTCTTTACTGTCAGAAAAAAAGGATATCTTGAATCAAAGCAAAACGATATTGAACCAAGGCCGCCATGGCTTACGATATGTTCAACGCCATGACTGTCTTGGATCAAGTCCGCCGTGATCCTGGCATTTGAGGTCCTAGATTCAAAGACATTTTCTTAAATCTAAGCCACTTAAACCATTTATTTAAGATCATATTATCTTAAACCAAGTATGTAATTATCTTGATTTGAGATCATATTATCTTGCACCAAGTCTTGGTTTAAGTTAATATAATCTTGAATGAAGAGAATTATAATCTTGATTTAAGATTATGATTCTCTTGATTCAAGATCATATTGACCCCACAGTCAGGTTTCAGGGTTAATAAAATGATAAATATTTTGAAAAAATTTCCCACACATGTATAATATTATTTCGCACGCCTATGAAATATGATACTTTCTTACTCTGTTAATCGTGCGAAATTTGGTTTCATAGGTGGTCGTAGGAAAAACCACTTGTTTTTGAAGAAAAACTTGTTGCAACGCCATTGCAAAATGGCGCTTATAGGTATAAATTATTTAATGCTACTTACCCATGAATTTTTTAAGTAAATTTGAAAATTCCCATCGTTTGAGGGTAAGAGATACAAAGTCGTCCATTTTAAAGCAGATAAAAACAATGATACACCTTTAAAGACAACTGACGGAAAAAAAAACAAAGCTAACTTCTCTCCCGCGCATATCTTGAACTACTGCGCAAATTGTCTGTCAGCCAGCCGGCAAATCTTTACCGTAAGACAACAGGGGCTTTGAGTCAAAATAATAACTCTTGATCCTCTGTTACTATTTTAAATGTCATGCATTTAAGGAAAAAATCCTTAACACAAGGATTTTTCTAGCAAGAGAATAATTAAATGAAACCAAAGTCACAGATAATCTTAAACCGAGGATACATGATCTTAAAAGAAGATTATTACCTCGATTTAAGATAATATAAATCCAAGATAATTTATTATATTCGGCCAAGATAACCTTTTTTTCTGTGTAGGGTTCCAGAGATATTAAATAAAGACCAACCTTTATAGGAAATTTTGTTCATATTTATTAATGTAGAATGCCTTAAAATTTCTTAACTTATTTCTTAATCACCCTGTATATATGACCTCATTTTTGTTTTTTTTGTTAGTTTTTTGTATTGTTCTTTTTAAAATATTATAATGCTTTATAATTAAAAAAGTTAATTAGGTTGTTTTATTTTTTCGATAAATTTTATTCTACTAATTTTAATTTTTAGAAAAAAAATCAAAGAGGATACTGTGTTTTTGCTTTGATATGTTTTGAATTGGACAAATAAATAACCTTACTTTAAAAATAAATTTTTACCTGTCAAACTAAATCAAACTATGTTGTAAAATGTACGATTTCAATGCCCACCTTGATAAAACCTATTAATGCTTTTTAAAAAAATTCGGCAGCGTTGTTGTGGTAAATAGATCACCAAGAATCAGTTAAAAATTACTAAAGAACCCCGCACAAAACCCCTGTTTTTGGCTTTCGGCTAAATTTTCTGAAAATAATATATTTTATTTGCCCTATTACCCATAGTATTTGGTCAAAATTTGAGTTCAATCGTATCTCCAGTTTTTGAGATATAGTCCCTCAAACTTGATAATTTAGAATTCAAGAAAATTTTACACCTGATAAAATTTTCTGTTCTTTTTTAATATTATCTTTTAACCTACGAGAAAACCCAATGGTGCAAATTGTAGCTCTTTAAATACTGTTCTTAACTGTGTTATAACATTGGCCACAGGGTTTTTTCCTTTACGTTGTAACTGCATAAGTAAATTTAAAAAATGTAAAATATTAATTTTTGATCATTGTAAAAAAAAACAGAAAAACTAACGGCTAGAATTTTATTATTTTAATTATTTAATAGCTTTTAAATTCTTAAATAAAAATAATTGTCTGAGAAATTTGTTAGAGCAATCAAAGTTCTATTAGGACATGATATGGTTAAATCACATAGAAATAAAAAAAAAACTCAATTTATTCACCCAAAAGCATTAAATTCTCCATAAATGTTAATGGAAAATGTTTTTTTTTTTAATGAGTATTGTTTAAATAAGGTAGGGAAATAATACACAGCGGGGTTTTGCGATTCATGACTCAACTCTGCGTTCTAGGCTAGTAGGATAGATGCGTGCTTTCCTTTCGACTTTTCCATAGCAAAGAGGAAGGAGCTTTATACGTTGTGACGAAAATACTCGATTAGCTACAGTAGACTGCCCCAAAAGAAAATTTATACCACCGAACCACTATTGAAGGAGGACCGTACCATAGAGAAGAAGATTATTTTATGACAGAACGGGGCAGCGAAATGACGTAACGCAATATATCTGACCTTGTGCAGTACGCATCTCTATCAGCTGTGAAATGCTGTCGGTCCTAAAACAATTCGTCACACCAGTATTCATTTGTCTTATCTTCAAGAATCCCCCAGTAAAAATCTTAAAATGTCCGAAAATAGAGATATGGCAAACCAATAGTGGTGACGAATTATTAGTAGTTTGTTTATACTGTCAGTACTGTCAGATCGTCGTTTGTTTCTGTTCATTTTTCGACTTCTACTGTGTTTTAATCATTAAAATTTAATTGTTTTTTTGCTGCATTTGTTTATAACTTTAAACATTACCTGTATTGTTGCTTTATGAAGAGTCAATCCCTGGTGTACTCAAAGTAGGTGTACAAAATTCCGAAATTCAAACGCACCTCGAATAATTCTTATAAAATAATTTAAAACAACTATTTCGGCGTTTCTTCGTAGTTATTTATTGTTTTTTGTTGAATTTTTTACAATTTTTATTTGACACATAAAACTAAGGTTAAAAATACTTGTCAAAAACAACAATAGTAGTGCGCATGTGCAAGTTTACCTCAGATGCGCTAGGCACATTTATCACAGTATTCCGCAACGGCTTTGGAGGTCTTTCCTTGTCTATGGCCCGTACTATTTATAGACCAACGAAGGAAACTTGAAACAGTAATAATAATAATAATAATAATAATAATAATAATAATAATAATAATAATAATAATAATAATAATAATAATAATATATTATTATATTCATAAACAGTATAATGTTTAATATTAGTAATAAATTTTTGGGTTGGCCAAAGCCGGCAACTAGGCCATTTCTGGCCTTTTTTGTCACCCCATGTTTAATATTAAATATGTATGACAAAAATAATTGCTCATTTAGAAAAATAATTATTTTCGATCTGCGATTTTCGAGAACTAAGATGTCTTGAGGCCTTAGCCTAGGAACTAAGTTCCTCCAGACATCCTGTCGAGAACCAAACCAAAAAAAAATCAACAAAAAGAAACCTTATTCGCAAAATAGCGAAAACACCGGTTTCGATCTGTGATTTTCGAGAACCAAAACAAACACATAGAGTTAAAGGGAAAAGCTGTAGACTACACAGTGTATTCCCAATGGTAAGCATAGAGAGCCCCATTTACTAATCCAGTGACGTGCACTAAAATTTGGTTTTTTAATACTTATTAAAAATGTAGATGTCATTGTTGGTGAGATACAGTAGCCTGCAGGCTATAACAATTTCTTGTTACCGTGATAATAAGAAATTGTTTTGCATATACACAAATAAACTGCTTTTGTAATAAAAAACATATTACCTGTGGTAGGTATTATTTTTTTTAGATTGTTTGATATGTTTAATATTAATTAATATTCAATAAATGATAAGGTTAGAAAAACTAATTATAATTAAATCTATACATCGCAATAATATTTATATTAAGTACCTGTAAGTTAGTTTACTATTATTATTTTTACAAATATATGGTAATAGGTGTAAACAAGACTATAAGAATATCATTAGTTATGTAAATGATTTATAAATAGTAAGCAGTGGCGAAGCAAAATTAAATGCAAAAGTATCAAAGTATTTATACAGTGCGTGCATTAAGTCTGGAATCACCCGATTAACTTTATATAAATCGACCTGTCCGAGGATTTTTGTATTTTACTTGTAACTAAAAAGTTATTCGGGTGATTCCAGACTTAATGCACGCACTGTATATAGTTTTTCAAACAAGAAAGTAGCGTCAAATGTCCAGGACCGGACCGAACCAGTCGGAACACCCGGGAAACTTTTGATATATTATAAGAAAGCTCTAGCGCGATTTTTTTTACAAATTTCACGCTTAAGTTTTACAAGTTTTTAATTTGAAGGTTTTTGGCCCACTTGGAAATGGCCCTGCATATTTTATAGTTTCTAGCCTGGGTGCGCTCATCAGATAAACGATAACACTACGCACTTTTTAAGTTTAAATAATAGCAATTTTAAAGAAACAATGGGTTTATCTACTATTTTCATGCAATAAAGCCAATTTCAGGGGTGGATTCGATCGCTTACTTTGCCAGCGAAACTCAACACAGCTAAAATTTGATAGGTGACCTTGACAGTTAAACTCCCTAATGATTTTAGCTGAGTTTCGCTGCCTATCAATCGGAGTTGAAGAAACAACAAGCTTATGCGAATAATTTTTTTAGGTCCTACCTAATATTTTCGCGGATTTTATCATCACATCACTCACGGCACTCACACTAAGATCCATTGTGAATGCCGGAGTCATCTAAGATGACACCTTATATGATTAGAATGAGATTCTATATCTAAGAAGGCGATGATCTGCTCTGCATTGATGATGAACCCAACAAACAATGGCCGCGACGGCCGGCCGTCGCGGCAAATTGCCCCCTTTAAGTCATACCTGATGTAAGCAATTGCTTAACTATACAGGGTGTTCCTTATCGTTATATTTAAATTTTGTGAATATAGTATAGTAGACTTAATTCTAAAACAAGTATAGTAGACTTAATTGTAAGACAAAAAAAAACAAAAAAGTCCAAACCAAAGTTACAGGCCTAACAAATTATAAAAAATAAATAATAAGATTTAAATTTAGAAACCACATAAAAACTTATCTTATTTCAGGAATTTTTATTTTGTACATCGCTATGGGCTGAGATAAATTTTTACATCCTCGTGCATGGGTAATTTACTTGCAGCTGCTGCTGACGTGAATTTACACTCGAAGCGTTAATATAAATGCGGTGTGTATTATATTTTTACATCCAGTGTGTAAAGTTTACACCAACGCGTAAATATACTTTTTACCTAAAGCCCTTCAATTTATTAAAAAAAAAATAGAATTAACATTTTGTTATTTTTCTTTTTATGAATAGTGTTTTATGGAAAAACTACGCAACAGAAAAATAAAAAGTATATTCGTAATCACCG
Source organism: Brachypterus glaber (assembly GCA_958510825.1). Lineage (NCBI taxonomy): Eukaryota > Metazoa > Arthropoda > Insecta > Coleoptera > Kateretidae > Brachypterus > Brachypterus glaber. The sequence continues at coordinate 35,208,686 of OY294048.1, forward strand.
CTACAAAAAGTACCAATATAAAATAAAAACAGAAAACATACACAAGTCTTAACAACTCAAAATTTGCAGGCCAGTGTTACCGCTTAAATAAGCAAAATATTATAAAATGTATGTTTTAAGGATATTGTATTAATCACACTTTTTAAATATTTTATTTTTTAATCAACATTTGCCAATTATTTCTTTGAAATATCTAGCACACACAAAATTATAAGTACCCTCTTACAAACGTAAACATTATAATGGTCGACAGCCACCAGACTCGATGAAGCAGGAATTCTGGCTTCTCGAGTCACGTGACTAGCTTAACGCCCACGATTGGTTGGCTTGTACATCAGAAGTGTGATTTTTACACTTTGGGTGTATTGTTGCTAAAGGTATGTTTATAAAAATACACTTTCTTGAGCTCCGAGTGTATTGTTGCAGAAGGTATGGATGTAAAAACACACTCTAGGTCAAAATCACCTCACGTGTGTAGTGTCACATCAATGTTGATGTACATTTATATAAAGGTGTAAAATTTACACATTTATAGAGTGTATTTTTTACACCTTTTCAATGTAATTTCTTTCAGTGTATGTCACCAGAAAAAACGTCAGTCAGATAAAATTCTTTTGGAATAAATAGAAAGTATGAATTATTAGATTTATTCCAAAAGAATTTTATCTGACTGACGTTTTTTCTGGTGAAGTTCACGTATGATCATAGCGATAGGTATACAAAATAAACATTTCTGAAATAAAATAAGTATTCTGAAGTTTTCAAATTTAAATCTTATTATTATATTATTCACAGCGCCTGCGCTAGAATAATATTATACGGTAGTTTCGAATTTGCAAAATATTTCGAAAATCATCCTTCACAAAAAATTCTTGGATATAAATTTGTTTCATGAAAAATAAGCAACTTTTTTTCAAATGTCCGTCTGTCCGTATGTCCGTCCGTCTGTCGGATATCACGATTTGTGAACACGATCAAGAAAGATTAATCAGATCGGCTTGAAATTTTTAGGAAAAATCATGTTCTACCAGGGTAAGATCCCTATTGTCTTTAAAATTAATCCCTCCCAAAACAAAAAAGTTACGGGGGGTTAAACTTTAAAATCGAAAAAAGCTGAAAGAAAATTCCGATTAACGTAACTTTTTTAGGAAAAATTAATTTTATTATAAGGATCAGTTCTACCAATTTTAAAAGTAATTCCCACAAAAACAAATTTTTTAAAGTTATTTAAAAAAAATAAAAAAGCTATCATTTAAAAACATGTTTAAAACAAATATATTTTTGTTTAATTCTTGTTTTTTCAAAAAAAGTAATTTTTTTATTTTTCTTTTTTTTAAATTATTTTTTTAAGTAGGTATTTGGGAAAATGCAATATACCATTTACTGTGAATAATATACATGTATATGTATAATGGAATGCATAGCATATCTTCACAGCTTGTATATTGTTTATAATTCGTTAGGCCTATGACTTCGGAACGAATAAAAATCGACCTATCACTTTTTGTATTTTTTTGTTTAGAATTAAGTCTACTATACAGGTACGCACAAATTTTGAATATAACGGAACACCCTGTATAATTGAAAAAATAAATTGGTGAATTTGCCTTAATACAAACCCACTATTGCCGATTTTTGATCAGTAAAATCTTTATCCCTATTCTCACTTCGGCCTAGACCGTTTAGCTCCGCCCATATTTATCGAAATATCAGGTAGAAAACTCCGCTTTAAAGTTGCTTTTCACCCGTGAAACGAGGAACATGTACTTTTGGCAAGAATTATGTAATCCGTTAATGGCGTTTAATTTTTAGCATCAAGTGTTTTAGTATTATTTATTTATTTATTTGCTATCTTAGATATGCCCCGGATTCGATTTTATATATTTTATAGTGATTGTATAGAAGATGTTCAGTAAAATGACGAACATGTGATTATATTGGAGTAAGAAGGGAATTTTATGTTTTTTAATCATTTATAATGCTGATAAATTTTGATTTGGAAGCAACTAACACGTAAAGAAGTTTTTATACGTACAAATTTTTTTATATACTAGCGCATGCGCAAAAATAATTTCAAATTAGAAAAAACTGCCTTGGCAACAGCTAACACAACCAACATAACATAAGAAAAGAACTACGGGGATGGAGTCTAGAACTCCAGAACACTTTGCTGTGACCTGAAGCCCAGAATACCATTTTGATATATAGTATAAATACAAATTTTTACTGAGCTGACCAAATTTCGAAAGAAAAAGGTCAAAGCAAATTAGAAGAAGAAAAACTCCGCTTTAAACCAAAATAGATACCCAGATCATCTTACAAATGATTCGCCTCTGGTAAGAAGCATGATATAATTTTAATGACTGTTACAGAAGTCGTATGCAAATTGTAAACTTTATTAGAACATATGATATTAGCCATGAAAACAGTATTTAATATTTTTAAAATTCTTCATAGGTTATCGATAAATATACCAACTATGCGTATGTATTTGTTTGTTTGAATATGATATAATGCGGATATGAAAATAAGGTGTTAAAATCCAGCTCGAGATTTATGTCATATTTCCAATGGAATATTACATACTATAATAGGGTAAGGTCGCTATAATCATACCAACTAACATTATTTTTTTAATTTTTTTTTCGTAATTGGTTACGTAACCAATGTATATGTATACATTTTAGAACTTGATCTTTGTTTTAAGTTAAAGTACACTGCCGCACATTAAATTCCGGACACCTAAAAAATTGACATTTTTTTTTTTTTTAATTCAAATATTTTGAAAACTAAATAATGGATCTAACTAATTCTTTTTTAAAGATTGTAAAAACTTCTTTGTTGCATACCCTTTTCAATAGTATACCAACTTATGAAAAAAAAATTCAGCAAGTCTTTTTGTATTGTACTAAGGGAGCTAAGCCCCTTTGAAAGTGGCTAAAAATTTTGGTTTTTATTTAATAACTCAGGAACCCTTTGAGATATAGCAATGAGGTTTTTGCATGTGAACTTATCTTATTAAGGCCTATCTTCGTATGTAATAATAATAATAATGTTTATTGAAATTAGTAATAAACATAACAAATTCACAATAAGCTTGCGCTTGTGCTGTGATATAAATATATAAATATAATTAAACAAATTAAAATTTTAAAATTATTAATAATGCATACATACACACACATACACACACACACACACACACACACACACACACACACACACACACACACACACACACACACACACACACACACACACACACACACACACACACACACACACACACACACACACACACACACACACACACACACACACACACACACACACACACAATCATATTAATTATATTAATTATGGCAAAAGAAAAGGTAAAGACACATGAGCATATTTTTTAAAATTATATTTACATGTTAATAATTTTTTTTTTTTTTTAGTTTTACTTCAAGTTTTTATTATTAACAATATTATCAATAGTGCTTCTGGGTATGCTAATAATATAATTTTTACACATTTTATTAAATTGTTTTTTGTTAAAAAGTGTTTTTAAATCTTTAGGTAAGGTATTATACAATTTAGGCCCTAGATAATTTAAACTTCTCTGGCCTATAGCTTTAGAAGCCGCTATGGCTTTGAACTCATTTCTATCTCTCATATTATATGTAAAATTGTTGGGAATAAGTAAATCATTATTTTTATGAAAAAAGGTACAGACTTTATAAAAATAATTTTGTCGGGAGTCAAGAACTTTTGCATCTTTAAAGAGATTTTCAGATGAATAGCTGTAGGGTTTATTGTATATAGTTTTTAAATTTTTTTTTTGAATAACATCGAGTGGATTTAAATGTGTATCATTTACACCCCCCCACCCTACAATGCCATACGTTAGATGTGGAACAACTAGGCTGTTATATAGCATTTTCAGTTCTCTCAAATCCATGAAGTCCCTCAGGTTACGAAACAAATACATTAGGCTCCTGATTTTTTTTACTAATTGGTTTATATGATAGTTCCATTTTAAATGGCTGTCTATCACAATACCTAAATATTTTATATTCGTTGCTATATTAATTTCAAAAATTTGGTTTTCTTGTACTATATTTAAAGTTTTGTAATGGGGCAATGATACAGTGTATGAACCAAATGGCATAAAAAAGGTTTTTTCAAAATTAATTGTTAATAATCGATCATCAAACCACTCCCTGATCAGCACAAAATCCGTCTCTACAATATCCTTCAGCTCTCCCCAATCATCCGCACTGTAGACCAAGGCTGTGTCGTCGGCAAAACTGACAATAAAAGCGCGAGATTTTAGGAGGAACATTGCATTTATGTAAAGTAGGAAAAGTATTGGACCCAGAACTGTCGCCTGTGGTATACCACATTGGACCGTCCTAGAATCACTAACTTCTCCCACCCTTACAATTTGCTGTCGATCATACAGGTAACTTTCGAATATTTTGAGGGATGTACCCCTTATGCCTAATTCCTCAAGAGTTTTTAATAAAAGTGGATGGTCTACAGTGTCGAATGCCTTGGCAAGATCCAAAAATATTGCGAGGCAAGGTTTTTTATTATCCATATTTTTGTAAGTAACGTCTGTCAGACATGCAATTGCATCTTCCGTAGATTTACCATCCTGCAATCCGAATTGCCTGTCCGAAAGAATGTCATACTTTTTTAAAAATCTTACCAGTCTATATTTGAGAATTTTTTCAAAAATTTTGGCTAAATTACTGATCAGGGAAATGGGTCGATAATTCACCACTTCCAATTTATCTCCTTTTTTATATATTGGGACTATTACACTATTTTTAAATAACGTAGGTACTGTTCCAGTTTGAAAAATTTTATTTATAATGTAAGTCAGGGGCTTATCTATATAAGGAGAAATTTTTTTCAGCGTTTCAGCTTGGAGGTTATCAATACCTGGAGAACAATTTGATTTGAGTGACAAAATAATTTTCTTTACTTCACAACAATCAGTATTTAACAGAAGAAAAGAATTTGCCAATCTTTTAGTTGGATTATGAAGCCTTTTATTTAACTTTATTTTACTTGCAAGTTTTTTCCCTAAGCTCGCAAAGGTATTATTAAATGTATCTGCAATTTTTTTCTTATTTGTAATTAAATGTTTTTTATCATCGTGAATGGCATTAATTTTTTTGCTTTCATTTTTTTATTTACGTATTTATTAAAAGTGGACCATAAATTTTTGGAGTTAAGTTTTTTTTTTTTGATGAGATTATTTAAATAGTTTTTGTAGGTTTTATATTGAGTTTTTATTTCCATATTTAAGGGATTTTTTTGAACATTTTTGTACATTTTGTTTCTATTATTTATACTGTTTATAAGACCGTCTGTGATCCAAGGGCTACGCTTAATTTTATTGTGTTTAATCTTTTTAATATATGTATTTTCCTTAATTTTTGTTGTGAGAATATTTACAAATGTATTGGTGGAATTTTCTACATCAATTTGGTTATAAACATCATTCCAATTTAAAGTACTCATTTCACGTATTAATGTATTATAGTTTATGTATTTTTTGTGTCTTTCCTCCTTTTCAATTTTTGGCATTTCATTTTTACAAAATATTTGTAAAATTGTAGCGTAATGGTCTGTAATATCAAGCTTTAAAATTATAGGTAGAACAAAATCTGCAATATTATATTTACTTTTAATGAAAATATGATCGATACATGATTTTTCCCCACCCTGAACACGTGTAAATTCATTAATAGTGGAAATAAAACCAAAATCATATAATGCATTTAGATATTCCGAGGACATTTTTGAATTCTCATCTTTAATGTTAATATTGATGTCCCCTACTATTAATTCGTAGTCGTTTTTGCCTTTATTATACTCTAAATAATTACTTAACTTTTCTATAAAGTCCACCAGTTGTTCTTTTTTATTTAGGGCAGGTGACCTATAAATGCACAACAACGAATAACTAAATTGTCCTAAACTAAAATACAAATGAATACAATTTGATTTACTTATTTTTATACAATCATACCCATAATTGAGATCATTTTTTATATATAAAACTAGGCCGTCGTTCTTGTTAAAATTACCATGATTATAAATTATATCATACCCGTTTATTTTGAATAAATCTAAATTGTGAATATTGTGAGTTTCTGTAAGAACGATTAAATCATAAATATAATTTTGTGAGTGTAAAAATAATTGTAAGTCATTAAAATTTTTATTAAGACTGCGTATGTTAAGGTTAAGCAATTTTATATTCAAATAATCTTTATTTACCTTTAATAATTGTAAACACTCACCTGAGCTGTCCAGTATTTCTGTTTTTACCTTTTCCACCTCAAAATTACAAACGTAATTATTCATAGTTTAACAGAGACAAAAAAAAAACTTACACATACATTCACACACTCATTAAAATATAGGACTAAAACTATTCACTAAAAACTAAATACTAATAAGACTAAAAATTTAAACAATTTTATTTTTTTTTTCGAGCCTCGAGTTGGCCTTTCTACCCGTTGAGCAGTGATATTAGGAGCAGTTCCTTGTGTGGAGCTTTTGAAGTTGTTGTTTTTATTTTCCTGAGTTAGGGGTGTTAGCGGAGTTTCTGATTCTTCCTCTTCCTCATCTATTTCTACGTTGTCATCCTCGTATTCACTTTCTTCTTCAGTGCTGCGGAGTTCCTCAATAGTAAAGTTATTTTCTTCTATAAATAGCCTGTTGTTTTTTATGTACGCTTTTTCTGATTTTTTTCTAGCCTCTTGAAGTTTCTGGTACAAAAATTTTCTATCCTTTTGATCCTCAGGACAAAGATCGTCAGAAATTGATATTCCAGTGCCCTTTAGATGTTTTAAATTTGGGTATATTTTTTGCTTCTTAAGATAGGATAGAAATTCAACGATGACTGTGTTTTTTTTGCCTATTTTATAGATGTTATTAAAATCGTCTTCAATATAATTTAGCTTTAAAGAGCTGTTTAAAAATTGTATTACGTGTTCGCTTATGGATTTTATATTTTCTAGTTTAAGGCCAAATATGACAATGTTATTTTTTCTAGTTCTCCTTTGAATTTCTACAAATTTTTTGTTCGTGTTTGCGAGGTTTATATTTTGATTTTTTGCAATCTCCTGTTTAAGTTCATTGACTTTTGTAGTCACTAAACGTTCCAGTTTTTTGTACAGGTCATTCGTTGATAAGGTTTTGTTTGACATTTTAACAGATATATTTTTATCGTTATCGAATTATATTACTAATTTTACCGTTTTCTTGGATTTTTCGTAGCTATCTAGCCTTATTTTCTTTACAATTCACTAGATTACACATTCAGAAACATATTGATGTAAGTTAAATTATATTATTTCTATTAGTTACCACTTAAACATCATTTTATATACGGAGCGAACACACGCACGTCAGGTTTGCTATTTTGGTTTGGTACTTATTTTAACCAGGGGTGTGTGAAATGTGTAATTTTTTTGTAATTTTATTTTTGGAATATGATTTCACAGATCAAAATACATAAAAAAGGTACTCTTGTTGTAATACTTTAGGAATAGCCGTTTTCGAGAAAAATTCATTTAAAGGTAAAATTTTACGGTTCGAAGACGAAAAATTAAATACTAAAATGTTGAAAACCAAAATTTCAATAATGTACATCAAAAACTAACAAAAAAAACTCATATACAGGTACTTCCAAAAATCAATCCTAGGGTAAAATGCCCCATTTTTAAAGGACCATAGTAAAAAAAAAATTTGACCTACATGTATAGAATCTTCTTTTCCAAGTTTTTGATATAGAATAACCCTGCATTATTGAAATTTCGCTTTCCAAAATTTTAGTATTTAATTTTTCGTCCTCGACTAGGGAAATTTCACCTTCAAATATTTTTTTCTCGGAAACGGTTAATCCTACAGTATTACAACAAGAGTACCTTTTTATGTATTTTGATCTGAGGAATTATATTTCAAAAATAAAATCACAAAAAAGTCCAAACGAAAAAAGTTTTGGGCAAAAAACTGATACCCCCCCCCATTTCCCACACCCCTGATTAAAATAAGTACATGAAAATAACATGCGAAGATAGGCCTTAAACAGATTATTTCACGTTCAAACCCTTATTGCTATATCTCAAAGGGTTCCTGATTTATAAAAACCAACATTTTTAGCCACTTTCAGCTTAGCTCCATTAGTACAATACAAAAAAAAATCTGAAATTTTTTGTCATAATTTGGGAAACTTTTAAAAAGGGTATGCAACAGAGAAGTTTTTACAACTATTTGAAACTCTTGAACTACTGCCGTTTTTGAGAAAATTTTCCTTAGAATAGAAAAATAAATTCGAACCACTGTATTTTAACTCATAAATTGGCCTAAAAATGTTTTAAAATAATAATTCGGCATTTCTTTTTGTATTGTTTCAGCAAAGTATATATTAAGAATATCTTCAAAAAAATTTTTAGGGCAACTGAAAGTATTTAGTATCATAAAAAAAGTATTGTAATAGAAAATAAAATAAATTTTTGTTTGATTAAGGGTCACTTGCACCAACGATGTTTTAACTTTAAACTTGGTTTAAATTGTAAGTCAACCAATCAAAACACAGCATTTTTAACTTAAACTCAGTTTAGTCGAGATAATCCCAGTTTAAGAGTTGGTGCAAGTGGCCCTAAATCATCTTATTTCTTATCTGATCGGCAGACTAACATCTCTACTCTAAATTTCTCTACTCCCTAACATCCCTACTCCATAACATCCCTACTCCACAACAACTCTACTCCGTAACATCTCTACTCCATAACATCTCTACTCCGTAACAACTCTACTCCACACTATATGCACTTTATTATATATATATATATCATTGTCCAACCCATTTAGGGTCATAGCCTCCCGTGAGGGTTTCCGAGCCTTTTTTTTACATAGAGCGGTGGCCAACCACATCTATAACCTTTTGGATTATGAAGGTATAAACTCCTTTGCTCTTTGCACTACCTTTGCCCACTCTTTTCTGTGCATGGCCTTCTCTTTGCAGTTTACAATACCTAGTTCTTCCAGATCCTTTTTTACCGTATCTAGCCATCTCTTTCTTGGTCTTCCCTTCCTTCGTTTTCCTTCCTCTTTACTATTAAGAATTTTTTTGGTGCATCTATTCTCTCCCAATCTTTGTACATGGCCTAGCCAGCTGATCCTCTTACTTTTTATTTGTGTCGACAAACAACTTTCCTTAAACAGTTCCCTTAGCTCGTCGTTTCTTCTTATCCTCCAGATTTCATTCTCCTGCACGGGTCCGTATATTCTCCTTAAAACTTTACGCTCCCACGTATCCAAAGATTCCTCTTCCTTTTTTGTTAAGCACCATGTTTCAGATGCATACATCACAACTGGTCTGACCACTGTTTTATAAACCTTAATTTTAGAATTCAATGACAATGACTTGGATTTTAGGATGTTTTGTAAGGCGTAGTAACACTTGTTTCCTGCCATTAGTTTTACGTTGACGTCTGTATTATCGTTTTTCGAAGTTATTTCTGCACCTAAGTATCTAAAACTGTCTACTTTTTCAAATATTTGATTATCGATCATTACTCCTTCTATGCACTTTATTAGCCACTTAATAATAAATGAGCAGTTCAAAGAACAAAGAATCTTCTTCTTCTAGAATATTTTATTTTTTTCCTAGAAAACGTTTATCTTTAAATGTAAATCTAGAACAATCATAAATGAATTATTCTAAAAGCAACAATGACCGCGTACTCTTAACATGCACTAATATGTAAGTAATTAATAAACTGAATTCATTTTTGACAGTGACTTAGCATGACAAATATTCTTTTGAGTTAAGACAAGTGGCTAATCGAGTGTCTATAGTGTGGAGTAGAGTTGTTACGGAGTAGAGATGTTATGGAGTAGAGATGTTACGGAGTAGAGTTGTTGTGGAGTAGGGATGTTATGGAGTAGGGATGTTAGGGAGTAGAGAAATTTAGAGTAGAGATGTTAGTCTGATCAGCTGATGTAAAACTTATTTTTTGCACTTAATTTATTTTTTGAATGACTATTTATGTTAAGGATAATAATATTTTTAAAACGAAAATGTTAATTTTTCAATAATTTATTTTAATGTTTTAATATATTTTATATTCACATAATTCTATTATTTTATACATATTAATAAATTTTAGGCAGATAACTAAAAATGTTATGGATTCTCCTTTGATGGGTTTGTTGCTGAAATTAAAGTAGTACAAGGTATTTTTATTTTTTCTTAAGTATTTTATATACAACTTTAAATTACACAGTAAGAAAATAGTATATTATTTACCAAGTGAGAGAAGTTTAACATTTTTGAACTGCGTCAAATTGCGCTAGCGCGAAGCCAGCAAGACGCGGTCTGAAATGTTAAATCTTCACTCACGTGGAAAATATAGTATTTTTTTACTACCAGTACAATTAATTAGCTATTTGTTTATTTATTTTACTAAAACTTAATGAAAAAGCTACTTTCTTTAGTTAATTTTTCTTCAAGTTCTGCCCTCTTCAATACAACTCTGCCTACTGATTTTAATGACAGAAAAACCCCACAGTACTCCACATCTTTGATACAAATTCACCTCATACAGAACCTCAGAAACTTTAACACATAATAATTTAACAGTAAAAAAGAGAAATAAATATACCAATAACATTACCTGCTCATATAAATATGTCTTGCCGAAATTGTACAATTAACTATAATTTTTATAGTAGTTTACAGCATTACTAATTACTCTTGTTAAATTTTGTTAATAAATATGTCATTTTAAAAAATAAACAATTTTATTTTAAGGTTATATCAACAAAAGACCAGATTATTTGTGCTGCACAAATTGCGCAAGGCTTAGAGCAAGGCATATGCATCCTATAAAACATTGTCATTTTACGAGTTGAATATCTAATAACTAATATAGGGGGGTTGTACCTCTAGTAATCTATGATCTTTACGGTAATCTATGGGTTGTATAAGCTATGGTTGAATATGATGGACCAATGATTTTCACTTTTCGAGGTGTTTTATAGGTACTAATTTAGTTAATATTTTTTATTTTTTATGCAATAAATAAATTTGGTGCCTAAAGACATTTGTAAATAGCAATGTGATTTAATAATTATGTGAAACGTCAGATGCCAAAACAGCTGAATAAAAATTCATTATTAACCATGGTGCAATTTCATTATTTTTAGAACCTCGACGTCATAGGTAGAGAAATAATATTTCTACCAATGAAAAGAACACTAATAATTTAAAATGTAAAAACGTTTTTATGAAAAAGAATATTATTATTAATAAAGATGTGCTTTTAGGCTGGTGGTAAAAAAAAATACATTAGAAAATTATAGTTTTAAGGTATTTTTAATTTTCTAATGTATTTCTTTTTACTCTATAATTTAAAATTGTAAAAAATAAAAAAAACCCTGTACTGCTTTAAGTTCAGCAACAAACCCATACGTCACACCCTGTATATTTGGCCAGTAATATGCCAACAGTGGCCGCTAAAGGCCCAGTACCAAAGGGCTGGTACTGGCCCGGGGTACCGTTTTTTTTTAAGAAACGTTGCTGGCCCAATGCCGTGGCCCTGTAACGGTCCGACCGGTTAACTAATGGCCAACTTCAACGGGCCATTAAGCGGCCATTAACGGCATGTTTGCTGGGTATCTTGAATCTCAATAAAGATAATAAAGAAGTAGATAATGAAAACTATGATGATTAGTACACATAACTTAAGGATCACTATTTCTTTATCATTGTTTTTGTTACTAACTTCTTTATTTTGGTTTTTATCATTTAAGATGTCTTCATTCTTCTGATATTCTTTGGTGCTAGTAGAAATATCTTTATTTTATAAAAAATGCTCAAGTATACTTTTTTTTTCATTTAGAATCAAAACAAAACCATTTTTGTTTCATAAATTAAAACTTTGTAATAATTACAAGAAATATTTTATTTTTATACGCAACCTAAAATAAATCACTCGATTTGTCACGCTATTATTAAAGCCATTAATAGTTATTTTCTTAACTAGTGTATTAAGTAGCATTTTATCCACGCAAAGAATATCAGCTAATATTCTTAAGTGGATAAAATTACTTAATACACGAGTTGAAAATTTACTTTTATCCAACACCTTTTATTTTTAAATAAAAATCTATAATTTTGCGAAAAATTATGTCAAAAATATTAAAATTAAGTTTTCTTAATACTAAAATAATAGTTAGCCATGGCCTAAGTATTTTTTTTTCTTTATTTTCTTTTGGCAAAAAAAAATTGAAAAAAAATGAACTTTTACATTTTTAAAAAAGAAAATAACCCCCCATAACTTCCCTCGTAGAACTTGATTTTCTCTAAAAATTTCAAGATGATCGGATTATTCGTTCTTGAGTTATCGTGTTCACAAAAATCGTGACATCGGACGGACAAACGGACAGACGGACATTAAAAAAAAGTTCCTTATTATGTTTTTATTAAACAAATTTATATCCGAGAATTTTTTGTCTAGGACGATTTTTGATTTTTTTTTTAATTCAAATTTACCGCATATCTAGCCCAGGTGCTGTGAATAATTTAATAATGTAATAAACGAGTGACTTATGTTAGGATTCACCGGGGGCCGGAGTTTCCAGCGAAAAAATTACCTCGAAGGCCATTACCGCTCAGCCATTGCAGCGATCGCCACTACCGCGGCATACGATTAAGGCTTATTTACTTTTACCGCGAAGACCATTTCCTCGTAGCATTACCGTCTTTACCGCGTATGACTTTTACAGCGAAAATCGTTTACCGCGCCATTTTGTATATTTTATTTTTATCTAAGGGTTTTTTTGCGGGATTAATGGCAGTTTTGTTTAGGTTTCCAAACAAAACACGAGGGCAAATAAGTATTTATTTATATTTTTATTGATAAAGTGGAACGTTTACTAAATGTATCCACATTTCTGTGTTTGTTTTTTTTTTATATTTGGGTATGTAAATAAATTTATTGTAAAAATGTAGGTACCTAATCAATTTTGTTCAAATAAATAATTTGTTTTTGTTTTAATTTTTGAATATTATTCTTGTTAAAATAAAATTTTGTTTTTTTAATTAAAAAAACTAAAATTTTAAAATTTATATTTTTTTCTGTAAATAAATAAAAATAATTAAGTATACGCGGTAACGGTTTTCCTTAACAACATTTATTCAGAAGTATACAAACGTAGCAAAAAATAAAATCTATGCGCGGTATTGACCCCTTTCGCCGTAATTTTTTCTCGGTAATGTTTTTTTTTGGTAAGTCTATGCACGGTAAAGTATATGCGATGTAATTTCTTGCGCGGTAACGGTAACGCGGAAACAATGTCGAGGTAACGGACTGCGCTGTAAAGACCCCTACCCGAATCACCCTGTATAGAATGACTGATATGATATCACTGATCTGATAAATATTATATCTAAACTTTATCCTAAAGCTACAGATGCTCGTTTAATCTCAGAGTTGCAGTTATGATCCCTTATTATTTGTTTTGTTACTTCTTTATTTTCGTTACTATCTTTTAATATATCCTCGTTTAATTCTGCGATGCTAGTACAATTTTCCTCTGCTATGTCCATTCCCTTATATGCACTAATTTCATTTATATATTCGTCAAACTCTTCCTTGGTGGAGTAAGGATTCGAAGAGGGGCCATAACTCTCATGGCTTCCATCACCAGATCTTTTAATTTTTTGCTGTAGCATCTTGTTACTGACGCTTTTTCTATCCCAAACCCAGCCAAATGAAGCCAAAATGTCGATTATTTTGGCTGTTGGGTTATATTTGATGCCGTACTCCGAAGTTCTATAGTCCCATGGGAAGCAGTGGTGGTAGTTGTGCCATCCCTCGCCGTTGCTTATTATGGATACAAACCAGTTTTCAGCTGGTAAGATGCTTCTGTAAAATTATAATTAGTTGGATTTTAACAGCTGCTCTCTTTTAAAATTTATTAATCCAATCATTTTAGCGTTTTACCTCGAAATGGAAATTTAAGGTTGTGTTTTGTGTTAATTGGGTCACACCACAATCAAAAAAAAAAAGTTCCCAACTTTCCCATGTCAGCTTCACTCATTTTCATGAATTCAGTGCTTTAAAGTTTTAATCCCTTCCGCTTCAGCTGGGTTTTCAAGGTATAGGGACTTATACCAGATAGGTTATTTTTTTATGGAAAATTAATTTGAGAAAGATACACTCTAGACTTTACGAATACGAATATGCAACTGTGGATATTGTGGTAAATTTTGCTCTACCTAAAAAAAGGTATAGGGACATATACCAGATAGGTTATTTTTTTATGGAAAATTAATTTGAGAAAGATACACTCTAGACTTTGCGAATACGAATATGCAACTGGATATTGTGGTAAATTTTGCTCTACCTAAAAATATCCATATGTGGAATCCACATTGTGGATACAATAGAACGGAAGGGGTTATGTGCGCATTGCCATTATAAAAAAAATAAAAAATAAATATTTTCATTTACTTACAAAAAAATATTTTCATATGCATGCAATTCTGCATGCAGAATTTGTTCAAGAATCTTTGCCCTTTAAAGATTTGTTCCTATTTTCATTTATTGCTGAAATGTTTCCAAATAAGCTTATGCAAAAAACAATTTTTATAAAATTTAATGTTTTTTTTACCACTGAAAAACACTGAAGCTTAGAAGGGAAATTAGGGGATGTTTGCTGTGAAGAATACTATTAATAGAATATGGAACCTAAAAATATATTTTGATATACCAAGAAACTGTGTGAAGTCGCCACTTCGAGATAAAGCCCTTTTTCAGTTAAAATAATTGGATTATTATACTCTTATATGTGAAGCTATAGCTATAGTAATAGCTAATCCATAATAATAACTATGGATTTTTCTGCTCTTCACAGTCACGTCCCTATTGAAAATGACGGGTCTGCGCGGGTATAATGTTGCATAGACCGGACTTGAGCCTGTGAATTTCATCCGCTCAAGTCCGGTTTATGCACCATTTATACCCGCCCAGACCCGTCATTTTCAGCAGGGGTAAATTAAATATTTTTAGTAATATATAATATTCACTTACCCATCGTATGGTTTATTTCCAAAAATATGTGCCAAACTATTAACGGTCCAAGTTACATTCAACACAATAAGATATCTTGTAAAGAAGCAGATTACAAAAGATGTAAAGATATCTTCATTCCAAAAGTACACTGGTACTCCAACTGGAAATATTATTGCAAAAATCAGGTACAATGGTTTGTAATATCTAAAAGAAAATTATTTTATTATTACGGGTCCGTTAAGTTGGCTCTAACATTTTTTTAATTACCAAATTTTATTTAAGGCATTCGAAAGTGGTCGCGAAATGCTAACGAATATATGCCGGATGTTTCAGGAAGGTGGTTCACCCCCTTAACTTTTTTACTTTTTTAGGTAGGATCTTGAAATTTGCAGAAGCTATATTATGTATAATTTAGGATTTTTTGACATGGTTAGACATCTTTTGGCACTTCAGGTTTTGCCGGAAATGAATCGAACTTTCGATTTTTAAAAATAGAACACCCTGTATATTTTTACATATTTTGATTCAAAAGTCAATTCTGAGAATGATAATGAGCCAACCTCTTTTTATTTGAAAATAATGACTTATGGAAGAAAGTATTTAGAGTTTTGGGAAAAAAGCAAAATAGTATTTTTCTGAAGATACTAGACCAACAACTAAGCGAATAAGCTAATTTAAGGCACCCTATGCATCTTACGATAAAAATGCATATAATCAATTTTGTTAAGGAGGAAATTTCCAACAATTTTAGTTAGAATCATTTTTTTAATATATTAATAACAATCGAGTTATTCAAAAATAGCCATGTTGGAGGTGAAATTGTTTTTTTTCCATTTTTCAAGCTAATTATAATTAATGAATAATTATTCATCGGAAGGCATATGGGCAAACTTGTAGCTCTTGAAATTCTCTATAAATTTAATATATTATAAATTTTCATAGGTATGGTTTGGTATGGTTACAGAGGGCGCAACTTGACTTTCGGCGCCCACTGTAACGGTAACAAAATACTTTTGAAAATGCATAATATATAAAACTTATAGATAATTTCAAGAGCTACAAGTTTGATCATAACCACTTTTATCCTCCGATGAATAATTTGGCTTAAGAATCGAAAAAAACAATTTCATCCCCAATATGGCCATTTTTCAATATAACTCGATTTATATATAAAAAAATGATCCAAACAAAAACTTTTGGAAATTTTTTCCTCAACAAAATTGTTCATATGCATTTCTATCGTAAGACGCATATTTAGCGAGATAATGGCACGCCCCCTAAAATTCAATATAGCGGACACCCCATTAACCCGTAATCACAGACCCTCCTCTGGAAGTAGATTTTTCGGTATAATTCCTCTAAGGTTTTTAAATAAAAGCATTTAAAAAGTTGTTCTTTTGATTTATACTATATAAAACTCATTACATATTAAAATTAAATGACCAATAAAAGCGTAAATAATTTAAAAATATTAAAAAAACACATTTTTATTATTTTTCTTGCATAGGCAAGTAACCGTCTGGAAAACATCACGTCTGTGGCAGTGTAACTTTAATTTCACTTCTGTAGTTACGGGTTAACTTGATAAATATTTCCCTGAGTACACTTACTTCTTCTGAAACATGACAATTTCATCCTGTTCAAGGTCAGACATGTTAATGCCTTTTCCCTTTTCAATGACGGCGGGATGTTTTTTGCTCATAAGCCATCCCATGTGAGAAAAGAACAATCCTCGTTTTGCATTATGGGGATCGGCATCCGTATCCACATATTTGTGATGCTGTCTGTGGTCTCTCACCCATACGTACATACAGTTCTGAAAATTATGAGTATTAGATTGTTTTTATGTTTTCCAATTCCCATATAGAACACAATATCCCCCGGATATCCTCTCAATGTCGCATGTCTCGGGACATTAGTCGTATATCCCAAGGATATCCCGAAATGTATGTGGACCCCTACATTTTTTGGACTAAAACGTACCTGATGACATAAGAAATCAATTCCCATTTGAAAGAAAATCGTAAAACATAAACTTTTTTAAACAGTTTTTTTGAATAATACGGTGTAAAAACGCTCTCTGGCACAAAAGTTGCTCACTAGTAAAAAACGGTGGCCACTCAAAAATGAGCCAAATCTATTAATGTTTAGAGGTAGCTCAAAGCACTCGAAGTTTGAAAAAAATCGGTACCTGTTTTTCGGATAAAAATTAATTTATATAAAATTGAGGAGATTTTGGAATGTCTTTGGTTATATTTAGAAACAATACTAATTGTGAGAAACTAAAAAAATATATATCCCCCCTCCCCTTAAGTTAGAACATTAAAAAAACGCCAATTATTTGAAGATTTCGCGAAATTGTTTTTAAAATAGGGCATATTTAAAAGGACATAACTTCCTTCGGAATAATTTTTTGAACAAGGTGCATATAATTTTTTTCTCTATTTTTAATGCTAAATAAACACCTATGGCTAATATATTTGTTTTTTGCTTCATATTTTTTAATTTTTTTTATTTTTGGTTCTTGATGAGCAAAAATTTACTTTTAAATGCATTTATCTTTAAAACGTTTAAATATGCAATGTTACACCAGAAACTTTTTATTGTATTTTTACATAAAAAAGTATATTCCAATAAGAAAATATCAAAAAAAGTACACCGAAAAAAGTTTGAGGCAAAAAACAGAAAATCCACCTGGTTTTTTTTACTCGACTTGCGGAAACAAATAATGTCTTATATATAGTCAGGTGGGTTAACATGTATATATGCTTATATACTAATATATAAGTTTGCAGATTTTTTGTTTAAAACTATTTTTTATGCACTTTTTAAAACTTGCAAAAATTAAATTTTCGCAAAATCTTTAAATAATTGGCGTTTTTTTTTAAGTTCTAACTTAAGGATATAATTTTTTTAGTTTCTTACAATTAGTATTGTTTTTAAATATTACCAAAGATACACTCCAACATTTTATCAATTTAATCAATCAGTTTTTATCCGAAAAACAGGGACCGATTTTTTTCAACGTGCTTTGAGCTACCTCTAAACATTAATCAATGTGGCTCATTTTTGACTGGTATTGGTGCGGGCATACATGGGCCGGGATGCCAACTATCGATACCAATGGGGAAAACTCCATCCATTTTCCAGGCGGAAACACACGCCATAAAAATGTGTGCTCAAGATTGCCTGAATAAGGGCAAAAGAGGGCAAAAAATATGCATATTCTCGGATAGCCAAGCAGCTTTGAAGGCACTAATGTACATTTGGGTCAAGGCTTGCCTGGGAATGCTACGAAACCCTCAAACAACTGGCAAAAACCAACAAGGTTTCCTTGATGTGGGTGCCAGGATACGAGGGTTGTTATGATCCGAATATTTTATATGTAGTTAAAATTTTAAAATAATATTTCTTTAATATTGCGCTATGATACAATCTGGCTTCACGAGATTCGGCTTCGGCAAAGTTCGGTTTGTCCTACATTTGATCGGACCCCTCCTCGGTAATTCTTGTCGGTATAACTTAAAAGTTGTCTAGTAATCTTAATTGTTTAAACAAATCTAATTTATGGTCAAAATGATCGTTTCAGATGTCAGAAATAGCAATTAGTTTGCAAATTGATGAGACTGAAACTCTTTTGTCGGGGTAATTAAATATGCGCGGTATCTTTGTAGATATTTTGTGCTTTGTCAAATAAATTTAACTAGTGACCTTCTTATTGGGTATATAAACTCATGAAAAGATTCATATTTATCCAGTTTTTCATAGAGTGCCTCCGCGTCAACTTCAAAAGTGAAAATGTAGTTTCTGAGAGAAATAATTATTGAGAATTATTCTTGAATTAAAAATAGTTTTTAAACTTAGAAAAATTTTGAGACTTTTGATATCAGATATAAAAATAATTTTGGACACTTATAAATACTGTTAGTATGAACACTGATAGAAATTTTGACGAATATTATTTAACTTTAAAAAATATTTTGTAAACTTATTTAAATGACTTAGGGCCACTTGCTGCGTTCTGATTGGCCATCCGTCAATTTAATCCAAGTTTAAAGTTAAACCATCATTGGTGCAAGTGGCCCTTATACGAACCAGTTTTAATATACACTAAGAAAAATGTGGACAATAAATTGGGTTTTGAAAATGATTGCGAATAGTTGGGATTTCAAACATAGAATGTTTTAATTTAGAAGTATTTAATGGAAAACTATTACATAATGGAAATTAGAATTTAAGGGATTTGCATAGAAATAGGACTTAGAAGTAAGAATTGATCTTTCATGTTCTTGAAGAATTTATTCACATTTATTTAATATATTATTCTTAAGTTAAGAAGAAATCGTTTTATCTGTTTCCAAAGCGCCGTCTCCTAGAATACCCGCTCCCGAATAAAGTGATAAGTGGTTAAGTATATTCTCCGCTCGGGTATACTTTAAATCGATAGAAGATTGTATGGCCAACCTAACTGAGTAAGTTATAATAAAAGTTATAATCTCTGTTCGGCTATAACCGAACTATATACCACATCACAACATTAGTGAAGACATCACAATATTAATGAGAGAATTTATTACTTTACAACATTAATAGTGAAATATTTATTAGTAAAAAATCCACTTCACTACAGGGTGTTGAAGGCAATGAGGCTGCGGACTCTCTCGCGAGAGAGGGAGCATGCGCTCAATTTATTGGCCCTGAACCTTTCTGTGGCTTTAACAAAAGCCATCAGGTAGAGGCAATTAAGAGATGGGAAACCAAAATCAAAACTCGATATTGGAAAGACCAAAACTTAAGACAGGCCAAAATATTCATAAAATATGAACCTAAACGAACAAGAAAATTAGTCGATCTCAGCAAGGTGGACCTAAAGACCTATACAGGGCTGTTAACTGGACACTGCCCGTTAAGATATCATCTTAAAAAAATGGGAAAATCTGAAATCGATATTTGCCGTCTATGCTCAGAAGCACCAGAAACGGCCGAACACATTATGTGCTTCTGCGAAGCCATTGCTCGCAAAAGGCTACAATATCTAGAACAGGTATACCCAAGACCTGCAGATATATCCTAAGTAGACTCCAAAAAACTCTTAGGCTTCTTTGAAAGCCTAAAGTTTGATGTGGACTAAATTGCAAAGGG
Source organism: Brachypterus glaber (assembly GCA_958510825.1). Classification (NCBI taxonomy): domain Eukaryota; kingdom Metazoa; phylum Arthropoda; class Insecta; order Coleoptera; family Kateretidae; genus Brachypterus; species Brachypterus glaber. The sequence goes on from OY294048.1 coordinate 35,228,920, forward strand.
GATTCACGATAGATCTCATTGGTCGCAGTGATTTGAAAGGCAGTACCATGCCTCACAACCCCACTTATATTGTATTGTATTGAGTGGTAGCCGTTTTTTACTAAGGACAAACTTTTGAGCCAGAGAGCGTTTTCGATTTCAAAATTTGGGATTTTTTGACACACCCTATTACTCAAAAAAAAACTTTTTTTTTATTTGTCTAGAAAGTGTATCTTTTACGATTTTCTTTCAAATGGGAATTGATTTCTTATGTCATCGAGTATGTCTTATGCCCAAAAAATGTAGGGGTCCACAAAATTTTTATTTAAAATCGCCCAACGTGATGTCCTGAGGATATATTGTACGTCTGTTCTAAGTCGGTCAAAAATGTGAATTTTTGCATACGACTATTTTTGGTACAGCGGGATTTTTTTTACATTTTTTTTATACCTAATATCAGCAGTAACAAAAATAGCCGTATGCAAAACTTCACATTCTTGACCGACTTCTGGTTTTCCAAGTTCACAGTGCATTCTAGCAATATTCCCTTGACTTCTGGGGAACATGATGGATATTTTCTGTCTTCTAGGGATCCAAACAATAATTTTATAAGGGTCATAAAAGAACCGCAGCGAGGCCAAAAAATCGCAGTTTTCTGACATTCTCCTTTGTACGGCTTGCTTACCTGTCCAGCTACTGTTTGGGCGCCAACGAGCATCAACCGTAAGAAAAAATTTGCTTTAAAGGATCTATGCGAGTACAGTCTGTGTGCTCCTATTGTAATGCCTTCTCCCGAAATATATCCTAACGAGCAAGCTAAAAAAAAGAAAACATTTATGAGTTATAATTTATAACCAGCCGTCTAAAATGAGCGAGAATACTTTCTAATAAAAAATAAATATTTTTTTTTGTCCGTAAATTAAATAATTATAATAATTGTCATTTTGGGGGAAAGGTGAGTTTATGTAAAAAAAATAATAACATTTTTTGTGTAATTTTTAAATTTTATGTGGTTTTTAATTTTTTCTGCTCTTGTAAATAATAAAAATGTAAGGCCAAAAAAAAATTTGACATTTTGGGAAAGAGAGGATCATGTATATATATATATATATATATATATATATATATATATATATATATATATATATATATAGTGTGTATTTTTTACTTTTTAGATAGTTTTAATTTTTTTATTGTAACTAATAGAATAGTTAGGTCCAAAAAAATATTTTACATTTTGGGAGAGAGAGGGAGGGTCACGTAAAAAATGAAAATGAAATTGTCTGTGAATTTTTTTATAGTTGACAGTATTCAGTATCGGTTTCAAATAAAGTAAGGCGACCAAAAAATGTTAATAGTAATAAACGCCCCTTTCTAATAGAAATATGGTAAATTGGAACCTTAATAAACAACTACCGTAGCGAAGAATATTACATGGAGGGAAGAAAAATTACAACTTTTTTTAGCCTAAAAATGAAACTTTTTTCTTCAATAAAAAAGTTAATAAAAAAAGGTTTCCACCCTTTCGTGTAATATGCAACTTTTTCATTTTGAATAACATTATAATAATTTTACATTACACAGGGTAGCCCAACTCTATTTACCCAGCGATTTTTTCGAAAACCAAAAAAGATATCAGGTTCTACAAAAGCCTTCTTGAATGGGACAATAATATCTATAAAAACTAGCCAAAAATAAAATCCACCCCTTAAAACCCCTCCCAAAATTACCCATAACTTTATATTTTTTCGATTGTTTTGAATAGACCTTTACACCCCTAAAATTGGCTTTTCAGCCGTATTTTCGTAAAAAGTGGTATTTAGGGTTTTTGAGGTTACTAAAACCAAAACAGTTGTTAAAAAAATATAATTTAAAATAGCAGATAAAATATGGTGCACCGTGGTAAAGTTTCATGAATTTTAATTGATTTTGATAAAAAAATTGTATTTTTCGAGGTTGCTGAAACCAAATTCGCGAATCCATTATTGAAAATTAGAAATTGAAAATGGCCGACGCTTAATTTCGTTTAAAATAAACACTTCTTCATTTAGATTCGCCATTTTGAATTTAGGAATATTAAGTATTGAGGTAGGTACTCAAAAAATGCATTTTTACCAAATTTTAGCAAAATCAGGCATTTAAAAAAATGGACCAACATAATGTCGCGAATTTTTTTCTTTATATTTTTTAACAGTACTAAAAATGACCGTAGACAAAAATTTAGATTTTTTTATTTCTTTTTTTATTAAAAAATAATGATGTGACGAGAAATAAGTTATTAGCATACAAGGAGAAATACGAAACAAGTATTAAGTTAATACTATCAACTCTCAAAAAGCAAATTGGATGTAGATCTGTGTACTTAAGGGATTGTTCTGATTTTTGATTTCAAAAAATTAATTTTTTTTACGCTCCTAAAATATTTTGACGAAACTTGTCTTGTTTAAAAAGTTATACATAATATGTATATATTATATACTTTAAAAAATACACGTAAAAAATAATAAAATTATAAAATTTTAAGGGGCGATTCTACATCATAAAATATGACAAAAAGTTCCTATAAACATATGTCTAAAAATACGTCGTAAGGGAGATACGGCCCTTTGAATGTGGGTAAAAAATCGGTTTTTATTTAATAACTCTGGAACCCTTTGAGATACAGTAAGGAGGTTTTGCATATCGTCATCTAAAGGCTCTAACGGTCTAACTCCAAAACGTCATATTTTTCAGGAGACGTAAAAAAGGATTTAAAACTTAATTATAGCAACTAGCTTGTTCACAGGTAAAAATGTTTGAAATGTGTTAATGTATTTAAAACTTTTCATTGTTATCTATTTTATATAAATTATTTGAAAATTAAATTTTAACCACAGAATCTAAATTCACTAATGGTCTAACTCCAAGGGAAGATAAAAGAGGATACCTATCGTATTATATCGCGTAATATTATTACAAAAAAATTATATTTTTATATTTAATATATAATATCACTACTAGGTAGGCATAATATATATACATTAATAATGGCAATAATTATAATTATCATCAAACAGTAAATTAACAAATATTTGAAACGGGATCCCCTGTTGTCGAGAAATAGTTTGACATTAGTGACAGTTCTCATTTAATGTTTTCTCACAATCATATTTGTTTGAGGCTGATATTGGTTTAATGCAACTTTTTTTTTTGAAGTATGTTGGTAATCAGATAATGAAGCAAATTTGATAAAAATCTCATTTTTTAAAAATTTGGAGTTAGACAACTAGAGCCTTTAGTGGACGATATGAACTAATCTTAATAACGTTCATCTTCGTTTGGACTTTTTGTGTACTTATTTTAACCGGGGCGTGCGAAACGGGGGGGCCTTATCAGTTTTTTGCCCCAAATTTTTTTATGTGTATCTTTTTTTTTATTTTTTTATAAAAAATATAGATTCCTTGAGTAAAAATACATAAAAAATGTCAGATAGTGTAACACTGTAGGAGCAACCGTTTTCAAAAAAAAAATGTGGAATTAAGAGGAAGTTACATTCTGTGCCACCAAAAATGTTAATTTTTAAAAGGCTATTACTCCTTTAATATTAAATTTAGTTTTTCGGTAAAGAACACTTTTTCGTTCCGTTTTTATTGTAGAATCTACCTGCAGAATTAAAATTTTATTGGTGCTTGTTTTGTATACTTTAAATGATAAAAAAAACTTTAAACGCGTTTTTCTCAAAATTCCATTTTTCAAAACGGTTCCTGCTATTAAAAAAAAAACTATTTAACATATTGACTTAAATCTTTCGGTATTTTGTCGAAAATCATGTTGGCGAGTTCGCTAGTGTAATTTTTTTTTAAAGGCTTGTAATTTATTTATTTTTTTTTCTTCTTTTTTACCCGTTTTTGGTCGGAAAAATTGCATTTTTTTGTTTTTAGGAATGTTGACTTATGTCTACACTAGCGAACTAAAGTATGTCATTTTTAACAAGACTGTTTTTGATTTTTGTGTTTCGGACCATTGGCGGCCGAGCTATCGCAGGAACCGTTTGCCATGTTATTTTTGAGGTGTCTAACTTCAGCTCGTGCTGCACATTTATTTATTACGGCAAAAAAAACAATTTTTTTTTTACTTTAAGAGTTGAGTAATACTTTGTAAAAACTTTTGTACATAAAAATAATACTAATACTACTAATAATTTTCTGAAAAAAAAAATCCAAAAATCGTCAATTGTTTGCCTCAAAAATCAGAACAACCCCTTAAGAGACTCGTGTGTTATCCGAGGTGTCATCCAACTATTAATGAGTCATTGTTAGACCTCGGGAGTTAGCGAGCTTTCCATACGTTCATGAGCGGAGCAAAAATTTAACACTGATGAGAAACGACCGAAGACGGCTGTCGGACAGCTGTCCCCACTCTAAAACACCGAACCCGCCAGTGTATCTGTATAAATGAAAAAAGAAAAAAGTGACAAAATATGGGTCATAGCTCGCAAGTCCCCGGTCTGTGGTCATTAATAATTATAATTACTGTTAAAAAAACCTTAGTGTGGTTATAGAATAATTATATAAAAAATTACTTACTCCATAAAGCTGTCGAGAAACATTGCTTTACGAATACCAAATACATCCCATAAATGCCCATAAGATGTATAAACAAAAATCCTATGACATTAAACCATACGATTTGCCTTTTGTATGAGTAATCTGTTCCAATTTCTTGTGGCAACTTTCCGGCGTAAACTCCCGGTTTTCTTTTCTTCCGCTCGTCCATCGTCTCGCTCAATTTGATATTGTCCTCCAGGAGTAACTTTTGGGCAACATGTAAAACATTATTTATTTCGAAATTTGAAAATTTATTATGCACAAATTTTAACATTTTAATTTTTTTATTGACCGAAACGAAATTTTTGTATTTCCTTAAACTAAAACCGGTAAAATTTTGAAACTAAACGATAAGGTATTAATTTTTTAAGATCATGTCATTTGAACATTTTTCTAAAGGTAATTTAAACTAATCAGATTTAAAGTATTACTTTCCTACTTATAAATATTTTTTAATGGTGGGGTTGATGGTACCAAATGCAATTTTAATGGTAAGTTCATTAAAGATTTTTATTACATATTCATTAGTGTGGACTAAAATATTCTTTTTAAAAATAACTTTAAAATGAAAAGGTTTATGTAATACGGTCCAAAAATCAGCCCCTCTATTAAACGATTTGAGATATCAAGTATAGTTAAAATTAAATAGGACGCCATCAGTAGTCTGTTTGGATATTTAAGAAAAAGGCTCAGTGCCTATGGCTTTGTCTAAAATATGTATAAGTTTGAATGAATATTCGGGAGAGTAAGTCTCTGCTCACTGATGCTGGAGTTGCAACTATCATGAATTTGCGAAAGTGACGGGAGGGGGATGAAATAGGGAGGGGAGGGATAAAATAGGACAGTATATTTTATTTATTTACTTATAGTCGTTCAGGAAAGTCATTAAACTGTTTTTTGGCGTATTTTGATATTTTTAGCTTAAACAATGTGTACAGAGGAGCGTGGGGGGTAATTTTTTGAAATGGGAAGGGGTTGTGTGATACATCATTTTAAAGGTAATTTTGCGAGTAAAATATAAACATATATACCGGGTGGCCATACTCTACTTAGGCAGCTATTTTCTCGAAAACTAAAAGAGATAATCAAGTCCTGCAAAAACCACCTCTTGAGAGTTGTTTTAAATTGTTTTTACCACTTCTCATTAACATTAATAAAGCTTGTTCTTATTTTATGTAATTTTTATTTGGTAATTTTAACCAGAGTGCACGTTGCAATTTTCTCGAAAACGGTTGGCCCTACGGTGTTACACAAAGAGTACCTTTTTTATGTATTTTTAATGGAGCTCTCTACAACTAGAATTATGAAACAAAAGACGTCTACCCTATCTCTATCTCATTTGTGCTACACTTTCCAACCAACTAAATAAATACTGTATTTGTTTTTCATACAACAAATACAGTATTTATTTGGTTGGCTGGAAAGTGTAGCAGTGAGCATAGCTAATGTGAATCTGTAGAATAAGATAATTCTACTAAAATTTAGATGGCGCCAGTAATTTCTTTAATAATGCACTTTTCGCCCGGCCAAGTAAATATTGTATTTGTTCAACAAAGAACAAATACAGAATTTGTTTGGTTGGGTGGAAGTGGGAGTGTATGTATGTCTTCTATCCTTTTTGGGTAGAACTTTTGTCCCTGTCTAATCTAATGGGAGAATTCTCCATTAAAGATTAATATGCTATTAAGAAAATGTCAAAAAATCTACAGATAAAAAAGTTTGGGGCAAAAGAGTGAAATCACCCCCCCCCCCCCCCATTTTGCACGCCCCTGTTTAAAATTACCAAATAAAAATTACATAATATGAAAACATTTATCAATGTTAAGGCATGTGCAAAAACTCGTTACTGTGGTTTATAGAAAAAGTAAATTAAGAGTAGTAATAGTAATAGTAATAGTAATAGTAGTAATAGTAATAGTAGTAATAGTAATAGTAGTAATAGTAATAGTAATAGTAGGTAATAAATAAGTCGATGCCTATTATTTATTACAAATACGTTAAAACAAAACCTATTTGTTTTCTTTTAAGTGTATTACATACATGTTTAATAAATATTTCAAAAATTATCCCCCCCTTGCCTAAATATAATAAAAAATAAGGCTTATTTTAGTTGCGGACAATTTAAGAAATATTTTCAGAAAGTCGAGGAGAAAATCTTAAAATCTTAGCTAGGGGCTGCAGATTTTTTTATTTTTTAGTACTATATGAGACGGCCGCTTTTTTGTAATTTTGCCCTGGCGGCCAAAAGCCTACACACGGATCTGACTAGATCGTAGGAAAAATTGTTTACCATTTGCATAAAAAAATGCGTTTTTGATCCATTATAATGACTTATTAATTATATATAACTAACCATATCCATCTCTATTGTTATAGTTAGGTAAAAGTAATAAAATTTATTAGACAAAATGGTAATGTGATCGAGCAAATTATCCATTTTTTCTTTTGTTTTTGACAAAATTATAAGGTTATATAAAATTAATTTATTTATTTGATGTAACATATAGTAAATATTAACTAACATATGATTAATATAACAAGCCGTGAAGATATGTAATGCTTCAAATTCCATATTCCATATTATAGATACCCATGGGACACTTTTTTTAAACGGCTGCCAAAATTTAATTTTCAATCTTTTATACGAATTTTTTTTACACTGATAAAACAGTTTATTTGTGTGTACAAAATATTTGGTTGGATATGGCCAATTATTTGGTTATGACAAATAAATTTTATTTCTGTCAAATAAACTATTTTGTTCCCATTAATAAATGATTTTGAGATTAAAATATTTATTTGCATGAACTAAATATTTATTTGACCCAAATAAAATTTGTTACTCGCAACCAAATAATTTAATTGGCCATATCCAAATAAATCAAAATTATCTTTTTTATCAGTGTAGTTATCATATTTGGACTTTGGACTAAAATAACACAATCCAAGTGAGTCGTTGCATCCAAAACTCGCCTCATCCACTTTTAAGATAGTGATAAGGCGAGTTTTGGAATGCAACGACTCAAGTGTTAATTATACATAATATTTATAGGGCATAGGTGCCGCGTAGACTCTAGCGTTGACGCTAGGTTTTAAATATTTACATATTTTCTTTTTATCTTGATTTTTTTTAATGATTCCATTTTATAAAAAAAAATCAAAAAAAATAAAAACTGGCTTTAGAATTAGACCACTTGATCTTAAAAATTAAGAAAAAGTCGAATTGTCGTTGATACCATTATTTTTTGGTCACCACAAATTTTAGTTTTGCCATAGGATTCAGGATCTTTTCTATTTGCGTCACATAAAATATGGTTAACATTAGCCTAGGGTAAGTGACACCCTTGCCCTAGGCCAAATGGACCAAAACACTAAAATTTTTAGTGATATCTCACTTATTATTTATAGTAGGATTATTTTTTTGCATAAATGTAAATAATGCTTAATTCCCTACAAAAACATATGTGATCATTTTTATCGTAGGACTATTAGTTTCCAAAATATAGTCATTTTAATAAATTTTATTATATTTTTTACATTTTTAATTAGATGTCAAATTTTGATACTAGTAAAATTTACCTGTAAAATAACATTTTGATGTTTTTGAAGAAATTTATATCTGATAATTGCATCGTCAAAAAACAATTCTATAAAGCTAAAAAGAAAAAATAAAATGGTCAAAAAATACAAAAAGAGTAACTTAAACTTTTACGATTTATTTAAAATACATAAGAAGATTTCCACTCGTCTAAAAAAGGTACCCGTTTCACATTTTTTGTTTTGTTTTTCTGGCCATGCAAATAGTTTTAAAAAACTGTTGGCTCCCGAGAAAACCTACTATTTTTTTGTTGGCAGCGAACGTGTTAATAAATAAGTTATTTAAGTTAAAAAGCAGTTAAACCCCAATATCTCAACAATGTTGGTATTTTAGAAAAAAAAAACATTTTTTAACATTTTTTGAGCGCTAACTTCATTAAATCTCTTAATAATTAACCTAATTATAACCAAAAAAAGGCCAAAAATATCAAGTTTACAGTCAGACAGAGGGACGCAATTTTTTTACTGATGTTGACTTGTCGGTAATGATTTCATTCCATCAGCACTCTTAGTAGTACTAAGTGCCGATGTATACATTATATCTACATTAATAATAATTATTAATTAATTATAATAATTATTATAATTAGCAAAATTACTACTGCTTTTATCCCCACTGCCACTCGTGTTCGAATGCCCATTTTTTAAGTGTTGTGGTGCTGCTCTTGTAATCGGTTTAAGGAAAACGGGTTGGGTTGTCTCTGTTAGACCTAAACAAAATATTTTTTCATCAAGCGTACTAAAATGTTCATATTTTATAACTGAACACACTAGTTAGAAGTGATCTATTTTTTTACAGTAAAAAAATGAGTTCATTATTATACGCCGTAAAAAAAGTTAGTTAGCAAAACCACCACTGGCGGCAGCACTCTTTGACTTTGGTGACAGCCATACTTCAAACTTGTTTGTTTATTAGGTAAACAGGTGGTTGACTCGACATTCTGTGCAAAAACCTTGTGTGAAATTGATTTCAAATTATTGAAGAAGAATAAATGGTTTATACACCTACAAATCTCTCCGAAATTGCAAATGCTACATTAGACAAGTTACCATCGAAATCTCGAAAAGTGTACGATTTACCCTACGAAAAAAAATTTAAATGAGCTAAGGAAGGTTTAAGTTTATTTCGAAAGGGTTTTATTGGCCTATTTTAATAAAAAAAAAAACATACTTTATTACTGAATAAATTAAATTCAAAAATTAATATTTATAAAAATATATATAGGATTCTTGAAGAAAAAATAGTATGTTTCACTCAGAGGAATAGTGCTTTTTTACTCGTCTGTAATTTCCGGACTCCGCTTCGTGTCGTCCGTAAATTCTACAGACTAGTAAAAAAAAGCTTCACTTTTCCTCGTAGTAAAACAATATACTATTTTTTAATGGAAAGGGGTCATCATTTTAAAGCTCATAATACTCTCTATTTGATCATATATTTTTTTTATTTTTTTAGACTTTTTTAATAAAAAAATTTATGAGGGTTTAATTGAATTGAAAATTTGGAAAAGAGATCATCTCAGAAAATTAAAATTTTTTAGGAGACACAAAAATATGAATTTCTCTGTTGAACCATTGGAACAGTTTTTTTTTCTCAAATTACCGACGGCATTAGTAAAGAAGGCATATTATTCCAAATAACAAAAAAAACTGTAAAAAATACAAAAAACAAAATACAAAAATTATGTTTTTATTAAAAGTCTTCTTCTACGTCCAGCTGTGATGCCGCTTACGTCGGTTACTGCAGCACTCCTTCATAGAAGTTTTCAAAATTTCCCGGTATGTATTGTCTTAACTTTATAGGTCATTCATTTTTAAGACATTGAGATGAGAACTTTCAGAAAGTCACATGTATTTTACCACTATGACAACCAGATATGAGCTCATATAATATCGGTCTATATGAGTCTATATTAAATAAAACTATATAAAAAACAAGTTTTTAAACTTAAAACCCTTCTATTGATTACGTATTATGTATAACTAAAAAGTAGAAAACAAGATATACCAATTTACAAAAACGAATTTTTTAAAAGAAAGGTTTTGGAATTTGTGATTTCTTTATTTTTGCCAACATTTCCAAAACCCTTCTTTTAAAAAATTCGTTTTTGTAAATTGATATATCTTGTTTTCTACTTTTTAGTTATACATAATGCGTAATCAATAAAAGGGTTTTAAGTTTAAAAACTTGTTTTTTATATAGTTTTATTTTCAAGTTTTTAGTTATAATTTATTAATGTGTGAAGCAACCCGGGAGTGAAACAGAGATTTTATGTAAAATTATATTGTCACCGGATATAAGCATATGTACCGAACTTTAGCTGTCTAAGTGGGTAAAAGGAGTTAACTTAGACGCATGGGGGGTGATGGGGGGGGGGGGGTTGACGGTTGTTTTTTTATAGTAAAATTTTATTATTACGGGATGTGTACGTAACCCAATTTTAATTTTAAATATACTCACGTGGATAAAAAAAAGGTTTTTGATATTTTAGGGGTGGGTGGGGGGGGCTGGGGGGTAAATTTTATATTAAATTATTTTGTTAGGGCAGATAAGCATGTATACCAAATTTCAGCTCTCTAAGTCTATTCTAAGTGGGTAAAAAGCATTTGGAAAATTTGAGGACAAATATACCTATATATATGGAAGTGAATAGAAGGGTTTTAAAAAGAAGAAAAAGTCCATTTTGAAAAAACCCTGAGATGAGCCCTTTTCAAATTTGCAATTCAATTAAAAATAGGCATTTTCGCCAACATTTCTTTAAAAAACTCAAACAATTTTTGATAAATGATTAATACATACAGAAACGTAAATTATACTTTTAGAGTAATTTTAAATGACAAATAAAAATCTCAAAAAATCGAATTTTCAGCAAAAACATTTAAAAATAATCACAATTAAAAAAAATAAATTAAAAAATTAAAACTATATGGTCGAACATATCGATATAGACTTTAAATTTGGAACAAGTAAAACAACTTAAACTACTATTGGAATATATATTATATATAT
>OY294048.1:35240288-35411466 GCA_958510825.1 Brachypterus glaber
ACAAATATGTATTCGCTTTTATACGTGGAAAAAAATAAATGTATTGTTATGCATTAGATATTATAGTAGTTAGATATGTTTAAATTGGTATTATTTTTTCTGTTTCAGTTCGTATTTATAGTAAGGTCTTCAACAAAGGGTAAGTCCTAGTTTGAAGTGTTTTACAGTAATCAATTCTACGCATTCCATTACATTCTTATGTATTATGCTTGTTATGCGAACCTGTGGATGTCCCCTACCGGCATATGTAATAAAAGGAGCTGTTTTTTAGATAGCTACTGTGGAAAAGCGGTAGGATCTCGGTACGTCGAATTAAAAGAAAGAATTGTTAATGGATATGACGTAGGGTATTTGAGATATCCTTGGTTTGCGGCTTTGATAGAGAAGGACCAAATACAATGTGGTGGATCAGTTATTGGACCTAAGACCATTCTTACTGCTGCCCATTGCTTTAAAGAGCAAATGCCCCTGGCTGAGTAAGCTTACACACAATTTGATGCCAGTTTGCGGCGGGGTCTACTGAAAATAATATTTTAACCTCATAAAACCACATAAAACCTGTTTTACTAACCGAATTAAACCTGATAAAACTTGAAAGTTTTATGAGGTTTGGATGGTTTGGTTAGTGAAACAGGTTTAATGTGGTTATATGAGGTTAAAATATTATTTTCAGTAGGGGAGTGCGGACTTAGCTATCTTGGCACTCAACAATGTATCGAATTTTTCATCTTTTATAATGTACTGTGAAATGATTTGCCATCTTTTGGGACACACAATAAATTAATAATTCCTAAAAAATAATGTCTCATCAATAAAACTTGTTATTATACAGGGTGGTACAGAAATAAGTAACAAAATTTTAAGGGGCGATTCTAGGTCCCAAAATATGAAAAAAAATCCTATAAAGGTTGGTCCGAAAATAAGCCCTAAGGGAGCTACGACCCTCCTAAGGGTACATCTAAAAAGTAGTTTTTATTTAATATCTCTGGAACCCTATAAACCACAGTAACGAATTTTTGCACATTGATAAAGGTTATCATTTTATGTAATTTTTATTTGGTAATTTTAACCAGGGACGTGCAAAATAGGGTCACCTTTTTGCCCCAAACTTTTTCATCTGTAGATTATTTGATATTTTCTTAATAAAATATTAATCTTTGATTAAAAATACATAAAAAAAAGTTTGCTTTATGTAACACCGTAGGGCCAACCGTTTTCGAGAAAATTGCAATTAAAGAGGCAATTTCGCGTTCTGAGCATCAAAAATCAAAACTAAAAAATGCAGCAATAAAAATTTGAATAGTGCTGGGTGATTCTACATTAAAAGCTATGAAAAAAAAGTCCAAAATCAGTCTTAAGTGTACAACGGCCTCTTAAAGAATAACACTTTTTAAGGGACAGTAGCTCCCTTAAAAGCGATTTGTAGTTATTTGTGTATAGGAACTTTTTTTATAATTTTTCATGTAGAATCGCCCTGCAATATTGAAATTTTTATTGGTGCATTTTTTAGTTCCTGTTTTGGTGCTCAAAATGTTAAATTGCCTCTTTAATTGGAATTTTCTCGAAAACGGTTTGGGGCAAAAAAGTGACATCACCCCCCCATTTTGCACGCCCCTGTTTAAAATGACCAAATAAAAATTACATAAAATGATAACCTTTATCAATGTTAAGGTTACTTTTCAGATTAGATTAGATTTTTTTAGATTAGATTTTTATTGATCTCAAATAAACATACATAAAATGTGGCATGAGATAAGTCATAAATAAATAAATAGGAAAGTTCAAAAATTTACAAATTAAAAACAAACAGAATGTCTAAAAGATCTGGACAATAATTTAATGTACAATTCCACCCCCTGTGAGATTATAGAAACATTTATCTAACAAGAAATTTTTGAGTTTTCTTTTAAAAACATTTGGCTGCTGTACCCTTAGGAAGATCGTAGTTCCCTTAGGGCTCATTTCCGGACCAAGCTTTATAGGAACTTTTTTTCATGTTTTTGGACCTAGAATCGCCCCTTAAAATTTTGTAACTTATTTCTGAATCACCCTCTATAACGTTGAAAGTAATTAGTTACAAGTAGACATTGGATTTTAGCGAGTCGTGACGTCAAAATGCATAGCCGGGTACAATAAGTTAACAAATTCATATTAATTTTATAAAAAAATTTAATACCTATGTTTCCAAACTACTACATTACCAAAGAAAATTATATAAATATCTAGAAAATCCCGTAACGTTTTATTTAAGTAAAAGAAAATAATAATAATCCAAATTTAATTTTATAGTATTGTGGCATGGTGGCTGGGTATTACTTTTACCAAGTTAAAAAAAAATCTGCCTGGCCAATCGTTTTTTATTCGCAATAAAAGGTCACGTGACGTTTATAAGATGTGATTAAAATTAATTTTGTATCTTTTTACTTACTTTAAATATTCAATTGTCCTTGCTCCTCATCTCCTTTATGGGTTTTTGTATTCAGATGTCTTAAAATATTAGTTTTTTTATTTATAACGAGTTCAAATAGATTTCACCTTTCACAAATTGAATAAAACACAACAAGATTTCGTCGGTAGTTTGTTTTTTCTACAAATACTATATGTTTTAGTTGTGTAATTTTGTATTTTATTTATAATATGAAAAACAAAAGATTTGAGTAAAAATAATAATTTCGAAGAAATTTTTAAAAACTTTTTTCACAAGTTATAAACGTCACTTGAGCTGTTACTGCGAATAGAAAGGGATTGGCCAGGCACATTTTTTTTAACTTAATAAAATTAATACCCAGCCACCATGTACAATATTATTAAATAAAATTTGTATTATTTCAACTAAATAATATAATATAATAATTTTCGGATCTGTTATGTTTTTTTTAATTTTCTTTTACTTATATAAAAACGTTAGGGGATTTTCTTAATATTTATATACTTTTCTTTGTAAATGTAGTAGTTTGATAATTTTTATAAAATTATTATTAATTTGTTGTACCCGGCTATGGATTTTGACGTCACGACTGGGTAAAATCCGATCTCTAGTTACAAGGCTCAACGAAAACGTCAGGGCCCTACGGGGGGTCTCAAATCAATGCCAGGGGGAATTTATCCCCCTAGTTCCTGCCCTGCATTATTCCTTTTTTTTAGCTAATATTCTTATTACTTGCTTTTTTAGAAAAGGTTCTTTGAAACTAGAAGATGTTTATACCGTAAGGTTGGGAATTTACAACTCTTGTAGAGTTGAAAATACTACAAAAGAATATAAAGTAGAAAAAGTACAAATACATGAACTATATAAAGACCATGGAGGATATTTTGATATTTGTTTATTAACTTTAAAGGAGCATACAAATTTTAAACCAATTTGTTTACCTTCAAGTGGTAAGTAGAAGATTTTGAATTTCGTAACCGGTAGTTGAAAGATTTAACTTTTTAAAAAAGGGTTAAGTAGATACTGTTAAACTGTAAAAACCCTAAGTAAATTGAATTAAAACAAGCCGTGAAGATATGTAATGCTACGCATTCCGTTATATATTATTCACAGTAAATGGTATATATATATTAAAAAAAAAAATTAAAAAAAAACTAAAAAAAAATACATTTTTTAATATCTTTTTTGAAAAAAAAAATCTAATTTTTTTATTTATTTATTTATTTTTTTTGTATAATTGAGCCTTATAATAAAAGTAACTTTTACTGAAAAAATTACGTTAATCGAAAATTTCTTTCAGCTTTTTTCGATTTTTTTTTTAAGTTTAACTTTTTGTGTTTCGTGGGATTGCTTTCAAAAACAATAGGGATCCTCATAGAACTTGATTTTTACTGAAAATTTCAAGTCGATCTTATTATTCGTTCTTGAGTTATCGTGCACACAAAAACGTGACATCAGATGGACGGACGGACGGACGGACAGAGGGACATTTGAAAAAAAAGTTGCTTTTTTTTTCATGAAACAAATTTATATCCAAAAATTTTTTGTCTAGGAC
This sequence comes from Brachypterus glaber, assembly GCA_958510825.1. Taxonomy (NCBI): domain Eukaryota; kingdom Metazoa; phylum Arthropoda; class Insecta; order Coleoptera; family Kateretidae; genus Brachypterus; species Brachypterus glaber. Next base: position 35,244,272 of record OY294048.1, read on the forward strand.
AATTTTTGATTTTTTTTGAAAATTTGAAACTACCGTATATTATTCTAGCGCAGGCGCTGTGAATAATATAATAATAGAAAAAAAAAACGGACTAAGGATACTAGTAGTGGAAACCTTTTCCTGAAAGGTCAATACCACTAGTGCACTTCCAAAATTTTATCTTATTTTCCAAACTGATCGCCTTCCCTGATAAGACACTTCATCCTAAGGTTTTTTAATAGTTTCCTTGAAAAGGTTCTTAGCATAATGCTGTAAACATCCTAAGCATGTTTTAAAGGGGCACTGCTGTAATAGCATAAGTGCTTTTACTCTAAACGTTCTTAGCATGATTAGAGTATTTTGCTAAGAATATTCTCAATACATATTCTTAAAATATTCTAATGAGAATATTTTTAGAATAATGCTATAGTGCACATGCTAAGCATGATTAGAGTATTGTGCTTAGAATATTCCCAAATACATATTCTTAAAATATTTTAATGGGAATGTTTTTAGAACAGTAATATGGCGTCATTATTTTAATTTTATTAGGTTAGAATTACAAATATTCTTAAAATTGTTGTTAATAACATAAGTTTTACCCTTAAGTAGTAGAAATTGATATATTTTTAGACATAAAGTGATTTTATATAGTTTTAGACAAAAAATTAAAATTATTATTTTTTGAAATGATAATTATAATTATTAAATAATTATTTAATATTTTTTTCTCTAAACATTGGATTTTTGTGTGACGCATGATTTTTATGTCTGGTAGAAAGTTTGCTTTCACAGTAAAACTGCATATCGCATATGAATCTTACCTGGTGGATGCTATATCTAAAGATTTTTATATACTTTAATTATTAGGTTTATCAAAAAGACGTAAAAATTTTCGCCATGTCCAAATTTATGATATCACTCCATAAAAAGGATCGAGCATTATAAAATATATTTGAAAGAAAGAGAAAACCGATAGGTTTTATTAATGTAGAATTCTGAAACGCCAACCTACTTTGTTTCGCATGCGCAATATTCAATATTACTTAAATGCATCAAATAAGAATATTTTAAGAAACATGCTAAGAATATTCTTAAAAGTACATGTACCTACTTCTAAGAACATTCTTAAAATGCTTCTTAAAACATTCTTATTTGATGCAGAGCCGTATAAGATGGTTTTTGTGCTATCAGGGTTGTAGCACAGCTCACTAGTTTCTGAAGTTAGGAAAACTTGTATCAAAATAAAAACCGATAATTAATTTTTAGTAATTAATAAAAAACCAAAAGAAGGTACTGTACCAGGAATGGGTGCTTTAAGATTTGATGGTAAATCACCTTGTACACAGCATGAAGCCAGAATTTTAATCTATCCAGATGCGGATTGTAAGAAAATGCTTACTGATAATAAAGACGAAAATGCTAACAAATTCGAAAATGCTTTTTGCGCTGGATACCTTAGCGGAGGAATCGACTCGTGCCAAGTAAGGAACCTTATACAAGGTGATTTATCTAAGACAAATCATTTGATTTGTCACGTTAAAAAACGTTCAAGTATTACGTAACGCAAATTTTAATCATTTTGGACCCCACCCCACCACCCCACCCTCCCTGTAACGCTATGTTCCTATACCATTAACATAATAATAATAATATACTTTATTTTCAATATCACAGTACAGTTTTTACAGTAATTCTTGTATTTATAAAACATAACAAAAGGTAACTCCTGAGCCGAAAATAATGAAAAAAATGTCAAAACAAGAAGAATTATAGGGTTCCAAATTAATTAAGAAGTCAGTCAAAGATTTTTTAAATGTGTTTTAAATGTGACTCTATAACTTTTATTTCGTTGGGAAGACGATTAAAAAACGATATTGCAGAATAATGGACGGCCTTTTCAAAAGTGGCCTGGGATAGTTGTAGTCTATAGTTCTTGTTCTATCGTTACCACGCAACTGTTCAAATTTTTCTTTGTTTTTAAATAAGAATATGACACATTCAAATATATATAAACCAAAGATTGTTAAAACTCTATTATCCTTAAATTTACCCCTACAAGTTTCCGCGTACCCCAAATCCAGAATGGTACGTAAAGTTCTCTTTTAAATGAACAGATTCTCCATGCATGAACTCTGACCCCATAAAACGATTCCATATCGAAGAAGCGACTGGAAGTAGGCGAAGTATACCGTTTTAGCGGTTTGCATGTCAACGTATTTTTTTATCATTCTGATATAATGCTTTGTTTAGTTTGGTGCTAAGGTTACTTACATGTTCAGACCACTCCAGAGCCTCATCGATATGGATTCCAAGGAATCTGATTGATTGCTCAATGGGCGTAACACTTCAAAATGACACCCCCCTAGAAGCGTTACGTAATACTTGAAAGTTCCCTTAAAGCTATCAATAGTTATTTACATCATGTACTGTATTTAATTATTTTAATTAAATTAAAATATTATTTTAAGTATTTTAAGTATTTTAAGTATTTTAAGTATTTTAAGTATTTTAAGTATTTTAATCTGAATAAAGTAAATTCTTGCCTTTTTGCCCATTCTTATGGCCATATGTTAAAAATAATATATTATATAAGGTCTAATTAGTTTCTTTTTTGCGGTGGCTTGGTTTTCAATTAATAGGGCTCTAACCCTAAAAAAGCGGATTTCAAATATCTTTTTTCGTTTGTTTTTTATAGTCTTCTAAAAAAGTCTCTGATTTTTATGAGCAACACTAACACACGTGTGAGGTTTGTAAAAAAAAAGAGATTTTATATTGAATCCAGTAGCGGAGATTTTAGGGAGAGTTATTTAAATCAGAACAACAATATTTTGAACTATTTAATGTTTATTTAATGTTATTTTAATGTTTTAAAGCAAGAAAAAAAGTTTTTTTTAAATTTTTCGTTTTGTTTTTTTTTTTTTTTCATAATAAATTTAATTTATTGCGTTGATCTTATAATATAAATAAAATACTTATTTTTAATATTTTTATTTTTTTTTCGATAATCCCCGCTAAAATCTCCGTCACTGGATTAAATCTAAAACTTTCTTTATTTTTATAAACCGCACATTTGTATAGTACATACTAATACTAATATAATACTAATAATTAGTATTGTATATAAAAGTTAGAATCTTTAGTATTTATATAAAAATTTTATGAAAATATATCGAAAAAGTGCGAAAAAATCCAATTTTTTGAATTTAGAAGCCTATTAAAAACAAACGAATAAAGATATTTGAAATCCGCTTTTTTGGGTTAGAGCCCTATTATAGAGAACCAATCCACCGCAAAAAGAGATGAATTAGACCTTAATTATTTTTTTTACTACAACTATAGGCAAGAAAAAACACTGTGCGCTATATCTCAAAAAAAACGAGCTGATCGAGAAAGGCGGAAAAAGTTTCCGAAATCAGTGCATCAAGTATAGCCATACGCAACTAAAAGCTCCCCAGCAAATAAAAAACTATTTTTTGTAGAGCAGTGTTATTAATAGCCTACCATAGGGCCTATTATAGGCTTTTAGGACTTTGTTAAATGTAAAACCACATTTAATAAGAATAGGAGTCGATTTACCTTCTTTACCGGTATACCGGTCCGGGAACGGCTTTTCCTCATGCTTGCTTCTACATTTATTGTTTTATCTTTTATTTATAGGGAGATAGTGGAGGACCATTACAAATATTAAATGAAAATGGAGATCATGTAATATTGGGTAATGATTTATAATAATGTAATATTGGGTAATCATTTATAATCATTCTTAATAAGGTGGGATGGAGAGCTGCCTCAAACCAGTATTAGGACTGATAACTTGATGGTGATTTTAATTTTTGACATCAAGTGATTAATACTTGACTCAAGTACCTTTTATACCCTCACAGATTTTTTTTAGTAATTATTACTGAATTTAGGTAATTTATTACTTATGGCTAACATTCCTTAGTAATTTATTACTTATGAATATTATTACTTAAGTAATAATTACTAGTACGCAGTAATTTCTTATAGACCTCAGTAATTAAATTTTATTACACTAACGATAAATTATAATTCTCAGTAATAATGATTGTCACTAATAAATTACTAGTAGTAATTATTCAAACTAGTAACAAATTGACAAGTAATAAATTACTGCCATTGAAAATTTTCTAGTATTATAGTTATTATATCTTACCAATACAAGCGCAGCCGAGATACATACAAATACATCATAATAAGTACAATAAATATAAAACTCTTTATTTGTGGATGAAATAGAAAAGAATGTTTGGCAATAATTCTCTGTAATAATTACACTAGTAATAAATTGGCAAATAATTTATTACTGCCAGTAATAAATTACTTGTACTTATAATTTAAACTAGTGATAAATTGACAAGTAATAAATTAATGCCAATAATAAATTTCTAGTAGTGACAATTAAAACTAGTAAAAATTTGATAAGTAATTAATTTCTGCTAATAATAAATTATTTAAATAAATGTTAAATCATTTTTACTAATTAATCACTTGCCAATTTATCACTAGTAATACTGCCAGTAATAATTACTGTGAGGGTTGGTACCTATATTACATCTAGATCTTGCTTTTATCCAAAGTTCATCCGAAAATTTGCAGCGCTCTAGTCTCCCCTCACCCTCAAAGAATTTTTTTAGTAATTATCACTGACAGTAATACTAGTGATTAATTGACAAGTGATTAATTACTATAAATGGTTTATCATATATTTAAGTAATTTATTTTTAGAATAAATTAATTACTTGCCAAATTATTACTAGTATTAATTGTCACTACTAGAAATTTATTACTGTCAGTAATTTATTCATTGTCAATTTATCAATAGATTAAATTATAACCACTAGTAATTTGTTACTGGCAGTAATAAATTATTTGTCAATGTATTACTAGTGATTAATTACCGCCAATTATTTATCATTTAAGTAATTTATTATTAGGTAATATAAATTTATTATTCATAGCAAATCAGTTACTTGCCAAATTGTTAGTAGTTTAAATTATTATAACTAGAAATTTATTATTGGCAGTAATTTATTACTTGTCAATTTATCACTAGTTTCAGTTATTACTATTGGTAATTTATTATTGGCAGTAATTCATTATTTTCCAATTTATTACTAGTGTAACTATTACTGAGAATCATTCTTTTCTATTTCGTCCACAAATAAAGAGTTTTATATTTATTGTACTTATTATAATGTAGCCCACACAAGTCCTGGGCTTAGGGGATGCTTAATTATAATAGTACGATGTATATTATCTATCTCTGCTGTGCTTGTACTGGTAAGATATAATAACTATAATTACTAGAACTTTATTATTGGCAGTAATTTATTACTTGTCAATATATATTCAGTTAGAATTTTGCTAATAGTAATTTAATATTGACAGTAATTAATTATAATTATTAGTGTAATACTTAAAGTACTGGTCTGTTACAATATTAATGAAAAATTATTAGCCATAAGTAATTAGATAAATATGTAAATATGTAATAAAATGAAATTACTGACGTCTATAATAAATTTTTGCTCACTAGTAATTATTACTTAAGTAATAACACTTTAATACTGCAAAATTATACTACTATTAATTAAAGTAATAAAGTAATAAATTACTGCGGAATTACTAACTACAAGTAATAAATTACTGTGATTCAATAATAATTACTAAACAAATTCTTTGAGGGGATGCTATCTAAAACAGTATTTATTACAGGTTTAGTTTCTTTTGGATATAAGTGTGCAAAACCAAATTCGTTAGGAGTTTATACAGACGTTTCAAAATATATTAATTGGATTAAAGAAAAATCTGGATTAGATGCACAAAAAGTAAACCATATGTACATCAAACCACCCCATGCAGGTAAATTCAGACTATGGAGAGATTAAAAAAAAATATTAGTTAAAGTCAAATATCTCCAAATCTAATGAGCCGATTTAAATATTTTTTTTTATAAAAAAAAAGACATTTTAACTGTTATTATTTATTTTTAGTTCATCATGAAATTCCAGTAAGTCACAAACCAGCTTCAACTAATAAGCCTCATAGAAGACCAGCTTTAAATTAAATTAAGACAACACTACTAAAGAATACGTTGAATAAATTTTAGTCTTACATGTCCAAGTGTACTGGAAATTTGTTACATAATTAATTAATACATAAGAATGCGATACCGTGATTGGCTTACAAGATACATAACGACACATCAAGCCAATCACGGCATCGCATTCTTATGTATTCTGCTTGTTATGAGAGCCTGTGGATGTGCCCTTAGTCACTGAATAAAAATTGTTACAGTAAAACATAACGTTGTTATGTTACTGATATCAATAAGAAAAGGCTATAAATGTTGAAGTATTATATTTTTTGATTGTATTTTGTGTTAAATTAATGAAGAGCCCTAAGCACAAGCAAAAGCTTATTTGGGGCTCTCCATGCTGCTGTATGATTTTTCAAACAAAAATAAATAAATAAATAAATAAACTAAATTTGCTAGGGCACAGTGATCTCGAATGAGCGAGAATACTTTGGAAACGTTCAAGTATTACGTAACGCAAATTTTGATCATTTAATACCAAATTTTAAGTCTCTAGCTCAAAGCGTTCTTAAGTTTACGTGGATCCAGACAGACCGACAGACAGCTTATTTTGATTTTTCTCGACGTTTCAAGAAAAAATAAGATGATTTAAGCAAAAAAAAAAAATAATTTGATTGATTTCACAAGACTTTATTTTATTAAGTAAAAAGTGACAAAATTCTGTTTTTTTTTTTGCATAGTGCCGTGTTTTGCACCGCCGATTACGAAAAAAATAGTGAAAAATCTGAAAAAAAAATTGCGTCATTAAGGTGGTTCAAAATTTATCAAAAATATCCGATTTAGCCGATGTTTTGGTACAAAAGCTTCTTTTGTTAATTTTAATGCGGACCAATACTCAAAAACCTAAAATTCAAACTGGCGGAATAAATATGGCCGATATATTTTTTAAATTTTGTCAAAATTAACAAAAATATGGAATAAAATATAATAACTTCAGCCCATTTTTTCATGGGTTATTTTCCTTATATGTACCTTTATTTATAACTTTAAAAAAATCATGATTTTTTACCTCCCGTTTTATTTTAATTTCATTTAAATCCGTTTCCCGGGAACCGTTAGTTGAGAACTTTGAATTTCAACAAATTTAACCGGAAGACATTTCCCTTAAGAAATGTACGTGTTCCTTTAATTTTACCCCTTACTTTTACTATTTATCATTATTTGGAAACTATTTTATAGAATAATTTATTTTGAATAAAAGAGTTCGTATAAACATGTGTCCAAAAATGCATAGTTTCAGAGTTATAGGCATTTGCGGTAATAGTATATTACGCACCGAGCACGCGAACCTAGTTTTTAGTGCTCTGAAATGGTTTGCAGATATGTAAAATCAGCTGATCGTCAATTCCCAACCGTTGTCATAGGCAACCGGTGGGAAATAGGCACTAACTACTAACTAGGTCGTAGGAAATAGTATATTACATATCGAGGTGGAAACAGTTATATTTGCTGAGGCAAATTTAGCAAACCGGGGAGCGTAGCGGATCGTAGCGTAACGTATCGTATCATATCGTAGCGTAGCTCCAAGGTTTGCTAATTCCCGAAGGACAAATGAAATGTTGAACCGAGGTTTGTATACTATTCTATTCACAACTATACATGTTTTATTTACAATCATTTGCCTTCTTTCCCACTACAAAAACTGTTTGAATTTTGCCATATTGAAAAGTTTAGTTCGGTTTAGTTGCAGTGAAGTTTGTTACAAATGTTGCTTTTTGGACTTTTGAATAATAAATAGAAATCAATAAAATAAACTTTGTTTTTTGTTAATTAAAAATCTTAAAACATTTATTTTCATTCAATATAAATTATATATTTAAATGTTTTTATCTAAAAACTAGAGGAAATGCCTACGTTACTTAATTATTTTAGCGATACAGGGCATCACGTGTTTTTGTTTTTGAGTGCGTTTGTTTTGTTTTGTGACAGCAGACTTTTAATGAGACATGATTAAGTTAATAAATAAACTATTTATTTATAGTTTTCCGTATAAAATACGAAGAAAAACAGAAAATTAAAATTTATACACTAGCTAAAGCTTAATGACAATTTCGATTATAGTAGTATACAACAAAGAAATACGAAAAATGATTGGCCACCAAGGTGGTGAATTTATCTTACTTTAAAGCTATTTTTGGTTATTTGTTAAATCAAGTTAGGTACCTTATACTGTATTGCATTTTTCTTTTTAACTAAAGTTTATCACATTTAACTAAATCAAAAAATAGTAATATAATAACCTATAAAGTAGTCACTGTTTATTTTTCATAAATGCCAAATATATAACTTTAATTTATATGTGATGTTATTTTATAAAAATAAATCATAAATGAATAAATAAATAAAAAAATAAATGCATTTAAAACTGTTTTGTCATAAAACTTAGGTCTATAAATTCAAGTGTTTGACAAGTGACATACGTGAAGTTAGCTACAAGAGCCTTCCCGACCAAGGGAGGGAAATGAGGTATTTCTAACTTTTTGGGAAGTTGCAGTTAATAATAATTTATTTTCCAACTTTTATGTAATTAGCCAATTAATAATTGGTTGTGAATAAAATGCTTTTCCAGTCCGACGCTAAGTATTTGCCGTGTATATGTCTAAAATTAGATGCCATCAATGAAAAACACATCTAGTTACCAGAAACAAACCTGAGATTTTAAGGATCTGGTAAGCTCAACAGATCAACCAGATTTACGGTTGTAGCAACGAGAAAAATAAGTTGTTACGTATTTATTAAGTATTGATCTGGTTGCCCCAAGCAGATCTTTTTTTTTTCCGTGATTTATATTTATAAAAAATAAATTTTAGTTTAAATATCTTAATTTGTTTTATTGTGGTTGTGGGTGAAAACGACAACAAACGTCTAACGTTAGATTACTTTTAAACCTGCGGGCCCGGATATTTAAAAAAAGTTTTAGCAAAAATCTAACAAAAAAAAACCTTTTGTGTATACCCAGCAAACATTGGTTCATTGGCCGCCCGTTGTCCAAACATTGGCATGCCAATGTTTCCTACATTGGACCAATGTTGGCAAACCCACATTGTGCCTAGATACTGAGGAGACATCAGCTGACCTAAGGCCACATACGATGGGCCAATGTTGGAAAAACTGCATTGGTCCTACATGGCCGCCCGAAGGCCAATGAAAATTTTTTCAATTTTTAAGGTGAAAACTTATCATTGGCCTTAGGTTTGCCAACGTACGTTGGTTCACAAGCTTGCGGCCTTAGATTGGCCAATGTACGATTTTACGATCAAAATTATTGTTGGCTTTAAAGCAGCGGCCAATGTAGGACCTATGCAGTTTTGCCAACATTGGCCAGTAGTGTGCGGCCTTAGGGCGGCTGATGTCTCCTCAGTATGTAGGCCCAATGTGGGCCAACGGGTGGCCAACGAACCAATGTTTGATGGGTACTTACATTCATTTCAGAAAATTTAACCGGGGCCATTTTCTGTAAAATATGTACGTGGTCCTTTAACTTCATGACAGGAGTTTCTTTCTAATGTTTTCAAAATCACTACTTTAGAAACGGCCCTGGTATATGATACTAACCATATTTTTGTAACTCGCCAATTGCACCCAATCATGCACACAGTATAACTGACAGGGTAGAACAAGCATTGGCATTTTTAATCAACCCATTTGTACTTGAGAAAAGTTCGCGCATAATACCTGTTGTCCGAATCCGCCGCTAATGTCCGAATTTACCCCAGATGACGGTACATACATTATTTATGAATATGAATTTAAAAATATATAATTTTTCTATGTGTGGATTATTATTAATTTATTATTATTTAAATTTTTTAAATTTTTCTATAAATATCTCTCAAATACCTCCATTATCAAAACGCAGCAAAGTGTTGTATAGCTGATAATTATGTTAGCTTATGAACTAAAATCCTTTGTGCAATGTATTATTTATATTTAATTATAATTAATTTTGTAATTTTATTAAAAGAAATAGAGTCAAATCATAATGATAGTAAGTACAAACACTAAGGCATTTAAAAAAAACACGATTTTTTGAAAATTTTAACCCCTCTGACGCGAAAAATGCTATAACAAAATTATGTGCCAAATTTTAACTCAAAAACTATCTTTTTATAAAAAAAAAATGGCATTCAACCGCTTTAGTTTTAAAATGAAGTGGTGTTTACAATTTTATTGTTTTGAGCTAAAATTTGGCAAGATATTTTTTTTTAAATTTTTTTATTTTTTTTTTTAATTTTAAGTAAAGAAGGTGAAAGCCAAATTTTATTTGGTATTTGGCACAGTTTTAAATTTTTATATTTTGCACGATCTGGTATTTAATTTTAAAAAATCGTTCCTTATAAAAAATGTAATTTTAATTTTTTTCCAATTTTCAAATGAAGAGATTCTAATTTAATTTTTTTGAGCTGAAAGCCACATAATTTTGTTATGGTATTTTTCACGACTTTTCAAAATAAAGCGTGGTTTTTAAAATACCTTAAACCTTCATACCCAATCTTTTAGAATTATAAGAATGTATTTATATTCATCTCTCGATGTGCGCACCGCCGCGCCTCTGACGCCGATAAAAGTTGATCGGCGTGACTGACCACTTCGCCGCCGATAATTTAACCGCGATTCTAGTTGGCTTTTAAAGTATTTTTTTTTAAATAGAAATACATTGCAATCTCCCCTTAAAGCTCTTAACCTTGTAATATTCTTATAAACAGCTGAGTAGCTACCCTGGTAGCAAAGTACATAAATCTAACTTAACATAGCATTAGATTAGTGACATTTTTATGTTTAGTCTCAAACGTTATAAAAAAACGTTATAAAATATATAAATCTAACCTTAAAAACTAACGTTTGAAAAAAACGTTATATTTTTTAAATTTCCATTATTAATACGTAAGCTTTAGTAGAAAATACTCATTTCAGACAGCTTTGTGCCTAGGTTTTATAATTATCCGTAAAAAGTTTGCAAATTCTCAAAAATTAAATAAAAACACTAAAAGATTTTATTCTCCTTGATTAAGCAGACAGTAGTATTATTATATTATATATATATATATATATATATATATATATATATATATATATATATATATACATATATTAAATTGCAATATAATTTTATATTTATTATTTCCCTAATAAGTTTTAAAAAATATTATCCCCCAAAAGTCAAAATTATAGTAAGTCTGGCAACGCTGTACAAGAATTGAAAAAATATTTTAAGATTCTGAATGTATAAATAAATATTAACTAATTAAATATAACGTTTTTCTGAGAGGTAAAAGTATTTATAGAAGTATAACAGCATATTACACGAAAAATATTTAAGGCCAGCTAAAAAGATGGCTATTTTATAAATATATGTAACGAAATTATTTATATGAATAAATTTGTCTCCAGGTGCCATTTTATGATGCAGGTAGAAATTTCCTAGTTGGCCAAGCCCCCTCCGAAAGTTAGAAATTAAACGTATTTATAACGTATTTTTAACTTAAAAATCTAACGTTAGATTAACGTTTGTAACTAACGTTTGATTCTAAAGTTAAAAAACGGGACATTTGCACATATTTTATAACGTACTTTTATACAGTTTTCTAACATTATAAAAACGTTATTCTAACGTTAAATTTCTACTAGGGTAGTAACCCAAATTTTCGGGTACAGTGCCTTTTAGAAAGAATGTACAGTACATAAATAACGGTAATATAATTAGTAAGGGTCTTATTAATAAGCGAGTTATGAACAATATGTTTTTTTTTCATTTACATTTTTGAGATGTTTAATGAAAGACCATTCATATAATACTCAACTCGACGATCACAAAAAAAAACTAAATTTTTATTAAAAAAAAAATAAAAAATATAATTATACCTGGACTAAATTCTTGTTAGTGCAATCTACTCATATGCCAAATTTCATATGCCCAGGTTATATCGTTCCTAAGATAAACGGCTGTGACAGACGACGGACGGACAATGAAGCGATCCTAAAAGTGTCCGTTTTTCGTTTTTAAGGTAAGGAACCCTAAAAGCGTTATATTTTTAATAGATTCAACTTGTGGAAGACCACTGGGCAGTGAATTTAGACTGGCACATGACAGGATTATAGGAGGATATGATGTTGGATATTACAGATATCCATGGTTTGGAATGCTAATGAAAAATAATAGTTCAGTTTGTGGAGCAACTTTAATCGGGCCTAGATCACTAGTTACGGCTGCCCACTGTTACAAAAAATATTTGAAGCAAGCAAGGTAGGTACTTAAACCGCCAAAAATTATAAATAAATTGTAATATTTGACCATCTTGAAGATTTCTTTTAAAGGTTTTATAAAATAATTTGATTTTTAAATATTAAGGTGTTTGGAAAATGCGTATCCTTGAAAGTTCAAAAACTCACCATCAGCGCTAAAGATGGACATCTTAGATGGTAAGAGGTCATACTTTAAATACTTAACTTTAAATTTTGTCATTTTGACCCCCCCTTTACCCATGTAAAGCTTCGTAACTGAAACTCCCCCCCACCCATTCCTTCTCTATACCAAAAACGTAACGCTAGCAGCCAAGACCCCCTAAAAAAATGAGTAACAAAATAAACTGTTTTTATTTCTTTGAAAATAATAAAAAGCGTTACGTAACGCTACATTAGACCCCCCTCTCCCTCGTAACGCATTGTAACGTTAAGCCCCCTCCCCCTAAATGCGTTACGTGTCGTACCCCCTCACAAAATGACCCAGTCGGCAAAACGTAAAGGTGGTATTTTTTTTAGTGATGAAAATTTTTGGAAGGGACAAAAATTCAGTCGCAAATTTTTACTTCGCACCCCCCACGAAAAAAGGCTCGGAATTTCCCTGTTCACCTGCTTAACACGTTCGCTGCACCCGCCCACGGGTATGCACTCCTGGGCACATATTCTTGACTTTCGGGGAGTAGAACGAGTCTGAGATTGTGATCGTCCTCTATTCGTTTCAGCACTATGCGTCATATTCAACGAACTAATAACTCTTCTCTCTAGAATAGGCATTTCATTTGTAAAAACTGAAAAAAACGTAGCCAACACATTTGTCTATCTTACTCGCACAGCTTTGTTCTAACAGAGACAACAATAAGAGTTACTGGTAATTGTTATTGTTCAGGCCTGAATATACCTACTATTACAAACAAACCGAGATGTTGGCGATACTTTATATAAACGGTATGCGTATTCTAGACAGAAAAGTTTTTAGTTCGTTGGTCATATTCTAAGCGTTGTTCTATCAGTAGTTCTACTCCCTTAAAGTCAAGAATACGTCCCTGGGAAGCTGAATTGAGTTTTCGCAATATTGAAATAACGAGCCCGTCTACTTCGCGGGCGTGGCAGCTAATACGAGCTGAACGTACCCTTATGCGTCCGGAGCATTGAACGGGTTAAAATCACCAACAAAAAAATTGTACATTTTCGTGATTTTAAATCGCTTATTGCACAAAAGCCTGACATGGTTCGAAAATCTAAATACACCACGGTGTTCAGCATAAAAAACTGAGCTAGACTTGGTCCGGTTTTTAAATTTTTTGGAGTTTATTAACGTTTTAATTATAATGAAAACTTTGTTTGTAATCTGAGAACTGATTCTTAAAAAACTAGTTTTGTTTTTGCGCGCCAATGGAGCTCTCTACAACTAGAATTATGAAACAAAATACGTCTACCCTATCTCTATCTCATTTGTGCTACACTTTCCAGCCAACCAAATAAATAATGTATTTGTTTTTCATACAACAAATACAGTATTTATTTGGTTGGCCGGAAAGTGTAGCAGTGAGCGGCACGAACGAACATAGCTAATGTAAATCTGTAGAATAAGATAATTCTACTAAAATTTAGATGGCGCCAGTAATTTCTTTAATAAAATAAATATAGTTACACTTTTCGCCCTGCCAAGTAAATACTGTATTTGTTCAACAAAGAACAAATACAGAATTTGTTTGGTTGGGTGGAAGTGGGAGTGTATGTATGTCTTCTATCCTTTTTGGGTAGAACTTTTGTCCCTGTCTAATCTAACGGGAGAAATCTCCATTAAAATTGTAAATGTGGATTTTTGGGTCGTTTGATGATTCGTTAGATTGACAGTTTTTTGAGAAAAATTCTGTAAACCAGAAGATGTGTTTTTAAGAAAAAAGGGCTCTTGTGCCCGCCACTCATGAGAAGAAGTTTGGGAAATTTGTTCTACTTTTTATATACACGGCAGTATTATATCATAAAATAAAGGGAAAGATTCTACATCACAAAACAGAAAAACCAGCAAAGGAAAATAGGTCCTAAAATGAACCCTAAAAGTGTTACGACCCTTTAAATTGTACTAAAAATAAAGTTTTTAATTAATAACTCTGGTACCATTTGAGCTAGAGCGATGAGGTTTATGTTAATTTTTTTGACGGAAAAATATTTGAGAATTAACACATTTTTGCCCTAAACTTTTTTATGTGTATTTTTTTGGATTTTTTGTAAAACATATAGATTTCTTTAGTAAAAATACATAAAAAATGCCATAAAGTGTAACTCTGTTGGAGCAACCGTTTAAAAAAAATTCAATTAACATTAACATTTTGTGTCACCAAAAATGTTACTTTTTAAAAGGCTATTACTCCTTTGATATTAAATTTAGGTTTCGGTGAATAGTACTTTTTGCTTAGTTTTAAATGAAGAATTGCCCTGCAGCATTAAAATTTTATTGGTGCTTTTTTTGTTCCCCATTGAATATATCCATCTTCGAAGGGCCGTAGCTACCTTAGGGCTTATTTTCGGACATATGTTCCTGTGTTGTTTTTTTATATTTTGTGATGTAGAATTATCCCAACACCGTGTAGTGAGAATACCTAATTCCAAAATATTAAATTTATTGTTTCTTATATTTTTCTAATTTTTAAATTTACTTCCCAATGAATCTTCCTAGTATACTAGGTAGTCCTAGTAGGCAAGGCCGTATCCAGAGGGGGGGCCCAGGGGGCCCGACCCCCCCGAAATCTTAAAATTTTATACGAAAATTTAAAACTTTTTGAAGCTTCTCTGGGACCCGGGTTCAAGGCCCGGCGTTGATAGTTTCTTTTGGTTTATAATAAATAGTTTATACTTTATTTTTACTCCCCCAGAACGATAAGGACACAAAGCGAAGCAAATATGCAGGCACTTTTCCAAGTCGACCATACACCTTCAAATTCGTAAAAATTTTCGCCTGCGGAGCTAGAGTTTTTTTTGCATTTAAACTTTAAATACACTTTTAAAATTAAAATAAACTAGAACATTTTCTTTTTTATTGGAGTTTATAAAACCTAAGCTGGAAATTTGTTTATATTTTCGCCTACGGCGCTAGAACTTATACCACTGTTTTCAAATTTAAATAGACCAGCACAGTTGTAAAATCTTTTACCTGCGGTTCTAGGGCTTTCTTATTTTTTTTATTTGAATTTTTAAAACTTGAGGTTTACTACATTGAATTAAAAAAAGGCCGGAAATTAACAGAAGTAAAAAAAAATTTCTCCTGCAGCGCAATTTTCATTCTTTTAGAGATTTAGCGAAAAAAAATCCTGGATACGCCCTTGCTAGTAGGTACCGGCTACTGAAAATTTAGAAAAAATTTAAATACATTAAAATCAAAAAAATTTTACCTTTGTTAATTTGATTGTAATATTCCTTGATTTACTGTAAAATCTGGTAAGAGCACGAAATATTGCCTTTACGCACATTTTCACAAATTTATTTCACTGATTTAAACAACACTGATGAATAAATTTAGTAATTAGCCGATTTAGTTAAAACAAGACATAAAGACATGTAATGCTTCGCATTCCACGGTATACGCTTCGTAGTGGATAATATAGTGTTTTTCTCTTCCCTGCTGAAAATGACAAGGTCTGGGCGGGTATAAATGGTGCATAAACCGGACTTGAGCGGATGAAATTCACCCACTCAAGTCCGGTCTATGCAACATTTATACCCGCGCAGACACGTCATTTTCAATAGGGTTAATATATTTATATATGAATATTATTTCTTTGAGCTTGTGGGCCCACCCTATTTTTTAAACCGTATTCAAAAGTGGCGCCCTTATAACATTTTGTTTATGGATGGACTATTTTCAAAATTACTATAAATATTTCTGTCCATAAAAATATCTAATGCTATCTGAAAATCTGAAATTGACGGTTTTTTCCTTTTATTTTTTTTGCAATTTTTTTATGACGCTCCAATAACTTTTTTGTTTATGGATTTTTTTAAATTGATATGAAACAGTTTTCTATACATAGACTTTTCAGCTGAATTCAAAAATCTAAAAAATTACAGGGTGTTCCATAAAAAAAAAACATATTTATGCCTTTTCCGGCGAAACCGGAAGTTAAACAAAAAAAAATAAGCCATTTTATAGCCAATATAAAATTATATAAATAACCAAAGTTTCGTTTTTATCGGATGAATATTAATCTTAGTTTTGAGGGTGGACATAAATAAAACTCACCAGGTATAACATTTGAACCGCTTAAGATATCAACTTGAAATTTGGAAAGCGTTAATAGCATAACCAATATAGTTGTTTGGTATATATTTTATGTTTAGGGGGCACAATCGAGGCAGGCGGACAAGGGGAAAATTTTTTTTAATGAAGGGGGTTGTGTGATACATCATTTTAAGGCTAGAAAAATTCTGTATTCCACTATATGTTTTTTATTTTTTTCAACATTTTTTGAATGTTGAAAATGGGAATTTTTGTGTTTTTAAAAAAAAATCAATCAATTTTTGTTTAATGACAAATTTTTTAATAAAAAAAAGTAAATTTAAATTAATTTTAAATAATAAATAAAAATTTTAAAAAATCTAAGAAATTTTGATTTTTTAACAAAAAATTAAAAATTCAACTCCTAATTTTTTTTTTAATTTAAAATTACATGGTCATAAAGAAAATTTAATAAGCTTTAAAATGTTTTATCACACGATCCCCTTTCCAATAAAGAAAATATTCCCCCTTGTCCCCTAAACATATTAAAAATATACCAAAAAAATATTTGAGTTTTGAGACCCACTGTACAGGCGGTGTCAAAAGTCCGCCCCCTCCCTTTAACTTTTAAATGGCTTAAGATATCAACTTGAAATTTTAAATACATAAATAAAATAACCCAAATAATTTTTGGTATATATTTACTATGTTTAGGGCCCTAGGAAGCACCATGGTGGCAGGGGGGCAGGGGGCATTGTTTTAAATGGAAAAGTGGATAGTGTGATACATCATTTTCAAGCTTATAAAATTCTCTATTCGACCATATATTTTTTTATTTTATCGGAGCAAGTTTTGCGGGTTTAAAATAGGGCTAAAAATGGGAATTTTCTTCAACATTTCTTTAAAAAAATCAGAAAATTTTTGAGAAATGGTTTATTACTCCAATTTGTACACCTGAATTCCACTGCGGTTTACCCCTCGTTTTAAACTAATTTTGAATGATATAAATAAAATTTTACCATATAAATCTTAAAAAATCGATTTTTTCGCAAAAAAAGTTGAAAAATTAAAACCTTAAAAAAAATATTTAAAAAATTAAAAAATATACGGTCGAATAGAGAATTTTATGAGCTTTAAAATAATGTATCGCACGATAACCCTTTCCATTAAAAAAATGTCTCAATTGTGCTATATCAAATTTATAGCAAAAAATTATTTGGGTTATTTTATTTAAGTATTCCAAATTTAAAATTAATACTTTAAGTCGTTAAAAAGTTAAATGGAGGCGGGGCGCATTTTTAACAAGCTCTGTATAAAAAATTGTTATGTGAGCTGGTTTTTGACGATTTTTAAATTTTTAAAACTATAGTATAATGCTCTTCTAATCTTGACACTTTAAAGAGTATAATAAATAGTCAAATATGAAATCTTTATGGTAGAATAAGTAAATAATCTTCTTTAACCACTTAATTAGGTAAGTACTATTTCATATATACAAACAAATTATGAAGGTTTTATTGTTCGATCAGTAAAATGAAAAAAATATTTAGTTAATTTTTATGAAGAATAACACTGCTCTACACTCAAAATTTTTTCGATACCATTTTAGTTGATTCTAGACCGATTTGAGAGCTGTTTTCTGAACCTTGCTTCGTTCTTCTCGATCCGCTCGTGTTTGTAAGCTGTATCTTGCAAAAAGAAAATAAAAAAATAAATATTTTTAAAAAAATTCGAAAAATTGTTTTTTTGAAAAAAAAATATTATTAAAATTTGATTTCGTTTTTCCAAAAAATAACTTTTTTATTTTTTTTTTTTTTTAATATATTTTTTTAAGTCTTTGGGAAAATTCAGTATACCATTTACTGTGTATATAATGGAATGCGTAGTATTACGTATCTTCACGGCTTGTTTTAGTAATAAATTCGTATCATAGTATTCATATTAAATTTAAAAATGGCTTTTAATTCAGCAACGTTTCGGCTTTTTCAATTTATTTGTCAGGAATATATGGAGCACGTGAATTTTTTTATAGCCGGGTTTTTTGGAACCTCGGCTTGATTAAAATATTAATTGGAAAAGCAATATGGCTTTTGAATACAGAAAAAGCAGTAATTTCCAAATAAGAATTTAATTTTGCGTAGCATACTCACATACCTCCTAGAAAATATTTTGTTTTAAGAAGAAGTTTTATTTATTATTGTAACAATCTGCAAAATATAAATCCTTAATTCAGTTGACTCAATATACACAACTCCTTAATCCATATATTGCTAATCATGTAATCTATTTGATAGTTTGGTTTGTGACCGGTTGGCATGGCAATGTAAATCAAAGTTGTCTAACCAGCAACACCTATTTATAGGGAAAAAATTCTCTACGCTTTAGAGAAGGGCTGGCAGTTAGATTCCATCTACACAGACTTCTCGAAAGCATTTGACACGGTGGATATTAGTTTATTGTTGGTAAAACTTGCCATATTTGGTTTTGACTTTAAACTGCTTAAATGGTTCGAAAGCTTTTTGTCTAATCGAAAACAGTGTGTTCATATGTTGGGTGTGTTTTCTTTTTTTATAGATGTCTGTTCAGGTGCACCACAAGGGTCACATTGCGCTTCTCTGTTATTCCTCATATTTATTAACGATATGATCAATGAGCTTGTCTCTAGTGAGGGACTCATATTCGCTGATGATTTTAAATTTTTTAAAATCATCAAATCTGATGAGGATAGAGCCGATTTACAACTAGACCTAAATAAAATATACAATTGGTGTACTAGAAACAATCTTAGGCTTAATATTAATAAGTGCTGTTATATTAGTTTTTTTAGGGGTCTGATTACCAATTTAATGATGTACCTTTAAAATATAGTTCATCCATAAAAGATCTGGGTGTAATATTTAATGAAAACTTAAATTTTAGTGACCATATTAGAACAGCCAAAAAAGCAAATAAACTTCTTGGATTTGTAATGCGTAATTGTCTGGAACTTTCTACACACACTATAACTGTGCTTTATAAATCCTTGATAAGATCTAATTTAGAATATTGCCCCCTAATTTGGTCTCCATATACTGCTCAGGATAAATATATTTTAGAAAAAGTTCAACATAAATTTTTGCGTGTTCTAGCTTTTAAAATGAATTTCAGAATTATAGACCACAATTACTTTTGGATTGAAAGAACTACAGGTATTGAAACACTGGAAAATAGAAGAGTTTTGGCTAATAGTTGCTTTGTGTATAACTTAATCAATGGTCAGGTTGATTGTCCCGATCTACTTGGTAAAATAAATTTTTATGTTTCGCCTAGAAATACTAGGGGTACTCAAAATACTTTCTTTATTTCACGGCATGCTACTAACTATGCAACTCTAACTCCAATTAATTCGGCCTTATCATTTCTAAATGACTCAAATATTGATCCATTCTCAATTAATATACGAAAATTCAAATTTGCTATTCGTTCATTCCAAAATCAATAAACTAACTTTTTGCATTTATTCTTATAGTGTCTTTACTTTATTTTCTATTAATTTTTCTTCAATTATTTTTTTTTATGTTTTTTACATATTTTGTTTATTCTTAAGTTTAATATTTTTATATTTTATATTTTATAAGTGAATTTATATTTAAGATCCTACGTATTTGTTAAATACTATTATTATAATCTGTGTAAAATTACTGTAATGGGGCTATCCCGTAGATAAATAAATAAATAAATAAATAAATAAATAAATAAATAAATAAATAAATAAATAAATAAATAAATAAATAAATAAATAAATAAATAAATAAATAAATAAATAAATAAATAAATAAATAAATCTAACTTTAAAATCGTGGGGTGTCTTACCGCCCAAAATTTGTACAACAAAATGCAAAATAATGTGAGTAATGTCTAGTAATTTGGACCAATATTGCTATTTTTCCCTATTTGTCTCCTTTACTTCCCCACAATATTTAACAAAAACAGTCATAAGGGAGAACATTTTGTAAGAAACCTATTTGCTAAATGTCAAGTATCTAGTTTAAAGCGTTCTTTAGTTATTGTGTTTATAACATTTCCCGTAACCGTACGAGATCCCGATCGACCAATCAATAGATTAACATTTTGTTTCCTGGAAATCAATTTTTTTTTGACAAAAAATCAAAATACAAAATAGTAAAAATAAGTAATAGTTATAACTAATATAATAGTTATTTATGATACTAGTGGGTAAAGTAAGATATTGCCCATGAGAAAATTAACCTGCGAGGCGTCAACCAAGCAGGTTAATTTTCGAGAGGGCAATATCGGTTTACCCATGTGCCATACAAGGTTTTATCCAATAAATAGCTTAGGAATTCATATTTTTATTAAAAATTTTAATGACATTTACAAGAAAATAATTTGACAAGTGACAGTTGAGTGGGTAAAATAAATAATGATCCACTCAATAAAGTAAAAGCCACGCGGGGGTTATTATTGAGTTTATCTATTTAAAATAAAGCTGATAATTGTTATTATCTGTATGTATTGGATAAATAAATTTATGGTACAAGAGAGGAAACTAGGATTTTGCCTATGAGAAAATTAACCCACCAGGCTGGAAGCAGAGTGGGTAAATTTTAGAGAGGGCAATATTGGTTTACTCACAAGTGACATACAAAGTTTAATCCAATAAATTGCTTGGAAATTTATATTTTTATTACAAATTTTGATGACATTTACAGGAAATTAATTTGACAAGTGACAACTGAGTGGGTAAAATAAATAATTTTCCAATCTGTAAAGCAAAAACCACGTGTGGGTTATTAATGAGTTTCTTTATTTAAAATAAAGCTAGTAATTGTCGTATTATCTGTATGTATTTGATAAAATATTAAACCATTTTTTATTTGTATTAATTGTTACCAATATACTCACTCACTTAATATTTGTACTGGGACAAAACTGCTTGTATGATTTTTCTAAAGGTCACCACTTCGTCACCGAAAATTTCCATATGTTACATACTATGTTATGTTATTTTACAATGAAAACCCAACACACATTCGACACTATGCACTCGTTAAATATGAAATTTTTGCAAAATTTTCACGCATGTTGTGTCTACACACAGGCGTAATAAGTAGATAATGTCTGTAATGTCGAGTAATTTCAAGTAATGTCAAGTTATCATGTAATGTCAAGTAATGTCTTGTAATGTGTGGTAATGTCAAGTATTGTCGAAGTAGGTAATGTCGGTCAAAGCATACATGTATTGTCAAAGGTGAGACGCCCATCGTTTTGAGTATTTAAATTTAAGGGCCGTTTGCAATGGACATTTTAGGGTAGGCTTAAAGCTAAGTTTAAAAAATTATTTATATTGCTCCGCTGAGAGCTTATACCGTACAACAAATGATATTTTTTAAGCTACCTTAATATTGTTCAGTGCAAACGGCTCTAAGAATTAAAGCAACACATCTTTTGCTTTCCCGCATTCCCGTTGTCATATACCTAGATGACATGTAACACAATATGTTACAAACTAAACATTTTTTTAGCATCTTTTGAGTAATAGATTCCTCCTTAATGTGTACCCACAGTTTCAATATCAAATCAATTTAATTGCAGAAAGTTTTTCAATTATATTTTTTTAATTTTAATAATTATACGGTACAGTGTATACCTTTCGTATGATGCGGTACCTAAGCGAACGACACGTTGTGTAAGATACATTTTTAGGTTTTTGTACGCACAGTTCATTTTTAACCGACTTCCAAAAAGGAGGAGGTTATCAATTCGACGTGTGACTTTGTTTTTTTTTATGTTTGTTCCCGCATAACTTTGGAACGAATGAACGGAATTTAATGAAACTTTTTGCAACTTAAAGAGGACATTCATAAGGTGGTCCCGTTTCAATTTGACGCTCGGATAATGCCGGCTTACCCAGATAATTGAGATAAATCTAATCATTTTAACGCAATTTTACTTAAAAATGGCTTAATTTGGTTCCAATACCAACCAAATTTTTAGATAAATATCCTATAACTCGGATAATCCGGATAACTTGATTAAGGGGTCACTCAAATATTACGGCAGACTGAAAAAATTTTAAATGCCGCTAAACTTGATTCTCTGGACCAGTAATATTAAAATACAAAGAGTAAATGATAAATTTTGTGATTTTACCATAAGGCGTTATTTGATTATTAAAGTTTAACAAGATTTTCTTTAGTATTTCATTTAAAATAAGGTTGGTTGGACTCTTGGGCGCTGAAATAAAAATATTACTTTTATTTATCTTTAAGATAATGACGTCACAACGTACTAACAATGCATTGTACCGTCACCAGCTTGCCGAGATGGAAGGACAACTATAATTTAGCTTACATGACGTTACAAATCTACAAGTTCTGTGTCTCTAAAAAGAAAAAAGAAAAACTTTTTGCAAAAAAAAAAATGAACCGACTTCTATGTCTCTAAAAAGTAAAAAATAAAAAATACTTAAGTCGGTGCCAATTTCACAGCAAACAATAATAAAATAAAAAAATAATTGTTAGTAATTAATTTAGGGAAAGGTGAAATTGGCACCGACTTAAGTATTTTTTATTTTTTGCTTTTTAGAGACATAGAAGTCGGTTCATTTTTTTTGCAAAAAGTTTTTATTAGCTAGTTTTTTTAAAAAGCAAAATATATACAAGGTGTCCTAACTCTATTTACCCAGCGATTTTCTCGAAAACAAAATGAGATAATCAAGTTCTGCAAAAACCGTCTTAAATGGGACAACAATATCTATAAAAAGTAGCTAAAAACAAAAAGGCTCAACCGTCCTCCCTAGGAGCCCTAGCTTCT
Source organism: Brachypterus glaber (assembly GCA_958510825.1). NCBI lineage: Eukaryota > Metazoa > Arthropoda > Insecta > Coleoptera > Kateretidae > Brachypterus > Brachypterus glaber. The sequence continues at coordinate 35,267,647 of OY294048.1, forward strand.
TTAGGAAGCGATTTAGTACAAAAGTTCATGTAAACTTCTCATTTTTTGACGTAAAATTAGCTGTCATATCATTTTTTAATCGTATTTGTTTGTTCAAACAAATGAAAATCGTTTTCCTGGCTTAAAACTACATGTACACGGAAAAAAAAATTATAGCTAGGAGCGCTATAACACACATACCAAGCAAATTATAATCGCTTATTATATAAATACAAGGCTTTCTCTTACAATTATGGCAGTCAGTGTAAAAATTTATATGAAATACTTTAATTGTTTAGTGAATAATAAAATATAACAAATAGTATGGCATTTATAGCTTAAATAGATTTAATTATTGTCCGTGCTAATAATTTTTATAATATAATAAAATATCTGTAAATTTATAATAGTGCCTGTAATAAATATAATCTTGTCTGTAATATATATAATCGTTTCCAATTTATTTTTAACATTATTAGTTATTGTGTCCCTTATAATCTATAGCTTAAATCACTATAATTTGCCACTGTTACCAAATATCTTATAATGTATAGCGCAGAGCCCACTAATTTCTTTCCGTGTATATGGAAGATTTGGACTTTGATTTTACATTAAAAAGTACACCTTAGGAAACGTTCAAGTATTACGTAACGCTCCTAGGGGGTGGGGGTCATTTTGGAGTGTTACGCCCATGTTAATGGTATAGGAAAATAGAGTTACAGGGGTGAGGTGGGGTCCAAAATGATCAAAATTTGCGTTACGTAATACTTGAACGTCCCCTTAATTAGTAAAACAACTCAATGTAAAAAGTAAATCTGTCATGTCGTAATAATTATAATCCCGGGGAAAAAAAATTTGTATGATTATGCATAATTATGCAAAATTTTGTATGATCATGTCTGGATTTTGACCATGTATGAATTTTCTCGCTATGATCATACATAATTATGCATGAATATGCATAATTTTGGTATAATTATGCATAATTATACATAATCATACAAAAACTTTGTAATGCATGGTCAGATATGGTGCGCCTTCCCCAAAATTAAATTATTTTATGCATGATCATACATAATTAGGCATAGGTCTATGTATACCCATACGTATTTATACATAAACGCATACATAATTATGCATATAGGCATACATAATCATACATAATTATACATAATTATGTATGATCATACCGGGTCAAAATTCATACATGGACAAAATCTAGACATGATCATATATAATTATGCATTACGCATAATTTTACGTAAAATTAGACATAATTATGCGTAATTATGTATGATCATACACAAATTTTTTCCCCTAGATACCCAATAACCCATGGGTACCCTATTGTAAATTTTACAATGTAAAAGTCATATAGAAATCGTATGAAAACAACGTGGGATCACGCGGTAATGTAGGAAATTGTGGGAGATAATTATGGAACTTCGTGGTTTATATAGGAAAAATCCTATATAAATTTTTAAAATTTAGGTTCCTGTATACACGGTGTATTTGAAATAGGGTCGGAAATTTTAACTGATGATTCTACATCATAAAATATGACAAAAAGTTCCTATAAACATATGTCTAAAAATGCGTCATAAGGGAGCTACGCCCCTCTGAAAGTGGCTAAAAAAATCGGTTTTTATTTAATAACTCAGGAACCCTTTGAGATATATCAACGAGGTTTTGCACGTCAACTAATCCAACCAAGGCCCGTTTTTATGTGTTATTTTCATGTACTTATTTCAACCAGGGGTGTGCGAAACGGGGAGGGCTTATCAGTTTTTTGTCCCAAACTTTTTTCTGTGTAACTTTTTTGCAATTTTATTTTTGAAATATGATTTCTCAGGTCAAAATACATAAAAAAGGTACTCTTGTTGTAATACTGTAGGATTAACCGTTTTCGAGAAAAATTCATTTGAAGGTGAAATTCCACGGTTCGAGAACGAAAAATTAAATACTAATATGTTGAAAACCAAAATTTTAATGATGCAATGTTATTCTACATCAAAAACTAAGAAAAAAAGTTTCCATACATGTAGGTCGAAAAAACGATTTTAAAGCTACCATAGCGCTTTAAAAATGGTGCATATTTAGGAGACCATAGCTCCATTAGGATTGATTTTTGGAAGTACCTGTATATGAGGTTTTTTTCTTAGTTTTTAATGTACATTCGCCCTGTATCATTAAAATTTTGGTTTTCAACATTTTAGTATTTAATTTTTCGTCCTCGAACCGTAGAATTTCATCTTCAAATGAATTTTTCTCGAAAACGGTTAATCCTACAGTATTACAATAAGAGTACCTTTTTTATGTATTTTGACCTGAGGAATCATATTTCAAAAATAAAATTGCAAAAAAGTTACACAGAAAAAAGTTTGGGACAAAAAACTGATAAGCCCTCCCCGTTTCGCACACCCCTGGTTAAAATAAGTACATGAAAATAACACATAAAAACGGGCCTTGGTAGGATTAGTTGACGTGCAAAACCTCGTTGATATATCTCAAAGGGTTCCTGAGTTATTAAATAAAAACCGATTTTTTTAGCCACTTTCAAAGGGGCGTAGCACCCTTATGACGCATTTTTAGACATATGTTTATAGGAACTTTTTGTCATATTTTATGATGTAGAATCATCAGTTAAAATTTCCGACCCTATTTCAAATACACCGTGTATAGTCTAGTTGGTGAATAAAAGCGGTGCATCACAAAAAACGTTCCATATAAAAATAAAGAGGATCAGATTTCCAATATTTTTTATAACTAATTCATGGTACAGTCGATAAGGCATGTATCTTAAAACATTTTGAGTGAAAATCGTAATTTTTAAATTTGTAAAATTACAAATTTTGAAATAATTTACTCATTTGTGCCCCATTATCTCGAGATACATTAAACTGATGTTCGATTAAAAATCACCATTTTATTTGACATGAAACAACCTTTAATTTGACATACAACATGTTCTATTTTTCAAATGTTTACTAATACAAATTATACTGCTACTATTAGAGTCCTATAATTATATTATAATAGTCCGTACTATTTTATTTTATACACAGTCGAATAGTGGAATAGAGAATTTTATGAGCTTTAAAATTACATGACCCCCATTTCCATTAAAAAAATCCTCCTTGTCCCCCTAAGCATATAAAATATGTACCAAAAAATTATGTTGGTTATGTTATTTACATGTTACAAATTCTAAGTTGATATTTTAAGCCGCGCCAAAGTTAAAGTGGGGGGGAGATTTTTGACACACTCTGTATATACTTATACATGGTGCTTTTTAGGGGGTATTTTTTGTTTGTTTGGAAACCCTGAAATTCCTTTACCATTCGATAGTACCGTCCATTTAAATTTTTCAGCGAAAATTAAAAAAAAATTACAGAGCGCTTCGATTTTTATTAAAAAAAAATAAATTCTAAACGAGCTACGAAGAGTGAAACAAGCCGTGAAGATATAAAATGCTACGCATTCCATTATATACTATTCACAGTAAAAGGTATATTGCATTTACGCAATAACTTTTTGCAAAAGAAAAAATTAAAAAAAAAATGTTGATTTTTTTTAAGCTTATTTTTTATTTTTTTAAAAGTATTTGAAAAAAAAAATATATAATTTACTGTAAATAGTATATAATGTAATGCGTAGCATTACTTATCTTCACGGCTTGGTTTACTCTTCGCAGCTCGTTTAGAATTTATTTTTGATTAAAAGTATACTGATCGCGCTCGGTAGATTTTTTTAATTTTCGTTAAAAATCATATAAATGGACTTTTTATCGAATGGTAAAGGCAGTTCAGGGTTTCCAAACAAACAAAAAAATACCCCCAAAAAAGCTCCGTGTATACTATTAATAATATTACCTAATAATATTCTAGCAATGGACACATTCGTTTAGAAGACATTTACACTTTAAGAATGGGTTCGTACAATAGCTGCATAACAGAACCTACAAGACGAGACTACAAAATTGAAAAAGTCTACATTCATAAAAAATATTATACCAAAAAACCATATTATGATATTGCACTTTTAACCGTAAATAATGAGACTGATGCATTTACTCCAATATGCTTACCAGAAATAAGTAAGTAGGGGAAGGTGGGGTAGAACGGGGTAGCGGGGTGGAACGGGGTGACCCCTCTAAAAGATATACTAGGTAAACGTTACGTAACGGAATTTAATAAATTTAATGTTTATTTCCTAAGCTTGGCAGATGTATTTTTATTTCAACATAAATTATTATTTAGTGGCCCATAATTCCCTTTTTCACACAAAAATTGACGAAACTATGCATATTTAAATAGCATTGTAATCAGTAAAAAAACTGTTGACATTGATATTAAAAAAAAATCTTACGGCCCTGTTCTGGCGTGATCTTGCCGATGAATCATCGGCGATGATACATTTTCGCGCGGAATGTCTACTCACAGAACATCAATGTGTGTACTATTTTGTGCATAAACAATATACGTGTTATATGTGACACTCAGGTACCTAGTATTTTTTCCCTGTTTGATATTGATTATGAATATCTTTTTAAAGTTTGAGTGATTTTTTCGTGTAATTTTTTTTTAAGGTTATGATATACTATATTTTAGGTTCATGTTTGTTTTGTCGAGAGAAACGAATCAATAGTGAGACTACAGTTAAATTTATTGCGAAACAAAAATTTTATATTGTTACGCGTTACACAGGGGGGGGGCGTTGGTAAATGTGACAGATTGTTACACAGGGGGGAGAGGGGGTCAATTTTTTTAAAAAGTTGCGTTACGTAATATATGGACAGCCCCTAAGTTATGTAAAAGTTCACATAACTTATTGCGAGGCAAGTTTCGTTTAGAGGAAATCAGTTAAAAAAAAAGGAAAAATAATTGTTTTGCCCTTTGCCCTGATTTCAAAAATGACTTTGATTTTTTGTGGGAATGTACCATTTTTTTTTCTATTAGCCAAGAATGTTTGGTCTATTTGGTGGTAAAATCGAGCTTGGGAAATCTGTTATCCCTGCAAACAAAACACTAACTCGCTATTTTTATGCTCCCGAAGGCGATAGTATTATTTATTTTGTGCGGAATTAAGCAATTTTTTTCCTATGACCTTTACTTTTTTTTTCAAAATGTCTATTATACTACCAGGGAAATTTGTATCAGTAGAAACCAACGTTTCCATTAAAATAAAATAAAAAAACACCAAACAGGCACTAATCCAACATAAACCAAGGTTAACGTAAACGAACATCCCCCATTAAAAAAAAACACCAAACCAACAAACCAAACCAACGCATGGGCGTTTGGAGCGATATATATTAGCATAGAAATATCTTCAAAATTATATTTTTGGCGAAAGCGCAATTTTTTTTCCTATGGATGCCCCCCCCCCCTTAAAGTGAAATAAATCCGCCCCTGAACCAACGTTAACGTAAACCAAGGCCTTCATTAAAAAAAAACATTAAACAGACCCAAAACCAACGTAAACCAACGTTAACTTAAATCAACGTCCCCCATTAAAAAAAAAACACCAAACCAGCACAAAACCAACGTTAACGTAAACCAACGCCCCATTTCATACCAGTATTTGAAAAAAATATTTTCAAGGTCGTGAAGAAAAAAATGGTGCATTTCCGCACAACAAAAATATTGCTTTATATTCAGGAAATCAGGACTAGTCAGAAAAAAAAAACTATTTTTATTGATAACAGATTTCCCAATCTTAATTTTACTACTAAAAAGAGCAAAAACGGTGCATATCAGCACAAAATTAATATTGGTATCATACTTGGGGTGTCAAGAGTAGTCCAAAAACAAAAAATTCTCTCCACACTATTGCGTATTATAATTTACCGTAAAAATCTGCTATTTTAAGATGTTAAAAAACCAAAAGATGGAACTGTAATGGGCATGGGAACTATAAAATTTAATGGAGCTAAACCATGTACAATACACGAAGCAAGAATATTGATAAATTCAGAAGACGAATGTAAACAAATGGTTAATGGTACTGGTAACAATGCTGAATCTGTACAGAAAGTTTTTTGTGCTGCTTACACCGAGGGAGATACATGTCAGGTAATAGGCCCCCGGGGCCCCATTGTAAGGGAGATTTTAAAAATACTTTTTCTAGGACCATTTCAGTTACGAAAGTGTGTATAAAATGACGGATCTGATCCGCACACAAGGGCGTAGATGGGGGGCTAATGGGGGTAATTTCCCCCCACCGTAGGACAAAAAGATTTTTTTGTGTTGCATTATACCAAAAAAAAACAAGGGATATAGGCTATATACTATACTATACTGTATACCAGGCGGTCCAAAAGTCCCCCCCCCCTCTTAACTTTTTAACGAACTGAAATATCGATTTAAAATTTGGATGTTTTCTTTAAACATTTTTTGTGAGTTTCAAATAGGGTGGAAAATGGGTAATTTTGTCAAAATTTCTTTAAAAAAATCAATTTTTTTTTGAAAAATTAATTAAACTAATTTTAATGGAAATAAATAAAAAATAACACAAAATCTAATTTTTTAGCAAAAAAAAAATGAAAAATTAAAACCTTAAAAAAAAATTCAAAATATATGGTTAAATAGAGAATACTAAAAGCTTTAAAATAATGTGTCATACGACCCCCTTTTCCATTTAAAAAAATGTCCCCCCATACCCGCTGCCCACATTTTATGAGTTGAAAATATCAAATATATGTGTTTCCCTTGCTCGCTACCCTCGCTCAGGAAACACTCATGAAGCTTGACTAAAACAGAAAGTTTAGTCCCTTGGTATATAAATAACTATTCTTTTTCATTTTTAATCCCGGAAAAAATATCTACGATCTTGGTAGATATTACCCTCTCCCCCCATGAAAAGAAAAATATCTACTCCCTTGAGTTGACACGGCGTCTATTCAAAAAGGGCCTAATTATAAAATTGATTTATTTACGCTGAATTCAAAAAGTTAACAGGAAATCAAAAATCTTTTTTTTTTAATTAGAACGTTTTGCCTAGGGTTTTTCTAATTCCTTATAAGGAATAATTATTAACGGTTAAATATTAACATTTAAGAAAAATTAAATTTTTAGGGAGACGGTGGAAGTCCATTTCAGGTTATTAATGATGAAGGAGACTATGTAATCTTAGGTAGGAAAATGTATGGTTTGTACGGTGGCGGAATTTTCCAAAAAGCTGGCCAAAATTGAATTTAGCTCTATATGGTGATTTTCGGGGTAGCTGAATACAAAAATGATATTATTTTCTTTCCAAGAAAATGGCGGATCCAATATGGCAGACATAAGTCAAAAGTTTGAAAATGTTTGTTTAAAATTATGAATATGGGATTTTTGAGGTCGCTGATTACGAAAATAATATTATTTTTTAAGAAAATGGAGGAAAGACATTCATATCCAAACTACCGTGTTATACTATTCTGGCTCTACGCGCTGTGAATAGTAATACATTCATGACTTACTTATCTTTGATTCACTGATTCACTGATTATTATTTTGTATGAAAAACCATTTTTTCACATCCAAACACTTGCAAGACTAATATTAGAAATAATAAAATAATAATATCTTATTAAAATCAAAAAACTAGTGGTCGAAACATATAAAAACCAACGAACTAATAACTCTTCTTTCTAGAATACGCATACCGTTAAAATAAAGTATCGCCAACATCTCGGTTTGTTTGTAAACAAATAGTAGGTATATTCAGGCCTGAACAATAACAATTACCAGTAACTGGTATTGTTATTTCTGTTAGTACAAAGATGTGCGAGTAAGACAGACGAATGTTTATGTTGCCGACGTTTTTGTCACTTTTAACGAATGAAATGCCTATTCTAGAGAGAAGAGTTATTAGTTCGTTGATAAAAACCCATGCCAGTTTATAGACTGACGTTTTTTGGCAATCTCCAGTAATCGATAACTGGCGGCTCTTATGATTTACTTAGGTTTTTAATTATTTTTTACATGTATATATGTATAAAGCGCACTCCATATTATTTAAATTTTTAGAAATTATCAAAAATTAAATATCGACGACACATACAAATTTACTTACTTTAATTTTAGGGGTAACCTCATTTGGATTTAGATGTGAAAAGGCTGGAGATCCTGGAATATATACTGATATTTCCAACTTTCTTGGCTGGATAAAAGAAAAATCCAATCTTGACGTCCAATATGTATTAAAACCCTCTAAAAATATTGATCAAAATACTCAAAAACCAACAAGTTGGCCCCTAAGTAAGTTTATTTTAAAAATACTTAGGCAACTCACATTCATAGGGCATATCAACCCCACCCCCTCCACCCATAATTTAGTCAAAATTTGTAAACATTTTAGGTGTTTGGATGCAATTTAGTTAAAATTTTATTTAATTAAAAATTTGAATAATATTTTGGTATTTGGATGACCATGGGGGGCCATGGTGTAATTTTTCTTAAATGGAAATGAGGGTCGTGTTATATGTAATTTTAAAGCCTTTAAAATTCTCTATTTGACCACATATTTTTAAATATTTTCGGGATAATTTTTGGGGGTTTAACCCTCCGGCGGGCGCACCGGCGGCAAAAAGCCGCAAATTTACATTTTACTCTTAAAACTTAAATATAGCGAGCTCTGTAATATTGTGCGTCTATGTATTCCTTGTTTATATTATTGGCTCCGCCTACCGACAGCCTTGGTGCCATTTTTTATGTTTATATTTTAGTTTATTATTTTCTTCATTTTACCTATATTTGTTTTAAAATGCTTAAAATCACTTTTTAATTTAATAAAACCATTAAGCCTGGTATATTTGTCTTAGGGCCACTTGCATCAACGATGTTTTTACTTTAAACTTGGTTTAAATTGACAGTCAATGGAAACACAGCATTTTTAACTTAAACTCAGTTTAGTCGAGATAATCCTAGTTTAGGAGTTGGTGCAAGTGACCTCTAGTTTACTACACAAAATATATTTCCTTCTAAACGCGGTGTAAATGCCGCGGCGCTCGCTCATGTAATTCTAAAAAGGGCGCCCGTAGGAGTGCTAAAATAGGGTTAAAAATGAGAATTTTTGTCAAAAATCAAACAATTTTTGAAATATGGTTTATTTCATGATGCAAATACGTCATTTATACTTTTAAACTAATTTTATATGATATAAATAAAATTTTACAAAAAAAAATCATAATAAAATCGTATTTTTTAGTAAAAAAAAATTGAAAAATGTTAAAAAAATTAAAAAATATGTGGTAGAATAGAGAATTTTGTTTGCTTTATCACACGACCTCCCTTTCCAATTAAAGAAATAACCCCCTTTGCCCCCCGACCACATTTTAAAAACTAAAAATATCTAATATATGCCAAAAGATAGTTTAAGTTGTCTTATAAACTTATTTAACTTAAATAATTTAAGTGTTTCAAAGGAGGGTCTGTAAAAATTGCGGAATTTCGCCTACAAAGGTAACCTCTAAATCATGTCTAGTTATTTTCTTTGGGGTCTGCTGAGAAAAAATGATCATGTTTCCACAGAATGGCGGGAAATATTTTTTAAATAGCAAAATAGGTGCTGATACGCTGAAAAGAGTGGCCAATTTTAAACTAATAAAAACTTAAATACAAAAAATATATAGCATAAAAATATTTTTTAGGACTCTGTGTTGAATACTAACAATACTCATTACCAGAGTTAATACTTTCATCACAATAACAGGGTCGGACAACAGGAATTCTAAATTGTTTCTAATTTTGGTGAGTTTGTTTAATACATACCTATGCCAAATAATATTATATGTCAGACATATAATCTTATTCGGCATAGGTATGTATTAAACAAACTCACAAAAAAATAGAAATTAAAAATTCCTGTTGTCCGACCCTGTTATTGTAATGAAAGTATCAACTCTGCTCATTACAGACAACAACGCACAGTGGTTAAAATTAATTATTAAAGGCTAAAAGGCTAAAATACTGCCTTTTAAAATAAGTTATTTTTAAGTAACTGGAAGACGAAAATTATTTATTACTATTTTTTTATATCTTTGGTATAGGGTCTCATATTCATTTTTGTTGAAACACAAAAAAGCCGTACACAATTTCAAAACATGCTTATTTAATTATGAAAATTAACGTAATTCGAACTTTAAATGTGGTATATCTTAAAAAATCACCTTTTTATAAAAAAAAAATGAAAAATTTAAACCTTAAAAAGTAAAGCACCTTAATAGTAAATTAGAAACATTACACCTCATTACTTGATTTCACGGAAAAATCACATAAAGGCGTTATTTTTTTGCAATTTTGGCGAATTTACATTTGGGGGTTACTTTTTTATAATCCCAGAAAATAAATACAAACTGATTATAAGAATATATTTTTGTTATAACAAAATAATCAAAATCTCAATCTTCTAATTCTAATGCTATACTGGAAATTCAATAAAACCTGCAGTCACTCATACCTTTGCTGCTTTCGTATAAGGGATCCGCCTTTGCAAAGCTTCGACGAAATTACGCGAGTCGCACCCGAACTGGTATGATCTTCGCTTTTTACCACACATTCGCAACTGAGTCACTGCAGGTTTTATTGAATTTCCAGTATAGTAGGTTATCGTATTTTTGCAAACGTTAGTTGACAAAGGGCCTCAAGGCTGCATGAAAATTGTTTGCTTTCTATAATTCTAGTGTTCTGAGTAATTGTTTTTTTAGGTAATATTCAAGATGTAACCCCGGATGTAACTAGTTATGAGCCCTATAAAAAAGTAATTAAAATAATAATATTTAGAAATGGTCAATACACAACAATAAGACGACCTGTATTACACATTCCAATTAAAAGAAATTAATCGTAATAAATCCACCCTGCTGAAAATGACGGGTCTGGGCGGGTATAAATAGTGCATAAACCGGACTTGAGAGGATGAAATTCACCTGCTAGGTAGCTAACACAAAAAAAAAAGTTTTGCTGGCGTTGAGACACACCTATTTTCATGTATTTTGGGACGCTGAATACGATTCTCCCATAAAAAAGGCAATTCATGAGCTCATTTTTTTGCTACACTGAAATTGCAGACTAATATAAGATTTTTACAATTTTAAACAGTTTTATCACTGTAGCAAAATAATGAGCCCATGAGTTGCTTTTTTTATGGCAGATCCGTGTTCAGTATCCCAAAATACATAAGAATAGGCGAGTCTCAACCCCAGCACAGACAACTTTTTTTTTTGTGAGCTGTCCCAGATAGCAAAATGTACACCGTATTTTTCGTGTAAATTTAAAAATTATTAAAAACTACTTGTTGCATTATAAGTTGTTTCATTGTGGATAAATTAAAAAAAAAAGACCTTAACATCAAATTTTTTAATTAAAAAACAGACTTGCACAATTGTGTAATACGTAACGCCAGATACAAATAAATTATTTTCCAATTATTGAAATAAGGTTTAAGCTAACCAAGTAGGCGTCAACAACGTGTATATACAATCTGTATAAAAATGTTCAGCTCTTAAGTCTCATACAATTAACATAATTTTAAAGAAATGTGAGCAAGTGTCGATGGGTGTTTTTTTTGTAACGCCAGACACCAGGGTTGTGAAAAAGTACACTTTTTTTGAAATTGTCCAGGCCGGTGGACAAAACCGGAGAAAATTGGACAAAACTGGACAAAATTGGAAAAAACTGGACAAAATTGGACAAAACTGGACAAAATTGGACAAAATCAAAACTTACCCCACATGGTCACGGAAAAAATATTTCAACTTCCACTGGGGTTTGACTAGTCTTGTCTCTAGTCGACTAGAGGTGTGCGTGTGCGCCGCCGCCGGTATATAGTGTAGTGCCGCGACGGCTTTACGGCTCGGCGCAGAACGCCGTCTGGAAATAACTAAAATGACTCATTTGATGAAGCTTTAAAATTATTTTAACATTTCTCCTAAAAATGTTCTTTAAACGAAATAATTTTAGCAGGCGCAGCGCCATCGTAATTTTTTTCGTGCCGCTCCAGGCTAAAATTTACACAAACACCGCCGCCGCGAATATTTTTGCGGCACACACTTCTAGGTCTAACATATCCCATCCTATACTATTCTTATACACTTTGAATCCTAATCTGGCTTCAGAATTTGCCTTATACTCATTAAGAAAAATGGGCCTGGAAATATTAAAAATGATCATTCTCGACCTTTTACTTTGATTTGCCTTGGAAACCAGACCAGATAGATAAATATGGTGCCGATGAATTCAGCAGCTTAAATTTAAGCCTGTGTTGGATTTGGAAAACAAAAAGTTTGCTACCTTGTGTTTTTTGTTTATTTTATTCGTGCTGTATAACTTATAAATTATAAGTTATGGAAAGGGAACCTTGTAACAAATTTAAGAAAAAAAAACAATTTTTAAAATTTATTTTCAAACAAAACTTTAAGATTATTAGGTTAACTAACCTAAATTTTGTCACATTTTTCGTTATGTTTTATGTTTTGTTTTACTTATTTAAGTTTTTTGTTTTAATGTTTCTATATATAAATACGTATTTAATAAAAATAAGTACGTGTTTTAAAATTGAATATTTAAATTAATTTTGATTTTGTCCAATTTTTTTTAATGTTTCTATGTATAAATACGTATTTAGTAAAAAATAGTTACGTGTTTTAAAATTTAATAATAAATATTATTTAATTTTATTTTGATTTTGTCCAATTTTTTTTAATGTTTCTTGTTTTAAAATTTAATAATAAATATTATTTAATTTTATTTGGATTTTGTCCAATTTTTTTAATGTTTCTTGTTTTAAAATTTAATAATAAATATTATTTTATTTTATTTTGATTTTGTCCAATTTTGTCCAGAATTTGTGGACAAAATCAGTTTTTTTGATTTTGTCCGGTAGGCCAAAATTTGATTACTTCCGTCCAGTTTTGTCCACTCGGACAAAATCAAACAACCCTGCCAGACACATCCATTAAGGTTGCTGTAGCAAGCTTTACTATGATACTTAACATGAAGAAAGAAGTTTCTACTGCAAGTAACATACATTAAAAAATATATTTTAGAACTAGTTATAACTACATACAAAAAGTCCAAACTCTATAGAGAACAGTTTTACTGGCCAAAGTTAAAGTAAATATCTAAACTCCGCGCATTATCTATCTGAGTTGATGGTCATTTGTTTCTTGTTATTTGGTTGGCAGAATATATTTAGTTCCTTATGTAAGGTTTTCATCTTGTTTAAAATTTATTGTCAATCAAGACATTATTTTGACAAAAAAATCCAAATAATTTGCTTTAGCAAGAAGAAATAACAAGAAAAGTGCATAAAAAGAAAACTAAAGCATCAATCTATAAACATTTTGTTTAAATGAAGTAATATAATGCAGTGCTCTATAAATTTTTGAAGTAAACACTATAACAGAGATTTTTTTTGGTTAAAATAATACTGGTCCGTAATTTTATTCAGGTAATGTTAAATTTAAGTTTATAATAACACTTTATGAATAAAAACTTACTCTTTTATAATTTTGAACAAAGTTTTACTTTTTAAACAGATTTTGTTATTATTTGTAAGACGTAAAATGACAGTCAATTTAACCTAAATGTTAAAAATTATCAATAGCACAATGGGCTACAAAAATATTACTAAAAGTCATTTTTAAACCACTAATCATAGCTTCCTTGATCCAATTTGTTACTCAGATAGATAATGCGCCGAGTATATGGGATAGTTATTCAGAATACGAACTTAACAAGTAAACTAAACTTAGAACTTAAAGTTTTTTCTCTTATCACGAATAATTTTTATTAAAATATCTATAATAAAAAATTAATAAATAACATTAGATGTGCTCTTATGGCATGAACTAGACATTGCCTCCTCTAAATTGCTATCTAGTTTATGGTAATTTGCTGAATTTGGTCTTCTGCCTCTGCTTGGCCTTCTGCTTTTCTTGCCTTCTAGCATAATAGCTAAAACCTGCAAAACATTTAAATTTGTATACAGGGTTATTCACAAATAGGGTCAATAATTTTAAGGGGTGAAATTATAAAAAAAAGTTTCTATGTCCAAAAATGCGTCGCACGGTGGGGAATTTTTTAAATCCAGCAGGACAAACATAGCAAAAGCAACTTTTAAATAAACGGATTAAAGTATTGATACCTAAAAATAAACTTTTTAAAGTTTAATAAAATGACTAAGAGAAAAGTCCTTGGATACATAATTCTGTGAAGTATAAGATTTTCCCCTAACTTTTCCCTGATCAAAATTTAGAGTTTTCCCTAATTTTAGTACACACCAAAAAGTTTTTAAAACCAAATGCACAAAAAATTTAAACATGTTTAATTAATTTTTAAGTAGCAAAAAAATAAAAAAGGTCCTAAGCGCCATCACAACTCTAATTATCCATTGTTTAGCACGTTCGCTGCCGACAACCCACCTGGTGGGTCCATCAATGACTCATATTCAATGCCGAGAGCCCACCTGGCGGGCTCACTTTAGATTTGAATAACATTGCACAAAAGTCGTCCGGCACCTGGGATGAGCGCCTATTTATATGGGCGGCAGCGAACGTATTAAAAACTGAATTAGTTCATTTGGGATTTACAAGAGCCAGGCATGCATTATCTTAATTCTTACATATTCGTTTCGTGCCTCATATTTATTTAACTCTTTTCAAAAAAATAAAAATGTTTTTCTTTAAATTTTTTTATATGCCCTCGTATTGTTCTCTTAATATATTATTTAAAAGTCATGTCATGGTAAATATTTTCCTGACAACAGTTTATTGAAATACTATACCAGGGTTTATCAATAAAATTAAGCGTATAAAAATTTACTTTAAGAGAGAAAAAGTCGCTCAGGACAAATAAGCAAGAATTAATAAAATGCTTGCCTGCATATCACAAATATAGGAAACCAGGTTTTAACCTTTAGAAGGCGGGGATGGTAGAAATTTCTACCACCTTGCGCACATCAATATTTTTTTAAGCAAAATTTGGCGTGTCAAATAAGGGAAAAATACTAAAAAAAAATCCTAGAGCAACCCTTGACCATGAAAATACCATCTCAAGGTCAAATTAATTTTATTCCCTATTTTAGCCTCAAAGTTTGTATACCCATGTTTTTTGGTGCGCTGATTGCGAAAAAAATAGTGAAAAAATGCTGACCCCTTGACCTTGTAACCTTAAGAGGCAAGGGCTCACAAAAATAAAGCACCCCAACGTGAGAGGCAAGGGGCCTCACGAAAATCAAGCACCCAAAGGGATCGTTCACGTCGGCGATTTCTTTTTGCAAAAAACGAAAAAAAAATGAAAAAAAAAAAAATGAAAATGATAGTTTTTTTTTTTTTAACCCCCATAACTTTTTTGTTTTTGGAGGGATTACTTTAAAAAACAATAAGGATCTTACTCTCATAGAAGTTGATTTTTTCTAAAAATTTCGACTCAATCGGTTAATTCCTTCTGGAGTTATCGTTTGGTTTAGACGGACGGACGGACATTTTGTTATTTTTTCATGAAATTCGAGACTACCGTATAATATTATTCTAGCGCAGGCGCTGTGAATAATATAATAACACCAAAAATGTAAAAGTTCTGTTGACTTTAACCTAAAATTTTATTCAAACATGCAAAACAACATCGGATTTCTATCAAATATACAAAAAAAATGTCAATTTTTTTTATAACCCCGCCCTGTCCGCCTAATTAAAAAAAAATGTTTCTGGGCATCTTCACAATAAATGAGAATTTAAATTAAAATTAAAATCCACCTAAAAGGTCAAAAAAATACACAAAAAAATATAATTTTTTAGGGATTTGTTATTGTTGGTTACATTTAATTTTATTCTAGAACAGATACAATATAATGGGTAGGGGTCTTTACGGCGCAGTCCATTACCGCGTAACCGTTACCGCGCCACCGTTACCGCGCATGGACTTTACCGCGCATAGACTTTACCGCGAAGAAAATAACAGCGAAGGGGTCAATACAGCGAAAACCATTACCGCGCATAATTATTTTAATTTTTTTTGAAGAAAAAAGATTAAATAAAAGAAATAAATATTTTGCAAAAAACAATCAAACAGTTATAGCTGCTGGGTCAGGGTTGTGGCGATTACTAGTTTCCTTTAAAACATTTTCGTCCGAAGTATGCAAACGCCCCTTGCAACAAAGCACGTCGTAATTTACGCACTTACATTTTTTTTTAACGGTCTTTTCTTTCCTGTATATGAAATGTTTATATTAGCGAGGTCTTTGTCCCTAGCACTTTTCATTATTTCGATCGACATGACGATTCGTACTAAACTGATTATTAATCAGCGATTTATACAAATCAGTCGATATAAATTTAAAACAACACACATAAAAAAGTCCAAACCCATACACAAATATATGGGTACATTTAGTAAACCTTCCACTTTATCAATAAAAATCCAAACCAAAATCAAAACTAATCAAACCAAACTGCCATAAATCCCACAGAAATATCCTTACATAAAATATAAATAATGTATAACGATTTTCGCTGTAAAAGTCATACGCGGTAAAGACCGTTCGCGGTAATGATATGCGCGGTAATGGTCTACGCGGTAATGGCTTGTCGCGGTAATGGCGATCGCGGTAATGGACTGCGCGGTAATAGTCTTCGCGGCTTCGCGGTTTTTTCGCTGTGAAGTCCGGCGCCCCAATATAATAGTCATTTAGGCTACTGCACTATACTTACCTTTTGTCTGTTGTGATATCCAACATAAACCATAACAACCATAATGCATATCACCATGAAGTATGAAAAGAAATAGGAATCCCCATCAATACTTGCAGATGTGTAGCTGATTTCGCCTTCGTCAATCAGTGGTTTTGTAATTATTCCTTTTTCAGCTAAAACCAAAAAAAGAAATATAAGAGCCCATAATATCACTTTATTCTTGACCATTTTTTTATCCCCTCACACGTAAATAACATTTATGTTATATTTATGTTTGGTTATAATCCAAATAATTTTTTGTTATATATATTAAATTTTAATATGGTTAGGGCGCACAATGGAAGCAGGGACAATGGGGAACATTTTTTAAATATAAAGGGGGTCGTGTGGTACATTTTAAAGCTCATAAAATTTTCTATTCGACTATACAGGGTGTATGGTACATGGATAGAAAGTTTTTAAGGGGCGATACAAGAGCTCCTTTTGAGTCTATTAGATCAAATATACCCTTATAGGCCAGGCACTGAATTCATAAAAGGGTGCTTTCACTGCAAAAGTTTAAGGAGATTTCTAATTTGGTAGATTTTTACAGTTTGATATCCATTAATATTCCGAGTTTTCGACCTTGAGCGCCGCCATATTGTAAAAATGGTACCGAAGACCAGTTTTTCGAAAATATCTTCTCTCCAGCGCCACCTAGGCTAAAAATACCTATTACAAATTATTATATAACATGAAATTTCCTGCAAATTTTGTAGGACACATTTTTCAATCAGATGAGTAGTTCACAAGTTAGGGAACGTGCAAGTATTACGTATCGCAAAATGTACCAAAATTCATACACTTCATACCTCGGGTCTCGCATTATTAAAGGCTGTAGAGATTTCATATTTTGGCTACCCCCCTAACACACCCCCTGTTAGGGGGTAGCCAAAATATGAATGAAATCTCTATAATCTATAATAACGCGAGAACCGGGGTATGAAGTGTATACGTAATACTTGAACGTTCCCTTACAGCGGACTCAAGCTCAGCAAATTTCTATAATATACAATATATGTACTAACTGAAATTTCGAGAAAAGACAGGGTGATCAGTAGCTGGCATGCCAAAATTTAAGAGGTGATTCTACATCCAAAAATATCAAAAAAAGTTCCGGTTAAGGTTGGTCCGAAAATGAGCCCTAAGGGAGCTACGGGCCTTCGAAGATGGAGATATTGAATGGAGAAAAAAGCACAAATAAAATTTTAATGCTTCATTTAAAACTAAGCAAAAAGGTATTCTTCGCCGAAATACCTAAATTTAATTTTAAAGGAGTTTTTAAACTTTTAAAAAGTAAAAGTATTTTTGTTGGCACAAAATGTCTTCCTTTTGCATTTTTTTTAACGGTTGCTCCTATAGTGTTTCACTATACGACATTTTTTTATGTATTTTTACTCAAAGAATCTATATTTTTTAGAAAAAAATCCAAAAAAATTTCATAAAAAAGTTTGGGACAAAAATGTGTTAAAATGTCTTAACCCTCAAAATGCATTTTATCCGCCTAGACAAATTCAAAAAAATAAATTAACATAAACCAATTGCCCTTATTAATACTAAAGGGTACCAGAGTAAAAACCTTTTTTAAAGGGCCGTAGCTCCCTTAAGGCTCATTTTCGGACCAATCTTTATCGGAACTTTTTTGATATTTTTGGATGTAGAATCACATCTTAAATTTTGGCATGCCAGTTACTGATCACCCTGTATGTAGCGATTTTGCTAAAATTTTCTGAGCTTGACCACTGTAACTCGTGAACTATTCATCTGATTGAAAAATGTTTTTTACAAAAGTTGCAGGAAATTTTATTCTTTATAATTTTTGTAATAACTATTTTTAAATATAAAGAACTTTCACTTTCGGGTTTAGACCGTGTTAATGGATTTTCACTTTCCGACGTTTCGTCTCTTACTACTAGAGACATCTTCAGGGATTAATCTGAAACTTTTTTCAGTTTCAGATTAATCCCTGAAGATGTCTCTAGTAGTAAGAGACGAAACGTCGGAAAGTGAAAATCCATTAACACGGTCTAAACCCGAAAGTGAAAGTTCTTTATATCTTAATGGCCGTGAAAGCTTAAAATCTAAAAACTATTTTTAACCTAGGTGGCGCCGAAGAGAAGATATTCTCGGTATTTTCGGTACCATTTTTCCAATATGGCGGCGCGAGCGGCGGTCGCTCAAGGTCGAAAACTCGGAATATTAATAAGGACACCAAACTGTACAAATCTACCAAATTAGAACTCTTCTTGACCTTTTGCAAGTCGGAACCTACCCAGAGCCTGAGCTATTATAAAGTCTCACCGTTTTTGAGATATCGGCCTTATAAGATATTTTTGCGAAATAGTTGAATTTTTGCCTTTACCTATTATTTAAATAATTTTAGTTTTGCTAAATATTTCAACTGAAATTTTCTCGAAAACGGTTAATCCTACAGTATTAGAACAAGTACCTTGTTATGTATTTTGACCTAAGGAATCACGTTCTAATAATAAAATGACAAAGAGGTTACACAGAAAAAGTTTGGGGCAAAAGATTGATAAGGACACCCCGTTTTGCACACCCCTGGTTAAAGTAAGTACATGCAAATAACATACAAAGATAGGCCTTAATAAGATTAGTTCACTTGCAAAACCTCGTTACTATATCTCAAAGGGTTCCTGAGTTATTAAATAAACACCGATTTTTTATCCACTTTCGAAGGGGCTTATCTCCCTTAGAACAAATACAAAAAAAAATGCTGAAAATGTTTGTCATAACTTGATATACTTTTGGAGAGGGTATGCAACAGAAAAGTGTTTACAACTATTTGATTCTCTTGAACTATAGTGCCGTTTTTGAGAAAATTTTGCCTAGAATAGAAAAATAAATTCAAACCACTTTATTTTAACTCATAAATTGGTCAACATATTTTTTATACTAATCATTCGGCATTTCTTTTTGTATTGTTTCAACTAAGTGCATATTAAGAATATCTAAAAATATATTTACGAAAACTTAAGGTATTTAGTATCATAAAAAATAATATGTACAGGGAAAGATTCAACTATTTCGCAAAAATATCTAAAATGGTGGATATCTCAAAAACTGTGAGACTTTGTATAAGGGTATATTTGGTCTAATAGACTTAAAATGAGCTCTTCTATCACCCCTTAAAGACTTTCTGTCCATGTACCATACACCCTGTATATTTTTTATTTTGTTCAACATTTTTTTTAGCAGGTTAAAAAACAGTTAAAAATGAAAATTTTCGTCAAAACTCCTTAAAAAAAAATTTTTTTAATAATTCATTTTCAAAAATCGTCCAAGACAAAAAGTTCTTGTATATAAATTTGTTTTATGAAAATATAAGCAACTTTTTTTTTGAAATGTCCGTCCGTCTGTCAGTCCGTCTGTCCGCCAGTCCGTCTGTGTGTCCAATGTCACGATTTTTGTGAACACGATAACTCAAGAACGAATAATCCGATCGACTTGAAAATATTAGGAAAAATCAAGACCCCTATTGTTTTTGAAAGTAATCCCACCAAAAACAAAAAAGTTATGGAGGGTTAAACTTCTAAAAAATCAAAAAAAGCTGAAAGAAAATTCCGATTAACATAACTTTTTCAGGAAAGATTACTTTTATTATAAGGATGAATTCTATCAGTTGTGAAAGTAATTCCCCCAAAAACAAAACAGCTATGGGGGGTTAAACTCTTTTAAAAATTTTAAAAAACTATAATTTTTTTTATTTTGCAAAAACAAAATTAAAAAAAAATTGAAAAATTTTGAGTTGAAAGTTTTTTTTTTAATTTTTTTTTTTGGAAAAACAAAATTAAAAAAAAATGAAAAATTTAAAAAAAAAGATCTTAAAAAACATTATTTTTTTTAAGGATTTGGGAAAATGCAGCATACCATTTACTGTCAATAATATATTATTCACAGTAATATTATAATGGGATGCGTAGCATTACATATCTTCCCAGATTATTTTTGAATAAATAAGTAAATACAAAAATCCTTTATCCAATACATACAGATAATGAGACAATTACCAGCTTTATTTTAAATAGATAAACTCAATTATATCCCCCGCGTGGCTTTTACTTTATTGAGTGGATAATTATTTATTTTACCCACTCAACTGTCACTTGTCAAATTATTTTCTTGTAAATGTCATTAAAATTTTTAATAAAAATATGAATTTCTAAGCTATTTATTGGATAAAACCTTGTATGGCACTCATGGGTAAACCGATATTGCCCTCTCGAAAATTAACCTGCTTGGCTGATGCCTCTCATGGGCAATATCTTACTTTACCCACTAGTACCATAAATAACTATAGCCAATTCTCTCTAAGAAAAGAGGCTAAGTAAGTAAAGTTGGCAAAGTTACATTGAAGGGGGATAATACCACAGTAATGCATGATAATATCACTTGCACGCAGGCCAAATGCCCATTGTGCATACTACCTTCTGTGGACCACCGGCTTATAGTGACTTCCGAACCACTGTTTGTAAGGCATACAATTTTTTGTCCAACAATTCTTTGTTTTTTTTTATAGAAATTAAACAAACTATTATTTCTGCCACCTAGTTTAATCTAAGGCAAGTAGATTAAAATTCAACAATTCAGGATAAGACCGCAAAGAGAGCATCCTTACTGTATAGTCGGCCACAATTCTCCATGTCACAAGGAGAGCAGCCATACTGTGTAGACCTGGGATCCTTTGCTAAGGACCCTGAGATCATAATAGTCGGCCACAATTCTCCATGCCACAAAGAGAGCAGCCATAATCTACAGTCGGACACAAATCTCAATGTTCCATCGCATGAACTAAATAATTTGTCTTCCACCACGGGGACTCGAACCCACGCTCTAGGCTAAGTAAGTACATATAGTGTATAGTTCAGAGTAGGGTTATTGGGGAGCGGGGTTGTTATAGAGTAGGGATGTTAGGTAAGAGTGTAATTAAAGGTACAAATGTTAATAAGCCAAAAATATTTTATGTAATTTTTTAAAAGGTTTTTCGTAATACATACCCTCAGGATTTTCTTCTTCAAATTGATTTTCATTATCTTCAGGATCCAAAGTCTCTTCATTTTTTTTGTCGAGCTCATCCCCACCAACTTGAACTGATAAATTTTCATCCAGTTTAGGGTTTTTGTATATATCAGCAGTTGGCTTAGGTAATCCTTGTGTTTTAACTGGTTCATTTTGATCTTGTGAAATCTGAATTTGAGCTTTTGAATTGGGTGTGACATTAATTGAAGTTATGTCAGGTTCTGGGTTACCAGATATGTCAGGTTTTAGGTCACCTGTTACTGCAGGTGGTAGGTTACCAGTTATGTCAGGTTTTAGGTCACCTGTTACTGCAGGTGGTAGGTTACCAGTTACTTTAGGTGGTAGGCTACCAGATACTTCAGGTTTTACTTTACCAATTACATTAGTTTGTAGGGTGCCAGTAACATCAGGTGTATGGCTAACAATTTTTTGACTACTTACTTTATTTTTATCCTGTAAACTGTTATCAGGTTCCTTATTATTAGCAACAGCTTTGCTATTCAGTAACTCAGTTTTTGGTGTATTATTTGATATGTTGCTGTTTGGTTTATTATTTGATGGTAAATTAGTAATCAATACATTTTTATTATCCAATGCACTGCTAACTGAATTATTTTTAACTGTAGCAGCACTACTTGCTTTTGTTTTTTTCTCATCTGGTTCAATCTGAAAAGGAATATCTTTTTTTTTTGTGGAAACACTATTCTGCATTACAGAGAAACCAGGATTTTTAAATGACTGAACCTTATTTTGTTCAGAAGTTAAGTTATTAAAATGATATGCCAAGCTGCAACGATCAACTGCTAATTCCTCATTTACAAAAGATCTGCATAATGATAAGCAATTAATATTAATGGGCATCTTGTATTGTGAAGCATTTTCACATACCACATTTAAATTATACTTTTTTGGTGGTAATAATTCTTCTTTGGTAAAAATCGTTTTATTGTTGCAGTATTCTGTAATACCATTGTAATACATAAGGCAAAGCACATCATCACGTGTATCGTCATCTAATGTGGTGGTGCTGCTAATTCTTAACCAACTATCACACTTTTTTAAGAATTTTTGAGATTTAAATTCAGGTATATATTTAATATTTGGACATTTTGATATAATTTGATCATATAATGTACGGTCTTCCAGTGGTCCAGAACTTGCATGAGTTATTAATATAAAAGCAAAAGCTAGTGTTATAATTTCCATGTTCAAATTATTTTACCTAGAAACAATAGAAGGGTTATCAAAGTGAATTTATTTTTATGCTAGTTTATTTACCTGTATTTTTATAATTTACGTCATTTCCAGTAAACATAAGACGAACTGAATAGAAAATTTTTTATACTATAATAAAAACTTTAATATTTTTTTGTAGCTTAAGCTCTTGACAGCAACTGTTTGACAAGTGAAATATTTTATGACAAATGGGAAAAGTTCTACATCGAATTTGTAATTTTCGAATCAAAACCAAATCCTTCATAAAAGTAGCAATTACATTTGTTGTTAATTTGAATTTATTAAATAAAACGATAAATATTGCATAAACATAATAATAAATTAATAATACCTATATAATTAAACCAGAAAATATTTATCCAACGAGAATTCGATATTAGTGCTAATGAGAAATCGATACAATACAGTTTGACAGCTTTTTTAGGGTTATGTTAGTGTATTTACATTAAAGTGCAAAATTTTAATAAATTATGGCTGATTATTTTCAAGAAATGAGTTGGACACCACTCGGAGAAGGTGAACAACCCAATCATTTGCTACATTTAGCTAGGCTTTTTAGAGATTATAATATGTTTGAAGAGTTAAATGCAGGAAAATTGTCTCCTCCTGCCTCAAAGGAAATAGTAGAAAATCTTCCCACTGAAAGCATTAAGGAATCAGGTAATAAAGTATATTATTTAAATTCAATATTTATTGATATTAAATCCAATTTTTTTATTTAAGGGTCTCAGTGTCCAGTTTGCTTAAAGGAACATGAAAAAGGTGAATCAGCAAAAAAACTACCATGTTCTCATATGTATCATCCTGATTGCATTTTGCCTTGGTTATCAAAGGTATGTTAATTATTAATTGTCATATAATTTCAAAAAAATAGATTAAATTTTCAAAATTAATGGTAAATTTAGCTCAGAATTTGATATAATATTAGCAACTATGTAAAATACTACAACAATAAGAAGAAGGGGCTTGGCAGAGATAGAGAAATAAACAGAGATGTTAAATAACATACTTTTTTATCAAAATTAATGAAGAGCCTCTAGCACAAGCCTAAAGCTTATTTGGGGCCCTCCATGGCTCTGTATCTTGAACACTAAATAAATAAACTACTAAAGCTTGGTTCAAGGTATTCATTTACCAGGAACACACAAAATCTGTTCTAATTCGCAAATGCGATTTCAAAAACAGATTGAAACAAATTCAAACAGTTATATTTTATTTTTAATCTGTTTGAATTCGAAATTTTTTATAGGGTAGCCTTTTATTATCTTTTTTTGCATTGGAATGAATTAAACTATTATTAATTAAAGTAAACTACTATTTATACAGATTGCAATTTTTTTAAATTTATATAACAAAGTCATTTATTGATAATTTTCAAATTGCAAAAAAATACTTCCGGCTGTTATGATACTTTTATATATAACTGATGTTGGAGGAAGCCGGAGCCCAAAACTTATAAAACATGTTTATCTTGAAAATTTTAATTTAAGTATATACTTTTTTATTTATCAAAAAATAGTATATTACACTAGTGTGGAAAGTGACATATTTAACGCGAGTGGGGAGGTTTACAAACGAGGCGGCAAGCGATAACAAGATGTTTTTTATAAATATAGCAAATTTTAAAAAATATTTTTAGTGTCACCAGACATTTAAAACAAATGCTTTTTTTAGGTAAAGAAAAGTGTAATAAATAATTTCAGGTCAAAATTAACCCATATTAAAGAAAAAAATAACCATTTAAAGACACTTTTTTCCTACTTGGGAACCCCCCATATCAAATAAACTTATTAATAAATGCCAAATAAGGGGCCATTTAGTGTAGGTGCGGCCACGTAAGATTTATCGAATCCGCACAAAAAAATCTGCCACCTCCACATGAAATAAACTTATTAAAATTTACCAAAAGGGGGCGGTTTTGTGCGTCAGTGTAAGTGCGGCCATGTGAATTTTATCGGATCTTCACGCAAAAAAATCTGCAACCTAGGTATTAAAAAATATCAAATGGGGGCCATTTTGTGCGGCCACGTGAGATGCATCGAATTCGCACAAAGAAATTCTGCCGCCCGAGTGCCCTACCGCTGCTGCGGCGTTAGCACGTCAAAATTTATTAAAAACCATGTATGATCAGATATTTTTTTCTTTCCCATTTTGAAAAAAAATTTCCGGAAAAGCTTTGTATTCATGCAAAAATATAAAAAAAAAATTGTTTGCTTATTTTTGCGTTTTATGGCGTTTTATGTCGATATAAATCAATTTCGAGCAAAAAAAATTGTCGGTCTGTCCGGGAAATATTGTCAACACGATTACTTAAGAACTCTTTAATCTAGAGACTTGAATTTTGGCATACAGGAGACGTGTTCTTCAAAACCGGGGAGTAGAACGACTGATATGAGTCTTAGGTTGTGATCGTACTCTATTGGTTTTGACAGTATGCCTCATATTCTAAGCATTGTTCTATGAGTTGTTCTACTCCCCGAAATTCAAGAATATCTTTAGGTATTTTACCAAAAGTTCTTGCTAGGGATTGTTTTTGGTAAACATTGGGGTGCGGCAAGGAAAAATGCAAATGGGGAAAAATATATTTTTTTTACAAAAATTTGAAAATTATATAGTTTATGTTTCAATATTTTCGTCAAAATTCTTACTCCACCCTCTGAGGGGCAGGAGGCAGTTTTCTTGAAAATTTATATATAGGGGATTTTGAGGTCGCTAAAACTCAATCTTATAATTTTTTTTTCTAATTTGACGCTCTGAGGTGTGGGGGGTAGTTTTTGTGAAATTTGCTATAATGAGGTTTTTTAGGTTGCTGAAAGAGAATCTGATAATAAAAAAATTCTAACTCCACCCCCTGAGGGGCGGGGGGTAGCTTTCGTGAAAATTGGTGTATTGGGGTTTTTGAGATTGCTGAAAGTGAATCTGATAATAAAAAACTCTAACTCCAACCCCTAAGAGGCGGGAGGTATTTTTCATGAAAATTGGTATATTTTTAAGGTTGCTAAAAGTGAATCTGATAATAAAAAATGTACTTTACGCGCGGAGGTGAAAAATGGGAAAGCTCTTTTACTGTGCAGTGTATTATTTCTGTGGTTCAGGTAATCTAGAAAATCATTTGGTTTTCAACTGGGCAACAATTTTATTTTCAGACAACAAGTAAAATAAAACGAATACTCTCAGATTTTTTGTTACATTTTTATTATTTTGAATCTTGATAAATTATATTTACAATAAAAAACTTAAAATTAACAATTAAAATAATTTACTCAGATTATTTCACGAGTGCAAATCATAGGTGAATATTGAACTAGTGCAATAATCAATAATCACCTTGCACTAGTGCAATAATCACCTTGTTAATTTTTTTATGAAACTGTATAATTTGCACTTGTGAAATAATATTAAAATATACCACTCCACCCAATGATTTAAACCACCCAAACTAAAGTTTATTTTTTTAAGGTATAGTTATTTTAAATTTGCCGCTAAATACTCCAAAAAGTCCGATTTACACTGAAGCATGTGGCTTGTTTTAAATGTCAACAACCAAAATTTATAATTTTTGTTTACTTACTTCGTTTTTATGATGTTTTGATGTAAAAAAAGAGAATTGATAAAGCTGTTGCTAAAAACAATTTTGTATTCCTGTAGAAACAAAATTTGCATATAAAATCGCTTTTATTCCAATAATTTAGAGTAATAAACCATTGTTTTGTTCTCGTTAATGGCACGTCAACGTTTTACGGTTGTGTAAATTGGGCCTAGTCATTTCGCTTCCGACGCATTCGTATCTTACGTTGCTATGGTAAT
Organism: Brachypterus glaber; assembly: GCA_958510825.1. Classification (NCBI taxonomy): domain Eukaryota; kingdom Metazoa; phylum Arthropoda; class Insecta; order Coleoptera; family Kateretidae; genus Brachypterus; species Brachypterus glaber. The sequence continues at coordinate 35,294,423 of OY294048.1, forward strand.
TTTGAGATTGTTTACAAGCGGGAGGCAGTGTATTATTTCTGTGGTTCAGGTAATCTAGAAAATCATTTGGTTTTCAACTGGGCAACAATTTTATTTTCAGACAACAAGTAAAATAAAACGAATACTCTCAGATTTTTTGTTACATTTTTATTATTTTGAATCTTGATAAATTATATTTACAATAAAAAACTTAAAATTAACAATTAAAATAATTTACTCAGATTATTTCACGAGTGCAAATCATAGGTGAATATTGAACTAGTGCAATAATCAATAATCACCTTGCACTAGTGCAATAATCACCTTGTTAATTTTTTTATGAAACTGTATAATTTGCACTTGTGAAATAATATTAAAATATACCACTCCACCCAATGATTTAAACCACCCAAACTAAAGTTTATTTTTTTAAGGTATAGTTATTTTAAATTTGCCGCTAAATACTCCAAAAAGTCCGATTTACACTGAAGCATGTGGCTTGTTTTAAATGTCAACAACCAAAATTTATAATTTTTGTTTACTTACTTCGTTTTTATGATGTTTTGATGTAAAAAAAGAGAATTGATAAAGCTGTTGCTAAAAACAATTTTGTATTCCTGTAGAAACAAAATTTGCATATAAAATCGCTTTTATTCCAATAATTTAGAGTAATAAACCATTGTTTTGTTCTCGTTAATGGCACGTCAACGTTTTACGGTTGTGTAAATTGGGCCTAGTCATTTCGCTTCCGACGCATTCGTATCTTACGTTGCTATGGTAATTTTGAGATTGTTTACAAGCGGGAAGGTTTAAAATAACTATACCTTAAAAAAATAAACTTCACAAGCAGCTGTATTTTTGGTAATTTTGCTTTTAAGCAAATGTTTTTAACCTAATAATTCATAAAAAAAGCTCTCGACCTGCGGTCTCGAGCTTTTTATAATGAATTATTTAGTTTCAAACATTTTCTAAGCAAAATTAACAAAAACACAGCTACTTGAAGTTTAGCCGGTTAATTCATTGGGGATATAGCATATAATTATATTTAAGCTCCATAAATGAAAGGACATTAAAAAATACCGGGTGTCACCGGAAAGTGGATGTGCAAGTGTGTTTTGGTCGCTGGTCGGTTTGGGTGAACACTTCCAGAAACCCAAACCACCAAAACACTAGACAAAGTAACAACTCAACAAGTCACCCTAGGAAAGAGTGCACCTTTTCTTTATTTTGGACCATTTTGATTTCAATTTTAAGTTACACCTTAGGATTTAAGTACCTAGTATCTTAAAATGAATATTTTTTTCAACTACATTATAATGTCGGTTTGGACTTTTTTTTTTCAACTAATAAAAAACGAGGCGTAAGCATAACGACGGGACCTAGATCAAGCTTAATTTGAATGTATCTTAAGACATACAGTATATCCCCGGATGGAGTTACAGAGAGGAAAAAGTCACTTTTGATAACTTGCCCTGCTTGATTTTAAACTCGCAAAATACTAAGCACTTTTTGTATAACTCTTACGGTTCATGAGATGAAGGTTTTTTTCGTCCCCATTTTATCATCATTTCATGAACCGTAAGAGCAAAACATGGCACTGTGCAAAAAAAAAACATAATTTCCACACTTTTTTTGTGCAGTGCAGTGCACTCTGCAATGATTACTAAACAGGGTTGTGAAAAAGTACACTTTGTGTCCAGGCCGGTGAACAAAACCGGACAAAATTGGTCAAAACTGGACAAAATTGGTCAAAATTGAACAAAACTGGACAAAATCAAAAATTATCCCTTATATCACATGGTCCTGGAATTTTTTTTTAATATTTCAACTTCCAACTGGAGTCTGACTAGTCTCTAGTCTCTCTAGTCTCTAGTCGACTAGAGGTGTGCGTGTGCGCTGCCGCCGCCATATACAGTGCGTGCATTAAGTCTGGAATCACCCGATTAACTTTTTAGTTACAAGTAAAACACAAAAACCCTCGGATAGGTCGATTTTAATTTTTAATTATGCAAATTATGGTGTAATAAAAGTTATTAAAATTTGCACCCCCTTGCACCCTCACCCCCCAACTTTTTTTTTCAAATAGCAACCTACCCCTTGTGACACTTCGTTGGAAAGGTAATTTAATAAGCTTTCCAACGGTGTATAATAAAGCCTAATTTGGTAAAGGGCTAATGATAAAATGCACAATTTAGTTTATTATAAAGACATGTAAAGTATAACTTTAGTTCACTATAAATGTTCAAATTGATGTCCTTCAGCTCTTTGACAGTGGACAGTAAAAAATACGGGATTAAAATCGATTAAATAGTAAACATAAAATTGGTCAATAAAAAGAAAAAAAATTGCATTTTTCAACAGGGTATAAAATATTACAATAAGTTTAAAACAACCTTATTTAGATTCTCAGGAAGGTGCCAAGTAGGAAATAGGGCAACAATTACCATATTATGCGTAATATTTCACACAAACAATGTTTAAATAAAACATGCGTTTTTTCATAGACCCTTTAACAAATTGGGCTTTATCATACACTGTTGGAAAGCTTATTAAATTACCTTTCCAATGATGTATCACAAGGGGTAGGTTGCTATTTGAAAAAAAAAGTTGGGGGGTGAGGGTGCAAGGGGGTGCCAATTTTGATAACTTTTTTTAGACCAAAATTTGCAGAATTAAAAATATAAATCGACCTGTCTGAGGATTTTTGTATTTTACTTGTAACTAAAAAGTTATTCGGGTGATTCCAGACTTAATGCACGCACTGTTAGTGCCCGCCGCTTTTACGGCGCGGCGGAGAACGCCGTCTGAAAATAACTAAAATGATTCATTTGGTGAAAATTTAAAATTATTTTAACATTTTTCCTAAAAATTTTCTTTAAAAAAATAATTTTAGCATGCGCAGCGCCGTCGTAAATTTTTCGTGGGGTGGCGCGCCGCCGCTCCCGGCTAAAATTGACATATCCCATCCTATACTATTCTTATACACTCTGAAGCACTGAATCCTAATCTGGCTTCAAAATTTGCCTTTACACTCAGGATTTTAAGAAAAATGGGCCTGAATATATTAAAAATTATCATTCTTGGCCTTTTACTTTGATTTACCTTGGAAACCAGACCAGATAGATTAAATATGGTGCCGATGAACCCAGCAGCTTAAATTTAAGCCTGTGTTGGATTTAGAAAACAAAAAGTTTGCTACTTTGTGTTTTTTGTTGTTTTTATTCGTGCTGTATAGTTTATATAAGTTATGGAAAGGGAACCACGCAACAAATTTAAGAAAAAAATAAATTTTTAAAATTTATTAATGAGGATTATTTTTAATATTCAAGTATTTTAAACAGAACTTTTAGATTATTAGGTTAACTAACCTAAATTTTGTCACATATTTTTGGTATTTTTCGTTATATTTTATGTTTTGTTTTAATTATTTGAGTGTTTTTTTTTTAATGTTTCTATGTATTTATTATTTATTTAAAATTTAATATTATTTTGATTTTGTCCAATTTTGCCCAGAATTTGTGGACAAAATCAGTTTTTTTGATTTTGTCCAGTCCGCCAAAATTTGATCACTTCCGTCCAGTTTTGTCCACTCGGACAAAATCAAACAACCCTGGTTCTCATAAACAACAGTTAATAACATTTATTTTGCAAGACCGTGTAATTAGTAATTACGATTATAATAATTATCTCTTTTAATAGCTAATCTTTGTCCGCCTGTCGTGTAGTAATTTAAAGGTAATTTTGGCTGTCTATGACCTTTAAAATCTTTTGTAACATATTTGATGCTGTTTACAGGTTGAGGCCTCCCATATATTTTATAATTGTTATCAGTTTTTTGTATTACCGGCACATTTGGATATTTGCTTGTTTCGGTGTAAAACTGTACCTTTTGGAAATTATTGTTGCTATTTACACTTGGTGTAACCTGTGGACTATAAACATCTGCTGGTGACGATAAAAATTGATTACTATCTCTATTATTATAATAATTCAAATCATTATTATTTACTTCATTAGTTTTACTAGAAACCAATATCTGACTTTTCACCATATTTTCAATTGGCCTGATATCAAAATGTATGGGTATTGTTTTATGATTATTGTGGGGTACATCTTGAGTAGTGGTAGTTAAAAATGGATCTCTTAATAATCTGGTATCTAATGGGAGTTTTCGTTTTTGAGGATTGACTGTAGGTATCTGGCTGATATGAACTAACGACTGCTTAGGATTAACATTATTGCTAATAGATGGTAAAAACTGTTGATTTGTGTTTACAAAATTATCCTTGTACCTGTTGTATAAAGGACCAACTTGGGTAGAAGCCAACTGAAAATTTCGAGTGTTTTTTATTAGACTTTTGGGATCTAGAGCAAAATTTTGAACAGGGTTCGTGGAATCTGCTACAGTATTTGAATTCGTATTATAACCCATGTTGTTTGTTGGTATTTCACTGCTGCGGATTATCTCCACTGTGGGACTCAGACTTCTCCACGAATAGTTTTCGTCGTGGTATTTTTTCGAGTCTTCGTTAGATGAAAATAAGGGTTTTGTGTTTTCCAGATCTGACAAATATTTTTGAGTTATTGGTGTTAAAATTGATGAGGTGTCAGGTTTTTTATAGTCGTCTATAATGCCTATTGCTGGAGACGATTTTATTCCTAAAATTAGACAACATAATATGTTACCTGAGGGCCTATTTTCAAATGCTACGTAGAAACGTTAACGTAAAAACGTAAGAAAAACGATTTTACGTTTACGTTTTTACGTAATGTAAGAAGAACGATTTTATGTTTTTACGTAGCATTTGTAAATAGGTCTTGAGAGGCAGACTGGCGAAAGTTCACTTGTTTGACATTTGAGCTAAGCCAAAATGTTTCTAAGGTGGACGCCAGAAAAATTGCTCGTACGTATTTTGTACATATTGAATTAGGTAAGTAGAAACATCTTTTAAAAGACAAAAACTTCAGTGTCAGTGTTTTTTACTCATCCATTTTTACAAGTTAATTTAAAAAGTCGTTTGGACTTTTAAAACATACAAAATTAATAAAAAAATACGTTTAAATTTTTGACAACAAGCCATTTTTCTGGCGGCCACTGTAATATTATATTATACCTTGTTTTAATAAATTATCAATCAAAATAATTGAGTCCTCCAAAACTTTTTTATCTTTACATTAGTAATGTGTAACTTACACATTTGGAGAGATTGTTAAGAAAGTTGATTATTTTGTATTTTTTTTTTTCATATAGATATTTTCTATTTTTTGTATATGGCTCTCTGGGTTGGAATAAAGGATTATTATTATTATAATTTTTAAAATATTCATGAAACTTGGATTTTTTGAACTAGAAATAGTATATTACATATTCTATTCATTTTTCCCTTTATTTGACTCAATTTTTACCAAAAACAATCCCATGGGCCCAAACGAGACCTTTTGATGACAAACCAGGTTTGTCAAACTTGTTTTTCAAATCGCAAGTACCTAGAAGTTTTCCTGAGCGACCAAATATAACCCGGCGTCAGTATTGTGGGGTATGACATACCCCAACCCAGATAACATCAACAATAAAGTCATTTATTTTTTGGATTTTCATGATTTTTTACCAAAAACAATCCCATGGACGCAAACGAGACCTTTTGATGACAAACCAGGTTTGTCAAACTTGTTTTTCAAATTGCAAGTACCTACAAGTTTTTCTGAGCGACCATATTTAACCCGGCGTCAGTGTTGTGGGGTATGACATACCCCAACCCAGATAACATCAACAATAAAATCATTTATTCTTTGGATTATATTTTGTCCTAGGACAAAGCTTTTTAGTAAAATGTCTTATAAGAAAGAACAGAAACGCCCCCATGCATGGAACACGCAATTTTACATGCAAAGGTTGTATCTATTTCAAAACCAAATAACTTTTTTAATATTATGTAAAAAATATTACGGTTTTTTTTTTATTTTATATATTTACTATTTAATTTATGAAAAAATAGGCTTTAGATTACTTTTGTGTTGTGATTTTTTTTGTTTTAGTTATAACTGTTTTTTATTTTTTGAATTTTACATTATTTTGGTTAACTGTTATTTTTTTTTCAAATAAAGTTTATGATAAGAATTTTATTGTTATGTTTTATTAAGGTATACATAATTATTAAAACCATTACCTGTAATTTTATGTTTGATGTTTTCAAAATTATTCAAAAAATCATTTGGTAAATCAACTTTTGCATTTTGTTTTAATTTCCCAGTAATAATTTCTCCATTATCCAAATTTGGCTTGATTAAATTATTATTTTGAACCTGGTGTTGAGACGTCGGCAGATTATTCGAGAAATAATTATTCTGAAACTCACTTTGAGATATCAATATATTTTGAGGATTTGCATTGTTTTTAAAGGTACCATAATCGAGATTAATCGTTTGACTTGCTTCCATGGGTTTTAATGCCTCATCGCTGGAACCATAATCGAATAATGGGGAACTTTGAAATGCTTTTGTGTACAGATTGCGCTGTCTTTTTTCTGTTGCTGCATTTTGATTACTTAGATCTTGCGAATTAGTGTTAACTGAAACTTGTACGTTGCTTGATTCGTATGATTGTAAGGGGTCATTTGGATTTTCATGGTTAATGTTTGAGGAATATGGGATGGTTTTTCTACGATTGTCTTCAGTATTATGGTAAACTTTAATAGTTTGTATTACAGATATTGATAACAGTATAGTCACCTAAAATAAAGAGAAATTAAAACAAGCCGCATTCTAAGTATAGGGTGGTCGTAAAAAAAAGTATATTACATTAAATGTTTGTTTAACCTCGTAGTATGCTACTTAATTAAGCATACCCTAAGTCTAGAACTTGTGTGGGCTAGTAGTAGAGGGAACCACCGGCTTATTTACACCAAGTTTTAGTTCGAACAGATCACATTTAGTGATAGTAAGTGAAGCCCAAATTTCGAAAATATACTATTTTTCTCGAAAATTTAGTAAAAATTTCAATTTACTTCAGTTCAAAGATGAAAATGTTAGGGTGTTCAAAAACAAAATTGTAGATATATATCCAAAGAAAGTGCGTGCCACATTTCAGGTAAATCGAAAATGCCTACGAGGTCGCGCAAAAGCGTTATATGTATCAAAATAGCTTTGTTTAAGTTTTCACCACTAAGTTTTTGCTTATTACATTCTGTGCCAAATTTCAACTTAATTGGATATCTATAACGTGTGCTATGAAGGTGATATATGTCTTAAAAATATATTTTCAGTTTTTTTACCTTCGAATCTAATCTAAATCTAATTAATCATTTTAAAGCTAAATTCTATATGCAATTTTTGGGGGTTTAAAATAGGGTTAAAAATGGTAATTTTTTCGTCAAAATTAAACAATTTTTGAGAAATGGTTTATTTTATTATTCAAATACGTCCGTTATACTTTTAAACTAATTTTGAATTATATAAATATTACAAATAAAATCTTAAAATGTCGCATTTTTTAGCAAAAAATAAATAAAAAGTCCAAACCTTAAAAAAATATTAAAAATTAAAAAATATATAGTCGAATAGAGTATTTTATAAGCTTTAAAATATTGTATCGTACAACCCCTTTTCCATTAAAAAAAAAGTTCTCTCTTGCCCCCTGTCTCCATTGTGCCCCCTGTCTCCATTGTGCCCCCTAAGCATAATATACCAATAAATTATTTGGGTTATGTTATGTACGTGTTCCAAATGTTAAGTTGATATCTTAAACCGTTCAAAAGTTAAAGGAGGGGCCGGTTTTTGACACGCTGTGTATAACTTTTATAAAACTTTTATGTATTTGAGGGGAATTTTTCTAAAATTTGGTATGAGCGCTTCTTTTTATTAAATGATTTTTCCTGAAAAAATGACGTTACCCTTTCCCTTCTATCTTTTTTTGGATTTTAAAAAAGTTTAGCTCCCTCCCTCCATGGTTTTGGGTGTTTTTTTTTTTAATTTGGTACGGTTGAAGCTTTTTATAAAAGTATTTTTTCCTGACTGACATTTTCACTATTTTCGATTTTTTAAAATGTTTAGCTCCTCATAACTTTCTTATTTTAGGGGGATTTTTTTAATTTAGGCTTACTGTCCTTATCAAGATTAATTTATCCTGAAAATTTTAAGTCGATCGGATTATTCTTTCTTGAGTTATTGTGTGGACAAGAAACTGTGATAGACAGACGAACATTTTAAAAGTTGCTTAAAATCAGGGATGAGGGAATATTAAAAGAAAATGCAATATACCATCCACATTGAAGAGTATACTATGGAATGTGATGCATTAAATATTTTCACGGCTTGTTTAATTTTATTTAATGTACTATATTAAAATTTTCATATACAATTATAATATCTTAAGTATAACAGATTTCTAATAATTTTACGCGCTGTCACACAAGTGCATGTTCGTCACTTGAAAGTGACGTTAGGCACGGCATGTTGCATGCAGTTTTACCATATGCTTGTATCTTCAGGTAAGATTAACAAATAAATTTTGGTTTTTAACATTTTCGTGTTTAATTTTTGTTCCTTGAAACGTGAAATTTTAACTTAACTGCTTTAGAGAAAAATGCATTTCTGTGCATTTTTTTATTTTTTTTTTCATTAAAATATGATTCCTCAGGTATAAATACATAAAAAGGTACTCTAGTTATAATACTGTAAGATTAACTGCTTTAGAGAAAATGCATTTTAATCTTACAGTATTATAACTAGAGTACCTTTTTATGTATTTATACCTGAGGAATCATATTTTAATGAAAAAAAAAAATAAAAAAATGCACAGAAAAAAGTTGGGGCAAAATATGACACGGCTCCCCGTTTTGCACGCCCCTGGTTAAAATAACTACATGAAAATGACATAAGATAATAGGCCTTATTAAAATAACATCATATAAAAACCTCATTGTTATAGCTTAAAGTGTTCCTGAGTTATTAAATAAAAAACGAATTTTTAGCGTTTTTCAAAGGGGCGTAGCTCCCTTACGATGCATTTTTCGACATGTCTTTATATGAACTTTTGTGTTAAGTCTCACACATTTTGTCCGTCTATTCAAGCCGTGGATAGATTAAAAAAATAAATTAGCATAAACGAATTGCCCTTAATAATACATGCAAAACCACGTCGCTCTAGCTCAAACAGTTAAAAACCTTATTTTTAGTCCAATTTTAAAGGGTTGTAACTTTCTTAGGGTTCGTTTCCGGACCTATGTGCCTATGCTGCTTTTTCATGTTTTGTGATGTAGAATCATCTCCTTTATTTTCCGCAAAAAGACCTCAAAAGCCGTGTATTTAAATGTAAATTTTGGAAACCTATATTTCTACGAAAAAATTTATTCAAAATGTTCTTGTAGAGTTTCTTCTAATATAAAAATTAACCTATTCAAAAGTAGTAGTTTATTCCCCATTTTACCAAAGCAAACCATATTTTACGCAAACCAGAAAGGTCCTAAATCGTTTGGTAAAAGGTTTTTTTTTTTAATCGGATAACCCGTTCAAAACTTTTAAACACACTTTTTTCACATTTTCTCGACGTTTTATGAAATTGGAAATACGAAAATGCATTTTTTTAATTTTTTGGTCGATTGTAATAAAGGGTGTACCACGCTTAAAAATACTATTAACGAGACTATATTTTTCTTACGTATTTTTGGGCGTTGAAAACGAATTTGACAATAAAAACGAAAGAATGGACGAAGACGATAAATTTTAAGTAATTTAAACACTGTTATCTTTAAAGGTTTTCTTTATTAAAATCAAATAAATTCGTTTGAATCGCTAATTTATTACAAAACATCACCAATCCTAACTATTGTACCAGTAAAGCACATTGTAGTAGTAGTATTTTATTATCAAGGTTGTCGTGATTTTTTTCCCTTGGGAGAAAAACGGCAAGTTTAGTCCCGAAAATGAAAGCGTAAAGTTAAGTTTTAGTCTTGATCGTGCAAACTATAGTTTCGGTTGTATTTGACTGAAATTTGGTATATTATATATTTTTGTTTATAATTAAGGCAATTATTATTGTATTTGGTTAATTTAGCACTTATATAAAAGATAATTTTAAATTGGTCAAAAAATGTTATAAACAACGTTTTCCTAGAACGCATTGTTTTCGAGATATTGGCGTTTAAAGCAATAAAAGGTTTTTTTAGCATATCTCACATATTTATAACCCCATTTCAAAAAATTATATTTTAAATAAAAGCTCTTCTTAAGCCCTATAAAAAATGTTATATACAGTTTTTTGCTAGAATATAATGTTTTATAGATACAGAATTTAAAATCAAACAAAACACCTAGTTTGAAATTTGCAAACTAGATGGCTCTAGTGTACAATAGTGCCGATGTTTTGACAGGGTGCTTGTAACGTTTCATCTAGTTTTTGTTAAAAACGCAAGATTTCATGTCCTTCCTTAAATATTAAAGTACGTGACTTAAGAACTAGTGTTTTTAACAAGAAATAAAGTACATTTGTATAGGATCATAACTTCCTATCCATTTGTAACTAAATATTATATATCATATAATTTTTTTTAAAAACACTATAGTTCTAAACTTACGTACTTTAATATTTAAGGATGGACATGAAATGTTGCGTGTTTTTAACAAAAATTAAAGTACAATTGTATAGTTATTAAACTTCCGATTTCGTATCCATTTGTAACTGAATATTCAGTTTGGTTTTTACAGTGAATATTTTTCATTGCAGTTTATGGAAAGCGAGCCTTTTCACTGTCAAATTTGTTTTCGGTGCACAAAAATACGTAAAAAAAATATAGTTTGGTTAAGAGTAATTGACGTTATTTTTTCTGTGTATCATCATTAAAATTCATGAACAGTATTCGGCGTAAACTCAGTTATGACTCATCAACGTAAAAACTAAACTAAACAACTAAAAAAATAAACACAGAAACATAGGCTTACGGAATAACTTTGCCGAATTGTGACTGAAATTTTTATAAATCGAAACATTTGACAGCTAATTTGTTACCCACAGCAATATTAATACGTATATATATATATATATATATCGGTGTTTTTCAAAGAAAAAAACGACACGATTTTTATCTTTTAAGAATACGAAAGTTTTTAATTTTTATTTGTCGATAACTTTTTTTCCCACCTTACTCGTTTAAATGGAATCATTAAAAAAATCAAGATAAAAAGAAATAAAAATGTAAATATTTAAAACCTCGCATCAACGCTAGAGTCGACGCGGCGCCTATGCGAGTACTGGAAATTCGCCGACCACTGTTCATGAATAAGAGAAGATGGGTACGCCTTTTAGGAAAATGGGATGCAAAGTCTAACTTAGATCCAGTGCCTTACATAAAATACGCGTATTCACTTATTCACTAAAACTACACTATCTTAGGGTACCACTCACTATAAATTGTATCCCAATCATGATTTTAAAGATGATATTAAGTCATTTGTAATTATATTTAAATACTTCTTTTCAACTAAAGAAGTTGTAGGTATTAAAATAGATCTATGGTACACACAGAAACGGAATGTTGAAATGTATGGTCGACGACAATAAATCTCTGATATATGGGTATCCCCTCTTGGTTTTAAACATCCTAGAATAATTTTATATGAAAATTATTAACATAATGTATATATACAGTTAAGGTACTCTCAGTTGTTTGCAACAAAAATGAAACAGAGCCGTGCAAAATATCAACGAGCTAAAACGGTTACCCTTTCTAGACGGGTGGCAAAATAAGATTTATAATATAAAGAGTACGGGGGAAAAACCGGCCGTCAGTCAAATGCGAGGTAAGGACACATCCACAGGGTCGCATAAAAACATAATACATAAGAATGCGATGCCTTAGTTGGCTTGATGTCCCGTCATGTATCTTGTAAGCCAATCACGGTATCATTCTTATGTATTTTGCTTGTTATGCAAGCCTCTGAATGTGCCTTAATGCGCACAGATTGTAGCCCGTCAAAGGATCTTTCGTTTCAGTGTGTAAGACGGGAAAAAAGCAGTTAACTCTGCTGCAATAAGCAATAGGGGCGCCAAATTTTGTACAAACGTTCAGGGACAAAGCTTTTTTTTTTCGGAGGTTGCTTTTTTTGTTCCGGTCCTATCTACGCGCCTGATCAACACTCCGTTAAAAAATTTTAAAGTCTACAAACAGACTTTTTAACACCCACTATTTTCTCGACGTTTCAAGAAAAATAGTTATTTTTTATTGTTTTGTATTAAAAAAGTATGTTTTTTAGGTTATATTGAAAATGAGAGCCAACTTTTAAATTGTGACCTCATACACGGATACTGCGGCTCAAAATACATAGCAATGGAGATTTCTCCCGTTAGATTAGACAGGGACAAAAGTTCTACCCAAAAAGGATAGAAGACATACATACACTCCTACTTCCACCCAACCAAACATATTCTGTATTTGTTCTTTGTTGAACAAATACAATATTTACTTGGCCGGTCGAAAAGTGTACTATATTATTTTTATTAAAAAAATTACTGGCGCCATCTAAATTTTAGTAGAATTATCTTATTCTACAGATTCACATTAGCTATGTTCGTTCGTGCCGCTCACTGCTACACTTTCCGGCCAACCAAATAAATACTGTATTTGTTGTATGAAAAACAAATACAGTATTTATTTGGTTGGCTGGAAAGTGTAGCACAAATGAGATAGAGATAGATAGATAATTCTAGTTGTAGAGAGCTCCATTGACTAGTCGAGTCCTTCGGAGACCGAACTTTTATTTATGAAAACAATTAAATTCTATATAATACCCCTCACTCGGAGTAAGAAACTCCCAGCCACCCCAAAATATTTTTTTTAATGGAATCCAGATTTGATTATTTCTTTTTTCTTTAAATCTTCCATACTACATCCTTTCACTTCTTCCTTGCCCTTTTTCTTTTTCTTCCTACCTTCTGGTATTTTTTGTTCTTTTTAGGACTCGATGTGGCACGTGTGTCACAAAATTTGGTACACACATTTTTAGACAATTGGAACAAAATTTAATTTATGGGGATCCCTAAAAATCTATTTTTGAAGAACTCGTTCTACGAGAGATATCTCCCTCTCGGTTTCATTCCATTAACTATTTCTGAATTACCATGTAAGGTAAATGTTCCAAATATCGGACACGACCCAATTATCGGACACTTTTTCACGTTTTTACCAAAAACAAGATATTTAAGCAATAATTAATTAAAAAAATAAATTTAATACGAAATTATGAACATAAACAAAGTAAGTAAGCCAACTTTTAACTTTAAAATAATTTTTTTAACATTAGTTATTGTCTATCAAACTCTTTCTAATTCATAATTATGTACTCTTATACCAATTTAAACCATTTTCGATGTTATTTTTAAGATATTTTTATATTAATATGATGTCCGATAAATGAGGCAATAAAATATAGACAGTTCCATATATCGGACGGCTGATATATAGTACAATGTAGATGTATTTTTAACTTCCAATATAAAATAAAGAAAATATTTTTTTAAAATAAATGTTATATACAATGGTTCTAAAGAGTATAAAGCTTTTTCTACCCATTTATCGGACTAGCACTTTCTTTCAAATAAGCCGTTTATTAGGCATGTTTAGTAACTGTCCGATATTTGGGTCTACCTTATAATTTTGTAAGACCTAAATATCGGACACCATAAATTAATGCAATGTCCATGAACTTGTAATATTATCTGGATGATTATTTAAGTATATCGTCAATGTTTTTTTTGTAGATCTCAGCTATAGTTAATTATAATCATGCAGTTAAGCATTTCTGTTCATAAAATCGTTATTTTAATTCTCTCATTAATTTTAAAGACACATATTAGTCAAGTAAAATTCTATGGATAGTATAGGTATTCTATAATTTATTATAAAATTTTATAATGTTTTGTCATAAAACCTGCAGCAAGTAAGTTTATAAAAAATAATGAAAAATATATACATTTGCACTATATTAATAAACTCTTTTTTTTAATTTATTCATTATACATAGTCCGATAATTGGGACACAACTAGTCCCATATTTAGGACACTGTGTCCAATATTTGGGACATTCCTGCTTTTTTTCGTATTTTACTTAATATTAAAAAACTATCAAAAATTAATATATATTTAATTACTTTTTTTGATAAATGAATAAATTTGAATACTAGAAATATATATTATATAGTTATTAAGGTTCATATGTAATTTTAACACACCATCAAAGTCCGAAATTGCTCCGATATATGGGACCGTTACCTTATATGTATGTTTGTATTATAATACTATTGAACTTGCACTTTCTACAAAACCTCGTTTAAACAAAAAGTTAAATAACTTTTACTTTAATGTTATTGACCTTAGTTCTTTTAAATCCTTTGGGAAGGGTTTGGAATTTTAAAAAATAGCTCATATAAGAGAACGTACCTTGGTAGTTAATCGTTTACATTATTCACGGTTCGGGAAACTTTAACTAATAATAAAACTGTATTGTATCATCAGTGGCTCACCCAGGATTTTTGTTAGGGGGGGGTTGAGCCAGGGACGGCCACATTATTTTTTTATAGTCTATTTATGGCCTATTATGGCCTATTTAGCTTTTTATTAGGGTGCAGGGTGTAGCCAGACTTTTTTGCAATTTTGGTAACTAAGTTAGCGCCGTAGTCAATATTGATTGAAATTTTCAAAGTCATGCACTTTCACGTCAAAATTTGAAAAACAATTTATAAAAAAAAATCTAATAGAGGAAATCCTAAATAAAAAATCCAAAATTTTCGCATTTTCCAGACACATCAGAACTTGCATGTAAATAATGTTATAAAATATATTAATTAAAATTGTAATTACAATATTAATATCACATTATTGCTTAACAAGTTTAGCGAAACAGAATTTTTTTTTAAGTTCACAGTTTTACAGGATAAGCAATTTCCGATAATTCAAAAAGCAAGTAGTAGTAGTAGTTAATTTTTGGGTTGGCCAAAGCCGGACAACTAGGCCATTTCTGGCCCTTTTTGTCACCCCAGGCAATCCCAGCCATTTACTAATTTGAGTCCTCCTTGAACCTGCCCGTCCTTTCAATAAAGGTCAGGATATTGGCCCAGGGGAGATCTCTTAGTTCCTCTTGGTTGCAAGCAAACTATTTTATAAAATTTCAAAGGAGTAGAGAAAACCTCTAAACTATAACTTATCTTGTTTAGCGCCGCAGGCAAAAATGTTTAGAAATCTTATTTTTTTCCATTCCCAGACACCTCAGAATTTAAAATGTAAATAATCTTATAAAACTATTAATTAAAATTGTAGTATCACCATTGGTAATCAAGTTTAGCGCCGTAGGCGAAAATTTTTACAGTTTACAGTCTTCAGGAAAAACAATTTCTAAGAATTCGAAAACCAAATTATTAATTTTCAAATAAGTAGGTGAAACCTCTTAAAAGACAACTTATTATCCTCAGCGCCGCAGGCGAAATTTTTTAGAAATCTTAAGGTTTTGCATTTCCCAGACACCTCAAAATTTGACATGTAAATAATTTTACAAAATCTATTAATTAAAATTGTAATATCACATTATTGCTTATCAGGAAAAGTTTAAGATTTTATAGTTTTTCCGGAGAAAATTATTTTATAAAACTTCAAATGGGTAGGTAAAAACCTCTTAAAATACTACTGATCATGTTTAACACCGCAGGCGAAAATCTTTAGAAATATTGATGCTTCACATTTTCCAGTTTGATGGATCATATTATTTTGTAAAATCTATTAACGAAAATCGAGATATTAGCGCCGCAGGCGACTTTTTTTGAAAACCTAACAAGCAAAATAGTTAAGAAGTCATTTTAAAAACATTAAATTTGAGGGCTAGGGGGGCTGTTATTGTTATTTTATCCAACAAAGATATTTCCAAAACAGAGTAAAGCTTATAACAATATTATATTATTAAATTCCCTAACTTTTTATAAAAACATTTAGATATTTTTATCGTCTTATGTTGGCAACAAGAAAATACAGGATATAGCTGTAGTCTATCTTTAGAACGTTTCTAAAAGCGTCATTCCAGCTTCTGTGAAACCCGCACTTACTCTCCTAAATTGGCCAAATGCTATCGCTACAACCGCTGCACATCTCGTTTATAGAAAGCTGTTACAGCCAAGCTGGCTTTAATTTGTCAACGATGATATAGTGAGATAGACTTTGTAGCTACTTGTGCTACTTGGGATATCTTCGGAGTCCCAGGTATTTAATTTAGGTACGCCACTGTTTATATTAGATAGTAGATGACTGGATTAGGGTTATTTATATTAAAAAACGTTTTTTTACTAAAACTGCCGACGTTTCGTTGGCTTTATTCCAACTTCTTCAAAAGGCACACTACAAGAAATGTAACAATTATGTTTTAGCTTTTTAACAATTTAAAGAGCCAGAAAGAAAACAATATAAGTTTAAAAATTCGTTAATAAAATATGACTTGAAATTTCTTATCTACATATGTTTGTTTATTTTCTTGTATTTCGAATACCCATTATGTATTATATATTTATTATTTCAATCCTTAATTGTTATATTTTAACGAAGAACACGTAACTTAATGTAAGTACTATATTTTTTACCTTTTTATTGCTTATGCTGATGATAATTCCACGTTAAAATAAATATTTGTTCTTATACGAGGTTTTATTAAATTAAACCATATTTTAAATGTTTTTATTTTTATGTTTAGATTATAATGCATAGTTTAATATAATTAATCAATGCCTTTTTTGTCTGCAAAACAATTTTAAACATGTTTTTATTATATATAAAAAAAATCATATTTTATTATTTTATTAACGAATTTTTAAACTTATATTGTTTTCTTTCTGGCTCTTTGAATTGTTAAAAGGTTAAAACATAATTGTTACATTTCTTGTAGTGTGCCTTTTGAAGAAGTTGGAATAAAGCCAACGAAACGTCGGCAGTTTTAGTAAAAAAACGTTTTTTAATATAAATAACCATAATCCAGCCATCTACTATCTAATATTATTGTTGGGTTACCAAACCAAGCTTAAACTGTTTATATTATTTTGTTTTATTTCAGACAAATTCGTGTCCATTATGTAGACATGAGTTGCCTACAGATGATGAAGACTATGAAGCTTACCGTAAAGAAAAAGTTAGGGCGAAAGCAAGGGAAGCTGAAATAGAAGTTCTGCATGATTCCATGTTCTCCTAGATGTATGATGGGTCCAATTTATTATATGTATATTATTTATGGTGATAGGTTATTTCAATTTTATTTATTAATATTGGCCAGATTTTGGTGTTTGTATATTAATTGGGAATGATCAACTATTATAATAGTTGATTATTCCCGATTAATATATTATTATTATTACCACAGCCCGGATCGAAATAGCCATTTACCGGGGGCATGCAAAAATTAGTATTAAAAAAACTCTTTTTTTAAAGTAAACAGACACTTTAAACTATTGTTCACCAATGGAAATGTCATGTCGACGCTGTTAATACTCAGTGAGTCACTTGGTCATGGTTCGTGAGTCATGGAGAATGACTTTTATTTGAAAATTTTTCCCTTTTCAAAAAACGAATAATTAATAAAAAAACACAATATTTTTGTATTAACTATTCGTTTTTTGAAAACCAATTTCAAAAAAAAAATTCAGTCCCACTCCATGAGTCATGGACCATGACCAAGTGACTGAGTATTAACAGCGTCGACATGACATTCCGCTTGGTGAACAATAGTTTAAAGTGTCTGTTTACTTAAAAAAGAGTTTTTTAACATTCTAATTTTTGCAAATAGCTACTTCGATCCGGGCTATAATTATTATACAACGCGTTATTCCTGGGAATAAATATTTGGTCCAACTGTCGAATACCTTAAATATTATTCCGTAGCTCTATTCTACGAAGAATTGAGATAATTTTAGGACAAATTTTGAAAATATCTATAGGGCCAAAAGTAATTTTTTTTACAAGCCGCAGCCGAGTAACAAAAGCACTCGATGTGCAATGAAATTATTTTCTCACGACCTAGTTAGTACCCTAGTGGAAAATAACGTTAGAACGACTTAAGCTAGCGTTAGATGAATGTGGTTTGAATGTTAGATGCCTAACGTTAGGTCTAACGTTAGAAAAACGTTTAACCAACGTTAGTAGTTTTAACAAACTTAGATAAACGTTATTCTAAAGTTAGGCAATTAACGTTAGAAATTCTAACGTTAGAAATCGGGACATTCCCAGACAGCACAAAGATGACTTAAAGAGATCTTAAAGATGTCGTAGCTCGTCATTCAAGACGTCTGAAAAACGTCGGTTTTCACCGTATATGCATCTTAAAGACGTCTTAACGACGTCGTATGTTACAAAAGGTAACGTCTTTAAGACATCTTTTTAAAGACGCCTTACTGGCGCCTTGCGCAGGCGACTTTACAACATAATACCCCCTCCCATTTACGTTGCTAGGTACGGTCGTATTGATATAAAAAGCGTAATAAGAATTAGAATGACAGGTAATTTGTTTGTCAAAAAAAGATCTTAAAAAAATGTATTTTTTCTTTATTTTTTTTTATTTATTTTTTTTCAGTTTTTTTTTGAAAATTTCTTTTTTAATTTTTTTTAAATTTTTTTCGTTTTTCAAAAAAAGATCTTTAAGAAAATGGTAATTTTTTTAATAGTTGAATGTGGTTAATTTATTTTTAGCGATGAGTATCAAAGTTAAGACGTCTTGTACCGATACTTAAAAGACATCTTATAGACATCATAATCAGATATCTTTTAAACATCCTTAAAAAGAAGTCCATAAGATATCCTTTTTATGTCTTTAGGCGTCCAGACATAATTAAGATCTAAAAAAGACGTCTTTAAGATATCATGTGCTGTCTGGGTTTATACATCAAATACTCGTTAGAAAAAACGTTTATCTAACATTAAATTTCTACTAGGGTAGTTAGCGCCTATTTCCCACCCGTTGCCTATGGCAACGGTTGGGAAGTGTGGATCAGCTGATTTTACATATCTATTGTCAGAAAATTAGTAAACATCAAACATAACCTCAAATTTACAAACTAATTTTAAGATAATTTTTCCGTTTTTTTATGTTTAGGTGTTAGGTCGTAGAAAAAATAGTATACCCACCTCGACGCAAACAAGTGCTTTTTTTACTAGGCTGCGCCTCGTAAAAAAATATTACTCCCGTGTACTAAAAACTAGGTTTGCATACTCGGTGCGTAATATACTAAATTTTTTTTTAATACTTTTAATCATTTAACGAACCGAAATCTACCATTTTGGATATTGTTTTAAAGTTATGTTTAATCGGGATTTAATAAAAATGCATGAAAATGCGAATCAGACCAAATTTTTGCACATTTCAACGTCAGATGGTTTAAATTGAAAAATTTTAAATTATTATTGATTTTTGTTTAAAATAAATAAAATAAAAAATAATTTTTTTTTTCTAATAGATATTTGAAAAGTTTACCTTTTTTATTATTAGGGGTTGTTATACCTAACGCACATAGTACTACTAATTTTTCAGTAAATAAAAACGGTTTGTTTTTTCAGCCAAAACTTTTTTGATAGGCAAAAGCAAAGTCTGTGGCAAACGATCGTAACAAAGGCGTGTTCTGGTTTGCGATTGCATCTTTGAAATCATAGTTTACAACCACAATCAAAACTGAGAAACGTAGAAAGTGGTCGCGGTTTGAGGTTATGAATTATTTGTTAAATTACTATTTTTTAGATTAAAAATATTATATAAATATCTTCTTTGGTTATTGCTGGTTTCCGGCTTAATAGTTTATTTTTATTTTACTCTGAACAGTATAAATTAAAAACATGGGAAAGTCAGGGAATTGAAAGGGGTCATCTGTAAAACCTGGAATTTGGCTACTTTTTGCCTTAAATATAGGGAAAATATTAAAGATCTTTAAAAACAGGGAATTTTGGCTAAAAAGGGTTAATTACTTTTTTATTTTATTTATTAAATTTCGTATTTTGTAATTTGTGAGGTAATTTGTGTACTGCATACTCAAGTGGACCATAGACCTTTAAATTCATAAGAATTTTGGCCTGCGGCGCTAGATCTTTCTTACATTTTGATGTAATTTGGAATTGTGAAACTTTTTTAAAATATTAAAATAAAAGTTTGTAAAAAAAATGCCAGTGGCGCTAGGGCTTTCTTACGTTTTTTTTTTTATTATGAATTACGATAACATAAAAAATATTTACTTTTTCTGGATATTTTTTTCTGGTCCTCTGGGTGGTAATTAGCCTAACCAAGTGTTTAGCAGCGATTGAAATATTGAAATATTAGTTGTAAGTAGTACCACAAGAAATTGCACAAAACCAAAGAAAAGTTAAAAATGGAACTAAGCTCAAGTCCACGACCACAAACCACGCACAACCATTTTTTTGAGAACCATAAACTTCTTTTTGTGTTGAGGACAGTCGTAATGTGAGTAGAAACAGACAGAGCCGGGCTGGCGGAGCTCGAAAGACCGCCTATATAGCCCACAATATCCCGAAAGGTATATCCTGAGGATATACTGCCCGTATATCCCAAGAATATACGGTATTTCCTTCGTACATCCCAGGGACGTCCCGTGGATGTCCTTTCGGGATATCCTACGATGGCCTTTCCTTCATTTAAATTTACCGCGTTTTTTGTGACTTTAATGGCGGATGTCGGTGTTTGTGGTCTGTTTATGTGTGTAAGTTTTTTCCACAATTATTAGTAAATATTTATATTGTTTTCCTTCACTGGACCATTGGTATTACCCCTCCCGGGGGTAACTTTTTTGTTTGTGGGATGATTACTTTCAAAATTGGTAGAATTGATCCTTATAATAAAAGTAATTTTTACCTTAATCAGAATTTTCTTTCAGCTTTTTTCGATTTTTTTTAAGTTTAACCCGCCATAACTTTTTTTGTTTTTGGGGGATTACTTTCAAAAACAATATATCTTTTCTACAAAAAACATGACTTCGGATAGACAGACGGACATTTAAAAAAAAAGTTGCTTATTTTTTCATGAAACAAATTTATATCCAAGAATTTTTTGTCTGACGATTTTTGAAAACTCGACACTACCGTATAATTCTAGCGCAGGCGCTGTGAATAATATAATAAACAGACCAGAAACTTTTATTATAATAGTTTCTTTATAGTAGTTATCTAGGGTATTTCGAAAAAATACGTTTTTTGAAATTTCTCCCTCATGTCGTGAAAAATACTATAAAAAAAGTTGGTGCCAAATTTCAGCTAAAAAAAAATGGAGTTAGGGTCCGCCACACTCCATTTGAAAATTGCAAAAAAAAATAAAATTATAATTTTTTTTAATCAAATATATCTGTTATGCCATATCGTGCAAAATACAAAAAAAATATATGAATCTGTGCCAAATTTCAGCTGAAACAATATAAAAAAATAACTGTTTTATCGAAAACAAGATTCTGTGCCAAATTTTAAGTTGAAATTAAGAACATAAGTCCAAACTTAAAAAAAGTGTTTTTTTTTAAATGCCATAATCTAGAACTGGATCGGATGTCCGGACTTTTTCTTTTTTTGTGCCAATGAAAAAACTTAAAATATAATTTATGGCTGTAAAGAGAACCTATAAAAACACAAAAAGTAGTTTAACAATTTTATTTTATAAAAACATGGACCACTTACACAACACAATTGATCATTATTTACAGTATTAAGAAACAAATTTCAGCTCAAAATGATGTTAACACGCTCAGAATTAGTTGTTTTGTATATTTTTTTTTATGTATTTTTAGTAAGCATTACAATAAACCATCTAAATAATTTGATCGATTACAATTTATTTAAAATATTTGTTAAAAAACAAAAATAAGTCATTTTGTCAAATTTTACCCAATCTGACAACGTTGAAGTGCTCTGGATTATTTTTTGTATTTTTGGGTATTTTTAATACCCAATATCTCCTGAACAATTAAATTTGTGTATATTTTTTTTAAACAGATAAGCACATCGGCTAAGTTTCAGCTTAATAATATTAATACTGTAATATTTTTTTACGTATTTATATGCTTATTAAAATTAAAAATTAAGATAACATTATTTAAAGATAAAATTATCAGACATACAAAAAAAAACAATTCTGAGGGTTTTAATGTTATAATATTTACCTGAAAGGCTAAATTAGTAATTAACAATCAATAAAATAATTTAAAAATATTAAAAATGTATAATAACACAGGACCACAATTTTTTTTTGTCGGTTGACGTGTATCAGAAATGGTTTTTAGATGTATTTTTGGTCGCTGAACACGAATCCGTCGTCCGTTTTGGCCCATTACATCAGGCTTTGTTTTTCAGTACAAAAAAAAACAATTTTTTTTTCTTGGAAAATTTTCTTTCGTTCATATTTTCCAAAATATTAACCTATGATTGTAATTTTGGAATCATCGCGTCGAGATCTGTCGACATGATTTAAAAAAAAATCTGACAATATTATTCGAAATACCATATTATGGTCAAAATCGTTAAATTTCGGTCATCGTCTGGATTAAAAAAAAAATCATGTCGATAGATCTTGACGCACTGATTCCAAAAATATAGACATATAATACCTTCAGATTAATATTTTGGAAAATATGATCGAAATAAAATTTTCGAAAGGAAAAAATAATTGATTTTTCCAATTTAAAAAAAAAAATCCTGATGCGTCTAAAAGGACGACGAATTCGTGTTCAGCCACCAAAATTACACCTTGAAAACCATTTCTGATCACCGTCAACCGACAGAAAAAAATTGTGGTCCTGTGTAATTATAGTGTTAAATCCAGCAAATAAATACAAAAATCGTTTTGCGGCAGGGGATACCGGATTGTATAAGAGTAATTTGGATGTCCGTAAATAGTTATGAAAGAAAACAATGGGCTGAAATTTAGGGGTTAATTTTCTCGTCGGAGGTACAGCCAGATGGGTATCAAAGAAAAAAATAAAAGTATTTTTTGGAACAGGCTAGTGTCAATGGACTTTATTTATCATGTTTTCAGACTGTGAAATCAATTTTCTTCACCTATAGCAATAATAATTTTTTCTCTCCTAGTAGGAGTAAATTTTATAAACAATTGATTTCTGTCACTTTAGATGTTTCAGTTCTTTGTGCAATTTTTACTAATTAAACCCTTTAAATAACTTTTTATTTATTAAATATAATTAATTATAGGTATTACCAATTAATACAATCAATAATTAGCTAAATATTATGAAAAAAAAAAATAAAAAAAACTATATTTTTAAACGTCAGTTCAAAGTATTTATTTAAGCAAATGTCATTGATCAAGGCTACTTAAATTTTATGAAAATTTCAAGAAATATAATTTCTGTTATTAATTTATTTTATTATTTGAATACAAATAGTTAAATAGTGCTAGTAGTGAAAAAACTAATATATAAACTACGGTAGAGAAGACTATTATAGCCTCGCACTCTTAAATCCCTCGCTGCTACGCTCGGCTATAAAAAATTTCTTCTCTGCCTTGGTATATAATTACTATTTTAATTGTATATAAAAAAAGCAAATTATAATATTATAAGCTGCATAGCTCTGAGAGATTAATTAAAAAAAAAAACTTAAAACTGCTCATCTGTTTTTTTTTAATTTTTGCGACATACATACTTCCTACATACATACTTCCGACATAAAAAATAAATCAAAATACTTAGATTAATATATCAATCTGTTTTGAGCAAACGAATTCAAATTTTAAAATAGACATTTATTAAATATAGTCTAGTACCTAATACTGTAGCACTAGTGCTACATAACTAATTTGTTCATACTTATTAGTTTAAAATAATAATTGTATATACATAAAAATATACATAAAAATTTTGACAGAAATAAATAAAATAAAATATTTTTCTTAAATACTAAAACTAAAATTATTACAACAGCCTTTATCACATATAAATAAAATATACTAAAGCACATCAAATATTAAACAGACAAACTGTTATATTATAATTTCTATATGTGAGTGGTCACACGAAATGGGACCTGAAGAGAAAGAATATGTTTGGATTATTATATACAGTGCGTGTCAAAAGTCCGCCCCTTTAAGTTTTGAACGGCTTAAGATATCAACTTGAAATTTACAACACACATAATTTTTTGGTACGTAATTGATGTTTAGGGTGTAAAATGGAGAGAGTGAGCATTTTTTTTTAAATGTGAAAATTCGACCTTATATCTTTAATTTTTTTCAACGTTTTTTTTTTGAGAATTTTCGTGCAAAAATCAAACAATTTTTGTTTAATGATTCATTTATGATAAAAAAAACGTAAATTATACTTTTAAACTAATTTTAAATTATATAAATGAAAATTTAAAAAAATATATAAAAAATCACGTTTTTTAACAAAAAAAAAATTGAAAATTCAAAACATTCCAATTTTAATTTGAAAAAATTAAAAATTAGTGATTAAAAAGAGAATTTAATAAGCTTAATTTTAAAATTAAAATAATGTATCACACGACCCGCTTCCCATTAAAAAAAATGTTTCTCCTTGCCCCCTGTCTCCACTGTGTCCCCTAAAAATATTTAATATATAGCAAAAATAATTTGGGTTTAAGTAATCCAAATTTCAAGTTGATATCTTAAATAGTTTAAAAGTTACAGAAAGGGGGGCGAACTAGACACGCATTTTATGTTTGCATTAAATTACCTATAGGCCCCCAAAATCCAAAACCCCATAAACTTTTTACCTTCAAGTACATTTTCGCGTGACCAGTGCAGCGTCGGACTGGACAGGTGAGATAGTGAGAAAAATCTCACGGAGCCACTTTGGGAGCCCCTCGCCGGAGGTAAGGACATCTTTAGTCTTTTTTTTAGGTGGTGGTGACCTTTTTTTAGAGTTTTTGAAAGGAAAAAAAAAAGATTTCAGTCGGAAAATTTTACTTTTAATATTAACTGCGGGCCCCTGAAGGGTTACAAATCTCACTAGTCTCGCGCTGCCCAGTTCGACACAGAACCAGTGGTCAGTGGCCACGGGCCACTCACATTTAAATGAAATTTCTTTTTTTAGGTCCTTTTTATCACAGCTATTATACAAAACTTTTAGGGCCAGCGGAAAGGCTGGGCGCCAAATTGATACTTGTTTAGGTCGGTTTTGGGGGGTTATGGTTTTTTTTTTGCTAAGAGACCAAACTGCTCAATTTTTTTTTTTTTTAAGGTGAGGAGTTTACGGGGCGCCAAACTGGTTGTTTTTTTTTTAGGAGACGACTTTTTTACTCGTCAACTTCTATTGTGGGAATGGCAAATCAGGGTTTTTTAATTTAAATTAATTGCAGTTGAATAAACAATGAGCTTGTAAGTTGGTTCTTTAACAGCAAATTTTACTTTTTCAGTTGATGTTTTTTAAGCTAGTTATTCCCAAAACACCCAGTATAACGCTTAGTAATCAATAATATTTTGGTCATAAATAGTTCGTTGTTTAGGAATGTTTATGTACAAACTGTTTCCTTATACAGTGCCCGCCATAAAGTCTGCACCATATGGAAAAGTTTTTTATTATAATAGTTACGGAGATAATTCTTAGGCAATACTTTTTGTGACACACGGGATAGTACTATACATTTAACCTTATCTACTAAAATCATAAAGATGGAATACTATTTTTGTACCAAGGGAATAATTAATTTTTAGTTGCCTGGTGTTCGGTTCCAGAGTAAACATTTTTTTGTGAAATACATACAGTTGATTTCAACAAAACTGGAAAAGTGGGGTTAAGTAAAATTTCATGTTTTCCATAAAATTTAGTTGTGTGAATGTGGATTATTTAAATGGGGTTATGCCTGTTTGAAAAATAAAGTTAGTTTAACCATGTCAAAAATCATATGTTATTCTATGCATTTGTGTTTAGTAACATTTTTTGACTTTGACATTGATGTGGCAATAACAATATTGACACTAAATTTATTAACAAGTAAACAAATATTTGTCAAATGAAAGATAAACTCCGCGCATTATCTATCTGAGTTGATGGTCATTTGTTTCTTGTTATTTGGTTGGCAGAATATATTTAGTTCCTTATGTAAGGTTTTCATCTTGTTTAAAATTTATTGTCAATCAAGACATTATTTTGACATTTATAAAAAAATCCAAATAATTTGCTTTAGCAAGAAGAAATCAAAGCAATCTATAAACATTTTGTTTAAATGAAGTAATATAATGCAGTGCTCTATAAATTTTTGAAGTAAACACTATAACAGAGAATTTTTTGGTTAAAATAATGCTGGTGGGTAATTTTATTCAGGTAATGTTAAATTTAAGTTTATAATAGCACTTTATGAACAAAAACTTACTTTTATTATAATTTTGAACAAAATTTTACTTTTTAAACAGATTTTGTTATTATTTGTAAGACGTAAAATGACAGTCAATTTAACCTAAATGTTAAAAATTATCAAAAGCACAATGAGCTACAAAAATATTACTAAAAGTCATTTTTAAACCACTAATCATGGCTTCCTTGATCCAATTTGTTACTCAGATAGATAATGCGCCGAGTATAGTTCAAAATGTAATTTTTTTTTATAACCCCACTTTTCCAGTTTTGTTGAAATAAACTGTACATTTAGATTAGGGACATTAGGCTTCACAAAAACATTAAACTTGTGTGACGTTTAATGTCATTATATATAATAGGGTCCCTAATTTAGATAGACATTCCTGTAATTTATTTTTCTCACTAAAAGTTTAGCATAAAATATAAAGTTTAAATATGACGTATACATTCCCAAGTAACATAGTAGCTATAAAGCATCTATTAACGCTCTTTCGCAGCAAAATAACAGCCATACGGCTCTAATTTTGCTACAGAGCGGTAAGAGATACTTTATAGCTATTGTGTATAATTTTTATTATAGTCTTAAATGTCATGAACAAATCCTTATTTTACCCACTTTTTTTAATAATGAAATAAATATTTAAAATAAAGGAAAGTAAAAATTTTTGGAAACATAATATTATAATGATTGCTTCATAAATATGGTATGTTTAGACCTCATGTGAGATCTTAGGGTGTCAATGCGACTGTACGTTGCTGGACAATAAGGACAAAAAGACCTCTGAGGTGTATGGGAATGGAAGTGGTGCCATCTGTTGGAGACCTCTTTGCTGCACGCCTTACATTTCCATAGCAGAACGTTGGAGGTGGATGGTTTAAACATTTCTATGTAGGACAATGACCCTCCATTATGATCTAATAAAAAAAAAACAAGAAATGGTTTAAAAAAATAGCCTTAGAAATAATATTACCTAAAAAAAATATTGAAAAACATACTCATCTGTAGAGCCAAGTACTAAAGGATAAATTGATTATTTGAGGACATTTCTTTCATGGCAAAAATACTGATTGACTAAAATTTTCAGGTTCTCACTGTATCGATAAAGTCAAATCCACAGCTATTCTGACTGACTTCATCAAAAAATATCCAGCAAACATTGGTTCATTGACCGCCCGTTGGCCAAACATTGGCGTGCCAATGTTTCCTACATTGGACCAATGTTGGTCTACGGTGGTCTACGAACGAATGTTCAATGTGTAACATTATTTTTGAAATTCATCTAAAAAGCCAAATGGTAAAACATTATGGTACCATGCATGGTGGATGGTTATTGGCTGCAATAGCATACTATTAATAATTTCATGTTATAAAAAATACGACGGAATTTAGGTACTATTTTGTGATGATGTTAGTCCGTATAACTGTAAATTTGAGTCCATATTTATTTTATTATTAGATATATTTAGCACTAACGCCCATATTTACCTACCAAGTGCTGTTAAACTTTCCAGGCGGATGAAGTTTGTGTGACCAATCATATTATGACAGCTCCCTGCTGGCCTTAACAATATTTTAATAACAGTAACTGAGAAATGGATGATTAAACGCGTAATTATCCTAATTCATCGATTGCTCATAGCTTGATTTTTATTTATTTAAGAGTAATAAACCTGTAATTAAAACTGTTTTCAAATGGCCAAGGTATTTATCTTATTCCAGAAAACCAGTTTGAGGGTCTAGTAGACATCAATTATTTGCAACTTTGCAAAAATATTTGAATCTATTTTGTACAGTCACATATATAATCAGATAGACAAAACTTACTCCTTACCAGCACGGTTTCATGCAAAACAGAAGTACTCTTTCCAACTTAGTCGTCTTCAAGCAATTTTTATCGCAGGCTATAAACAACAAACAACAAGTTGATGTTATAAGCACAGATTTTCAAAAAGCCTTTGATCAAATAGATCCTTACGTAATTCTGCAAAAACTAGAATCCTTTGGCTTTTATAGAAGTTTCATTATATTTTTTTACATGTTTTATCGAAAACTTATAGTTTTTTATAACGGTTATTTCTCTTTTGCTTTTGTTCCTACATCAGGTGTGTTCCAATTTGGGGCCCCTATTTTTCCTTATTTTTATAAACGACTTGCCTGGATATATAGACTGCGATAAACTTCTGTTTGCTGACGACTTTAAATTTTACGTAATCATTAACACCATTAATGACTGTATATTTTTGCAAAATCAAATTAATAACTTGGCTAAATGGTGTGAACGCAATACATTAAACCTTAATATTAAAAAGTGCAAGTATATATTCTTTACAACTAAGCTTAATATTACTGACTTTCAATACAGCACTAATGGTGTTAACTTGGAGAGATGTAATGAAATGAAGGACCTTGGAGTAACTTTTGATCCCTCACTATCCTTTTCTAAACATATAACGCAAGTATTCTCTTCTGCCTCAAGAATGTTGGGATTCATCATACGTAATTCTAAATCTTTTAATAATACTCCAAGTCTGAAATCGCTATTTTTTGCTTATGTTAGGTCGAAACTGGAATATGCTTCTCTTGTTTGGTACCCTATTTATAATGTTCACATTTCTTTGATGCTTTAAAAGCTGTTAATCGTCAGTTTCTAAAAATTTTATTTTATAAACGTGAGGGTTCCTATCCCGAGCAAGGATATGATCACTGTGTTACTTAATAGATTTAATATACTTTCTCTCTACACACGAAGAGTAAACTTTTCTCTTAGCTTTCTTTACGTTTCTACACAATCAAGTGGACTGTGCAGACCTACTTGATCAAATAAACTTTAAAATTCCTAGATTAGTATCACGTCATGAAGAAACATTTATATGCAACTTTAGTCGAACCAACGTCTTACTTAAATCACCTTTAAATATCATGTGTAGCAATTATAATAATTTAAGTAACTCATCTGATATTAATATTTGTTCTTTAAATTTAATTCTATACACAGAAAATCTATGAAGTAGATTACATAGCGTATACTTTAGTTAATATTGTGTATATATATATATATATTTATATTTTTTTTTTGCCCTGTAAATGGATTAATCTGTTGGGTTAATAAAGATTATTATCATATATAGTATACCCCTTGCACCCTCCCATCACATTTTTCAAATAGCAACCTACCCCTTGTAAGACATCGTTGAAAAGGTTATTTAATAAGCTTTCTAACGGTGTTTGAAAAAAAAGCTTTGTCCCTGAGTGTTTCTGGCAAAATTTGGCGCCCCTACCAAAACAAAAACAAAAAATGAAAAAAAGCAAAAAAGCTTTTGATTTTAATTTTGCCAATTTTGAAACTAATACAGGGGGTCATTTATTGGTAGTTTAGAAAAGAATTTCAATTGTGGCTGTACATACACATTTTATTGAAACATTATTACATATAATAGTTTATGTAAATAAATAAAATTAAATATTTTGGAATACATACCCTGATTATGATATATCTTTTTATAATATACAAATTGTTCTAGTCTTTACAAAAAACTATTTTATTTTATATTATTCACCATAAAAAACTAGATGATAAAAAACTCTTACTACTAAGAAGTCGGTTATTATATGCCTGCCGAATCAAAAATTGTGAATTTTTCGGATTTATCTGAGTAAACTGCCCGTTGTACGTATGTACATGTATGATCGCAAAAAACTGGGGTGCCAAATCGAAATTATCATATTTTCTTGGGGTTTTAGGACAAAAAAATTAAAAATTTTAGAACAAATTAAGGACAACAAATGTTAGGGTTTTTTAAGACAAAACAAAAAGTATTTTAGTACACGTATACGAAGCCCTAATTATGGGCGACTTGCACAAAGTTTAAAAGTTGATGCGGCCCTTAATTAAGAAAAAAGAATATTTTTTATAGCAAATAAAAAAAAATCTATTAAGCTATAGGCGGTGTCACATCTCCCACAAAATTGCTCAGTCAGCATTTTCAATGAGTCGGAAAATCTTCAACAATTTAAAAACTTTTAATATGTATTATTTTTTCTATTTCCCCTACCCCACCAAGAGGTCAGCATTTTTAATTCAAGCCCAATTTTTTACTTTTAAAACTAGTAATTATAGAGTAGGCGACGCATTGAGTCTGGTCAGAAAAGCTTATTCCAACACGAGTTATTGCAAAATATTGAATATAGGGGCTCATTTCTGCCTAAGGCGACATTTTCTCTTCACTACTAACCATGTTAAAATATCCCATTATTCAGTTTAACCCTTACAAGCATGGTGATAAGTATACTTACCACCTAGATCATTATCATTTTTTCCATTTTTTAAGTAATTTATTTGTTTTGTTTTTAGTAAATTTACAATAATAACAGGTCAGAGAATCAAAAAATATATAAATCACGTCAAGCTTGATAAAACTAAATACAGAAAATTTGCATCAAAGACTGCTTCTTCATGCAAAGTTTGATAAAATTTTATATGCACATCTTTCGAGAAACTTAAAATTTGGCATGCAGGTATGTTACTAAAAGTTCTCGCTCGGGATTGTTTTTGGTGAACATTGGGATGGGGCAAATGGGGAAAAACGACCCCAAAAACCCATATACACCAATTTTTATTACAATCAGACTTAATTTTACGAATTCGGTCAGCCATATTGGATCCGCCATTTTTAATTTTGAAAATATAATAACAGATTCGTGATTAGCGAAACCCGAAAAATACGTGCTTTAAAGGGTTGTCCCTTAATTGATCGGAAGTCCTTAACATTTTGGATATTTTGAAAATAAAACCTTTGCGGTCGGACATCCCAGCACACAATTTGAGGGTGTGCTCAAATAAATCGAAAAAATTTAAATTTCTGGCCCCGTATAACCTACTCCTATTAGTGACTACTAAATTTTGGCATAAGATATTGACATAAAATTTTACGTATTAATTTCGTTTTATAAGTTTAAATATTATAAAGCTTTTAAAAACGAGAAGGACTTATTTTCAATAGATTTATTTTTATTAGTATGTTACGCATATTTATTGGGGTGTAGCATACTATAACAATTTCGAAAAACTAAAATGATTGGGGTGCCATTTTGTTTTTTTTTTACCTTAAAAAAAAACGTGTAAAGTTACACAACAATCAGAAAAGAAATTGATGCTCCGCAAGGCCAAAACAAGGTAAAACTTTCAAAATAGACGTATCAAAAAAATTATGTAAAAAAAATCACTTTCGGCGTACCATGTTTGTTAGGGTCACTCGAACAGTTGTTACGTTGTCTAGTGTCTTGGTGGTTAGCCGTTTGGGTTTCTGGTAGTCTCCGCCTAAAAAGCCCAAACCAACCAACCACCAAAACACACAAAGTATACAAAGCAGCAACCGATCGAGTGACCCTAGTTTTTGTAGGGTACTAATAAAAATACCCTAGTAGAAATTTAACGTTAGATAAACGTTTTTTCTAACGCGTATTTAACGTTAGATTTTCTAACGTTATTTATTTATTTAGCTTATGACTTTACATACACAATATAAACTTTAAATAGCAACAGTATACATATTTAAAAGAAAACATAGAAAAATAAGAAAAAAAAAGAAACAGTACCTATATCAGAGATATTTGTCATACAGGTAGTTTTTACAGTTAGAATAACGTTTATCTAACGTTTGGTATTACTTCTAACGATAAATAAACGTTATTCTAACGTTAGATCCTAACGTTAGGCATCTAACATTCAAACCACATTCATCTAACGTTAGGTCAAGTCGTTATTTTTCACCAGGGTACTTAGGTACGAGTTGGTGGGTTCAAACTGGGTAATTTCACCCTTATATTGTGGTAAAAAAACTGTTTAAGCGGAATGTGGATTTGTGACATAGTGCATAAAATCACAAAATTCATTTTGTCCAAACTTGGTAAAATTTTAGCAAAAGTTGCAGTTAAAATACTTTTTACACTTAAAAAAAATGGTTCAAACCTACTGAAAATAATTCTTTTCTATTTTCTTAGCTTGTGGATAATTATTTAAACATTTACTAATATATACTATTTACAACTTTTATTAAATTATCTCACTCCTTTAGAAGAAATAAATCATTTTAAATGTTAACATACAGCATGAAACAAATTAAATTATACCTACTTAGTTTTAAATGAGCATTATAATTTATTTGTTTTTTTTCTTATCGCAATAAATGGCAGTAAAACATCTCTACCCTTAATTTATTTACTCTGTGGCATCTCTTCTATTCGACATCTCCACTTTAGTAAATAAAACTACTCTTTTACATCTCTCCTCTTTTACAATTTCTTAAGTTGTAAAAGATGTAACCTTAGACATAGATGTTTGCTCTGTAATATGTGTTCCCCTTTACTTCTGCTTTACTTGATTATGGACTTATGCCCATGAGAAAATATTGCCCGAGAAAATTAACCCACAAGGCTGGAGGCCAAGTGGGTTAATTTTAGAGAGGGCAATTTAGTTTACTCACGAGTAACATACAAAGTTTTATCCAATAAATAGATTCGAAATTCATATTTTTATTAAAAATTTTAATGACATTGACAAGAAAATAATTTGACAAGTGACAGTTGAGTGGGTAAGATAAGTGATTATCCGATCTATAAAGTAAAAGCCACGCGTGGGTTATTGAGTTTATTTGTTTAAAATAGAGCTAGTAATTATCTTATTATCTGTATGTATTGGATAAAGTTTTTTTTTAACTTTTAACCGCCACCTACTGGTATCACATCGGTGTCACTTACCGATGATATCGACATTGCAAAATTTTCAGGATAGCGTTTTTAAACCTTTAAAAAGGTTAATTTTGAAACTGCAGTTGATGTCAAATTAACAACTAAATTAATTTTTCGGCGAGGGACTTTTATTATTAAGTCTATAATCGACTACATATACTGTCCCTGCAAATAACCTTGTCCATGCAAAAAAATGCGGCCTTAGTCTAAAACTGCAATGCGGCTCAGACAATTCATTATCCTAAAATGAATTAGAAGCGATAATGCGTACATTATTTTGATGGTGGACCATAAAGCTCTGTGGCGCGTGACGGTTTTTCCGTTTCTCTCCCTTATCCAACTAGTCATGTCATGTCACGGACATGCCTATTACATTACTGCATGCCCTTATCCCACTAGTCACGTCATTTCATGGTCATTACTACATGTAGTAATGTAGACCTTTAAAAGAGTAGAGATGTATAAGAGAAAATATATCCCAGAGTAAAGATGTCTGAGGGCAGAGTTGTAACAGAGGAGAGGTAAAAAAAAAACAAAATAGAGATGTCGAAGAGTAGAGATGCCGAAAAGTTAAAAAATATAGAGTAGTGATGTTATACTGCCAAATAAGTTGCAATTTTTTATGACTAGTAAATCCGTACAGTTGTTTATTTTGGCAAATTACCTTTGGCTAACTTATATGACTAGTAAATTAATTAATTATTAATATCAGTACACAAAACCTAACAAAACAATAAATTCCACTAAAATTAAGATTAGTTCCCTTGACTTAAAATAAACTTATGCTAAATTATAGATTATAAAGGTTTAATGTCTTAATAAACCAGACACTAAGGTGATCCCTGAAAAACTAATTTTAAGGGACGCCTCCAATATTTGTTTAAAATTGTCCAAAAATAATGTGTGCAAAATTTCAGGTCAATACCCCAACGTTAACATGTGCGCATCGATCGAAATAATTTTTTGACAATATATATTTTTTATGTTAAACATGTTTTGTTCGTTGCGTTTTTTCGGAGTACTGTTTGGCTTTTACACCATTAAAAATATTGTCTGGTGCCAGATACATTCACCATTATGAAGGCTTGATGCGGTATGCGTTAACGTTCAGCTATCGACCTGAAATTTGGTACATACAGTTTTTAGACAATTTGGAACAAAATTTACGTGGCGTCCCTTAAAGTCTATTTTTCTTTTAAGCACCACCCTACTACAACATAAAAAGTATGCTGGAATTGAATATAGTTTATATAATAATTGTGTGCACAAAAATATGTAATTTACATTATAAGAATATTGAAGATAGGAAAATAGCATATTCTTATTTTGAATATAGCAAAGCCACACAGCCACCCAAAAAAAAATTCATGTGCCAGAAACTAGACCAACGCATTTTTATATTTTCGGGGTCGCTGAAACCGAATCTGACCACAGAATTGCTCCATCAAGTCATCAGGTCACTTTTTTTCTACCCTTAAAACCATCTTAATTAAGAGAATTTTCGCACACTGTGTGGAAAAAATTTGTGACCTGATGGAGCAATTCTGAGGTCAGATTCGGCTTCGGTGGCCCCGAAAATATACTGTAATACAGCATTACAGTGGCTGAGGTCCTACCTTGCAGATAGAATGCAACAAGTTCAGATTACTGAAGATTTTATAAAATATTTGTCGTCTGTAAAATTTCTTGAGGTTGGGAACCTCAGGGTAGCATTCTGGGGCCCTTGCTGTTCATCATCTTTGTAAATGATCTACATGTGACCCTACGCAATACAAATCAAACCCTCACAAGTTTTGCTGATGATTCCAACTTTCTGGTAAAATCAAACAATATCCAATCTTTAATAAGTGAAACGGAATTGCTTATAAAAAATGTTAAAGATTGGCTTGAAAAAAATCAACTTATTTTAAATGAAGAAAAAACTAACTATATAATGTTCAAGTTACAAAACCAGCCAATTGGAACCATCAATATAAATATCAATATAAATAATTCCGAGAAAACGTTGGAAAATAATGTAATGTTCTTGGGTATTCACTTAGATGAACATCTAAACTGGGATACGCATGTGGATCATTTGCAGAGAAAGTTGAATAAGGTGGCATATTCCTTATTTGTGCTAAGGAGGTACCTAGATTTTGAAACGCTCAAGACCATTTACTTTTCTAACTTCCAAAGTCATTTGAGATACGGCATTATCTTCTGGGGTAAAACTAAGGAAATGGATTCGATACTTGTTTGCCAAAAACGAGCTATAAGGACAATATTAAATCTATCATACAGGGAAACTTGTAGGGGCGTTTTTAAATCAAACAGGTTACTTACGGCTGTGGGCTTGTACATATACGATGTAATTTTGTTCTCTCTTAAAAACCAATATTTATTTAAGGAAGCGGCTTCAAAATCGCAAAGAATTTTGGACTATAATATTCCAAAACATAGATTAACTTCTTTTGAAAAGAGCTCGTACTACTCTTCTATGAAATTCTTTAATGACCTACCAAGCGAATTAAAGAATTTAAGTAAAAATTTAAGGATTTTTAAGAGAAATCTGTTTGATCACATTTGTGAGATTGAACCTTATACAATAAGAGAATATGAAGATTTAAATCAGCAATTTAAGCACAATTAGACTGTCTAATTTTTAATTATTTTATTTTTTTTTTCTTACTATTCCTGACAATGTTTCTCTAAATATTTATTTTTTATGTGTAAGAAGTAGATTTTTTATTTGGAAATAAACGATATTATTATTATTATTATAAAAATGCGTTGGTCTAGTCTCTGGCACATGAGATTTTTTTTGGGTGACGGTGTTATTGAAATAAATATAACATTTATTTGCGCATATTATATGCATATATTATTATAAACCTATATTTAAATCAAGTATACCTTTTTGTATGTGAAGTTCCGTTCACTTATAAAATACCCTGTAGAAAATTCAGGAAGAATAAAAATAGACCCTATATCTAAATTAAAATATGCTGTATCGGGTCAAATGGATCTGTGACTCCCATAGTTTTTGGTTAATAATTAACTGAAAACAACCTTCAGTCTCTGAGATCTTCAAAGTTTTTTTTTTTGAAAAAAAATGCAAGCGATTTAGCACAAAAGTTCTTTTTTTTACTTTTAAAATAGGTCTCTTATATGTTTTGTCAAAACAAATGCCGATCGTTTTTCTTAAAAAAATTAAATAAAGTTAAAAAAAAGGTTGTTTTCAAGTTGGACTAAATGTTCCATACACTACCGGTGCACCGTGTGTTTTTAGACCCTGTCTACTAAGCATTATATTCATCCTATCCATTTTCTGTTAAGGTGCAAATTTTAACAAATTGACGTAACAGTATTTGCCAAAAAAAATTAAGGTATCTTTAAACGTATCCTTATGAATTTTATTCGACCATTTCACAAGTACAAATTATATTGATAATTTGCACAAGTGCCATTTTGACCTTGTTAAAACTTTTCTTAATATTATATAAAAAATATTTTACTTTAAGCTTAAATCAAAAGGTTTTTTTTTCTGGTAAAGGCGCCTTTTCACGGAGCAAGTTGTAAGCAAGTTTGACGCTATATATTGCAAGTTAAACAGTGCTGTCAACCAGACTATTTTGACGTATCTCTGCGTTTGTTGAGACATAACCTAGCATTTGTTTTTTAGTAAGACAGACCGGCCTATTATTAATAATAATAATTATTAAAATATACAGTTGCTACTATATTTGTAAAAAGAAATCGATTTGGTAACTTTTTTCCAAGTCCAAACGAAAATAACTATAAATCTTGCGTGAAAATCGTCGAAAAGTAGAACTTGTTCTAATAATTTGAAGGCTCGAAAATAGCATCAAAGTTGCCTAAAGGCATGCGCAGTAACTGAATCATTCTTGCAACAAAATTGCATAGCACCAAACTTGCGTACAAATTGCTCCGTGAAAAGGCGCCTTAAGGAAATTACTCCGTGAATTTTATGCGCTAGAATCGATTTTCAACGACTTGTACTATAGTTCTATTAATGGTGCAGGTCGGTTGCAAATCAACTTTACATTACTATATTTCAAAAACGATTTGACACAGACTTAAAATTCGGAACAAAAAAAAAATACCCAGACAGCACATAATAACCATTAGATACCCTTTAGACAGCCCTATATCCATTAAGCGTCCATTACATGATGGATATCTAATGTATATCCAGAGGATATACTAAACGTCCAGCATGATGGATCTCTAATGGATATCCAGTGGATATATGATATCTATAGGATATCTACTCAATCCAGGATATACTGGATATCCAGAAAGTATATCCCCTGGATATCTACTATTTATTATTGTGCTGTCTGGGTAGTAGAAAAAAATAGTTCCAAATTTCAGATCTCTATGCCAAAGCGTCCTTGAAATATCGTAGTGCAAGCAATCTACACCATTAATACGACTTTAAGGATATTCCTGTTAGTAATTTTTTATAATAATTACGGATAACAAAATGTAGTACATTAGAGATACTTTGTAATATTTTCTGGCAAATGACAGCAAGCATATTAAAATTATATCAAATAAACTAAAATACAAATGTGTACCCGTACCAGTAAAAGGTCCCAAGATGCCCGTTACAGATTTTCTACTCAGGTTCGAAATCATTTCAAATGTCTCTTTATTTTAAGCGACACCAGGGCCAGTGTTGCCAAATTTAGCATTTTTTTATTTCGACGCGCGTTTAAAAATTCAAATTTTTAATTTAAATTATTATAAAAAAAATATTAAAAAAACAGCTGTTAAACTCATTTTGCGTGTCGCTACTAATATCATTTATGGAAAGCCTTGTTTTATATAATTTATCTTGGGTCATTTACTAGTAAAATTACACAACTAACATTTTACTAACATGATTTTGGCATCTTCATTCCAAATTATGGCACATTTGTTATACTCTAAGAGCTGATGGCCATTTTCGTTTCATATGTTTGACTCGGTAAGCAAAAAATAGATGTTTAGGGTACCACATTCCTCCACCCTTTTGGGACTTCTAGCACCCAAAGGATACGGAACCAGAACCTGGAGATTTGGATATAGCTTGTACATAAAGTGATCAGTAACTGCCATGCCAAAATTTAAGAGGTGATTCTACATCCAAAAATATGAAAAAAAGATTCTATAAAGGGTGGTCCGGAAATGAGCCCTAAGGGAGCTACGGCCCCTCGAAGATGACATATTGAATGGGGCACAAATAAGAGCATTAATAAAATTTTAATGCTGCAGGGTGATTCTTCATTTAAAACTGAGAAAAAAAGTATTCTTCACCAAAACACCTAAATTTAATATTAAAGGAGTAATAAGCTTTTAAAAAGTAACGTTTTTGTTGGCACAAAAAGTTATTTCCTCTTAATTGCATTTTTTTTTAAAACGGTTGCTCCTACAGTGTTACACTATATGAAATTTTAATGTATTTTTACTCAAGAAATCTATATTTTTTACAAAAAATCTACACATAAAAAAGTTTGGGGCAAAAATGTGTTAAGCCTCACATATTTTGTCCGTCTAGGCACGCCTCTGGATAAATTCAAAAAAATAAATTCACATAAACTTATTGTCCTTATTAATACTAGTATACATGCAAAAGCTCGTCGCTCTAGATTGAGGGGTAGCAGAGTTATTAATTAAAAACCTTATTTTTATTACAATTTTAAAGGGCCGTATCTCCCTTAGGGATCATTTCCGTACCAAACTTTATAGGAACTTTTTTTTTATATTTTTTGATGTAAAATCACCTCTTAAATTTTGGCAGTTATTGATCACCCTGTATATAAAATACAGCCGGGAGTAAATAATGAAATGAAAATGCTCTCCGAATATTTCTTAAAGAAATGTTCTCAATAGTTATTTTTGCACTAAGGGTATTAGCAGTCAAGGAATCGGTTTTAGGGTAGAGACTTAATCGATACCTAAATCCGTTTCTGAGACTGCTAAGAAAAATATTACCCGAGATGCATACAATATTTTTTTCACTACCAACAATAAAATAATAATTATTATTATATCCTGGTTGCTAATTATATTTAATTCTTTTCATAGAAATGTACAATTCTGACGGCAAATTTTGCAGTTTTTTTAGTTTTGTGAAATATATTTGTTTTGTGTGTTTAGACTCTATCTGGCGGCGCGACGCGGCAGTATTAGCACCGTCGTACGACGCACAATACTCCTACTGGCCATGGAACTATTTACGGCTAACTTTGTTCAGAACAGCTTCAGTAACCGCGCCTGCGTGATATGTATCCGATTTTCTACCGATTAGAGGTTTTTATACGGAACAATTTCATGGGTTACGATTGTCATTTAAATGAAAATCACACGCTGAATTTTGACAAAATTGACACAAAATGTAATGTAATCGGGTATTATTAACGGTACTTGAAAACAATTGTTAAAAAAGCTCATGTGAGGGCTATAAGTTTTTAAGTGAGTTAAAAAAGCTAATGTCTTCACAATAATCATTTCATTTCATTTTTTGTACAAAAGACGCGCGATTTCTAAAATCATGAAAAAGTAACCCTTTGTTTTTGTTACAATTAAATAAAGGGCCTATATGAATAGCACAATCATTCTGCCAGAATGTTTCTTCAGTTTTTAAATTAGAAATAAATCTTTATAAACGAAATTAATCAATTTGGCAACAGCGCTGTTTATTAATTTCTAGCCAGTGGCGTACTCATTTTAGGAGTGTTTTCTTTAAAAAAAATCTGCTGCAAACGACTGCGTATATTTTTTATTTTAGTTTGGAAAAATGAAACTCTATATCTGAACAAGCCTGTATACCCAGCAACTATGTAAAATTAATTTATTTTTATCAAACCAGATATTAAAGTGGTAGTGAAAAATATATTTTATATACCTATCTATCTTGGTATTTGTTTTAGTAGCTAAAACAATAACTATTATTTTGTATTCTAAAAATATATATATAAATTAAATTTTAAACTTTTTAAAATTGAGGCATCAAAAATATTGAAACTGTTTGTTACATATTTAATTACTATTACTATCTTGACTATAGTGTTATTGCACTTAGGTATTATCATGAAAGTATTTACAACAATTTATTGGTGAGCAAAAACGTTATATATTAGTGTGTTTATTTTTTTGGTTTAGATTTGCATAATTTGACTAGCATGTAGTAAGTGAGGTTAGTAAAACATTTGTATTTTTATTGCAAAATGTGTCCTATTTTACACGCTTTTATTATGTATTTGGTTGAATTATGCCGTTATTAGAAAAATTAAAGTAAATAAAAATTACTCCAAGCGTCATAAATTCTGACTTAATATCATTAACAGTAA
The DNA here is from genome assembly GCA_958510825.1 of Brachypterus glaber. Taxonomy (NCBI): domain Eukaryota; kingdom Metazoa; phylum Arthropoda; class Insecta; order Coleoptera; family Kateretidae; genus Brachypterus; species Brachypterus glaber. Next base: position 35,334,816 of record OY294048.1, read on the forward strand.
ATATTATATATATTTAGACTAGCATGAATATTGCAAAAGACCATATTTTTAACATTTTATGCAAAAAGAAAAAATTTGGACTGCTTCACCAATCTAAATAATAGTTTTCTTTTTGCATAAAGAATTCCAATAAAATAAAAAGAATATGTATAAAATAAAACTACAAACTTAAAAATAAAAAAAAGAAATAACAAAATAAAAATAACAATATAGGCAAAATATCCGTTTTCTTCGCAGGTTAAATGGCAGATATAGTAGAAATAAAGTACGAAAAAATGTTAATATTTTGTTAAAATAAAAATGGTGTTTCTTTGGACTACGTATAACATAATTGCAAGTTAAAATTACCATATTCAAATATGATATACTCCTTGAGCAAATATAACCACTATTTTATGTCAAAAATTTTAATAAAGCTTAATAAGCTATATTAAATTGTAGCGGAAAGTGGATGAAGTTGTTATGTAACATTGTTTAAAGGAGACTAACGAGATTGGCCTGTATAGAGGAAGTGAGGAAGTGCACGAATAACAATAACAAAGAATGAGGATGCAAGAGGGAACATAGCCTAGTCAGTAAGTGACTGCGGAAAATCAGGTTCAGAGGGAATAAAGTCCTACTTTGCGGAACCAACTCCCGCCGCGTTCTAAGGGACACGTAAGGGGTATGGGCATGACCTATTGGGGCATACTGATAGGCGCTAAACACATTTATACAATTAATTGAAAATTTTGGTACATTTTTAAAAATGTGGAAATGCGTATATGTAATAATTTACTATTCCTTAAAACTACTTTTGTTTGATTAACGCAGTCCTCTAACCAAAGTGACTGATCGATTTCGTGCTTTTTAGCACTCTTCAGAGCCACATATCGGTAGAATGGAAAACTACGAAAATCAAATCTTTTCCACATATCTGTATGGGGTAGAAAAATTGTTGTAAGCAACAATAATAACAGCTAGCGACATCTGCTGCTAAAAGCAGAAATGAAATGCGCCGCAGGTAAAATTTTCGAGTTACAGTTGAAATACAAACATTTGTTGATTTTTGAGAATTTAACAAACATAAATCTATGAAAATAATTTGTGATATATTTTTGAAGTTATTTGTTTAATCGGGATTTAGCAGTAAAAAACACACGAAAGTGCGCCGCAGCCAAATTTTTTTTGCGCTTTTCGAGATCAAATGAAAAACTAGAAATGTTTGTTATTATTCCTTCCAACAGGCTTTTAGCAGAAAGAAACTTACAATAATGCCAAACCTGAAAACATTTTTGCGTTTTTAAGATCCAAAAAAAAAATTATATTTATATATTTTTGTAATATTTTTGATAAATGCTCACTGAGCATTGCTCAGACAATTGTACTTATTTTATACTGCACAAATCCAAATTTCCCAATGCACATTTAAATTTCCCACTGCACATTTTGTGTTTAACTGCACGTTAAAATAACCCCTGGAATAAAGGAGGTATTAAACCCTTCTATGATAATATCCAAAAAAATTTGAAAAAATGTTACATAATACTTCACTTCCGCTTCAATTATCTGTCAAGTTTTGTATAGCCTATACATATAGCCTATATGTAGGTATGGTACTTTCGGATATATTTTGCATTTTATAATAGGAGACCCAAATTGAGAATCGGACAAAATTAGCACTTACAACGTTTTGAATATGGCATTAAGTGGTAAATGAGCTAGTCTATATAAGAAAAACATATTATTTAGGAAAAAGTTACTACTCAGTCTCTTGAATAAACCATTCCATTATTAAATTTTGCTGGCACATCTTTTTAGGTTTTTGGAACATTTTATTGCTGGTAAAACTTTTATTTCTGGTAAAACTTTATTTATAATAAAAAAAAACCGTTACCGTTACGTACTATTTTTTAGCTATTTAAAAAACTTTTAAGGCAATTTTTGGCGTTTAACAATTAAGTAACATTTTCATTTTGTTATTTGGCCAATACATTTTCACGCCCTGATTAAATACCAATGACGTCATAACGTCAACAAGTTCGAAACTCAGTTTTAGATTAATCCTGAAGATGTCTCTAGTGCTGCTCAGTAAGAGACGAAACGTCGGAAACTGAAAATCCATTAACACGGTCTAAACTCGGAAGTGAAAGTTCTTTGTATCTTAGTGGCCGTGTATCAATCTAAAATGTTACTTTATAGTTAAACGCAAAAATTGCCTTAAGATTTCTTAAACAAAAAAAATATTGGGTAAAATACGGAAATTGAAGCCTAGGTTTAAATAAAAAGTCGGGTTCTAAAAGTTTTCTAGCAGTTCCTGCGATTCTTATATTTTAATGGAAAATATAATGTTCCAAAAACATAATGTGGTCGTTCAATATTTTCTAAAAACTCGATAATATTGAGCAACAGTCAGATGTTTTTTTATACAGTTAAATATATTCTATGAGGCGAAAAGTGGGTAAAATCTGCGCAGAAGGTAACCTTTTTTTAAATTACTTTTTTTTTAATAATACCTAAACATGTTTAACTACAGCCAGGCGATAATAGCATTACGCACTAGACTATAAATAGTTGGTATTTTTGTCCCGTAAGTCTAGAGTGGAAGCACCTATTGCAAGAGTGCTATGCAGTATTTACCGGAAAACTTTCGATGAAAAAAGTTATCCGAAAACTATACGAGATGTCAATTTTATTTACTGTATGACACCCATAGGTAAAATAACTTTTACATGCGAGAACTGCATTATAACATGAATTTTGCATTACATTTACTTGGAAAATTTATGGGAACCGTACCCGATACACATGCCACAAGGTACAAAATGACCTTGCAAAATAAAAAAAAAATGCTTTAGAGGGTTTTCATGGTCCGCACTATTCTGAGTTATGCGTAGCCAAGAGCTATTTATTTATTTATTTGTTTATGGGACATTACAAGGTGTTTTATACCATAGACCATTAGACTGTTCAAGTATTATAAATAACTGTATGTGTTTCAAATTAGTTCAATTCCATAATTTCTTCATCCTCCGTTATATCTTTTTATACCTTCAAAAATTTCCTTTTTAAAATCTATTAAAACCCAGAATTTTTAATATTAAAAATTAAAAATTTGAAAACATTAAAATGACATGATTCTGATATAATATGTATAAGTAAGGTTAAAATCTATACGGGCGTTACTAGTAATACCAACTGTTACTTTTCTAGTGCGTAATGCTGTAATCATATTGCTGTAATTTTAGTGATATATAAAAATGATATAATATTATCAATAATTGAAAATATATCTAGGCAATTGAACGCACTTCGAGAAACTTAACTTTAGCGACAAAATGCAAAGTGAGTGACGAGAATAGTATAGTCGGTGTCACATTTATAGTAGAATGTTGACATTTAAAACAGGTTAATGTGAGACAGGGACGTAATTAAATTTTATTAAATTAAATACGTATTTATATTATATAGCTTAAACACAAATAAAACAAATTAAAGCCGGTCCAGTAAATATTTACTGCTACAAATGCCTTGTGGGTGTGGCCAAATCTTTTGTGAAATATGATTGGATAGGATCGAACGTTAATTGGCTAAAATCAGTTCACGTGGACTCAATAAAATACTTTAGTTTAAATGAATCTAAAATTATGCAACGTCCCGATTGGACGAACGGACGAACAAAATTAAGTAGAATAGTACGAGGTTAAACAAACATGTCATCATGTAAGCTCGCCGACAGATAAAAACCTAGGTAGCTACCACTAATAGTGGTCCACTGTATGTCTACTTTTCCACTATCAAATTGTGATGGCACAGAACTGGAAGAATTTTTTGGCCACTGGCGCCTTCTAGAATATATTTTGCAGCATATGGATTTATAATGTTTAGGGAGGTTTAATTATGATTTCTTGTATATTATTTGGCACGTAAGTTTTTTTTTAATTGGTTTCTAGTACATAGGTACCTCAGTTTTAAACTGTACATCTTAAAACAAGTGGTCAGGACCTCCGATGACTGGATAAATGTTTGAATTGACCTAATTTAGATATAAAACAATTTAGAACTGAGGTATCTTTATAATCTTTTACCATTTTGAGAGAAGTGTATACTAAAAATTGTATACATATATACAGCTATGTATAATTTAATATATTGCACTTTTTAATAGTTTGGTATATGTTTTAAAAACATATAACATAATTTTGTTCAACTCGCCTTATTTGGTCAATATTTTAATTTAAACAATTCAAAATCATTGAATATTAGCTAAGCAACCGATGGATGCTTTGTGCGCATGTGTAGAAGTAAAGTATCACTCCTAGTGTACACTGCAGGACAGAATGCACACGTGTACTGTCCCGGAAAATGTACATAATAGTGGTTTCTCGTATTGCTCACGATTTTTCCACATAACACGCATCTCCTCCTCTCGTCCATACATCCCACTCTTTCGAATAACTGGGACACTTTGTAGCATTTAATATCTGTAACAAAAAAGGGACTGCATTGATTTAATTTATCGAAGGACTAGGCATTAATATTATTACCCCGTTTATTATCTTTTTTTAATCCGATGGTGGTTAAGGATGGGCTAGCTAGTAGCTACTTCTACATGCGTGTTACACATCAGGATTTTTTTATGCTAGTTTAAAATAAGTTAATAATCTCACACAACTGACACTTAACACATTTCGTATTTAATTTTTATTTATCGTTTTAAAACCAAAAGCTATATATATTATTTGATTAACCATATAAAATTTTATAAATTGTCTTAGATTGATAAAGAGTGGGTTTGCTGAATATATTGAAACAGGCGTATAAAATAAATACATTAAAAATTTTGTAAAACTTTATAAAACTTTTATCTTGTTGACGTAAACCCAGCGGCAGGAAAAAAACAGCAGACTGCTGCAGACCAAACCTTAACTGATCAGTAATCATGCCAAATCCTAATTACCAGATAATAATAATAATTTTTAAATAGTTTAATATTCCATCAATCTATTTTCTAATCATCGTACAGAGTGATATTGGTAGACTGACAGTTTCGAGCTGTTGGCCCTCTTCAGTACCAAGAGTCAACTCTGCACGCAGATTAAGAAAATGTTTTTAGACTTTATTCGCAAAAGGAATATCGTCATTAGATTGATGTATACTTGTGCGATATCTATTGCTAGATGTAGAGAACTACTCATACCTCTCCTAGTCTGGAGACTTTGAATGGTAGCAAGTTGAAGACTTTTATGTCTCAAGCACATAGTGCCACTAGGAGAGGTATGAGTAGTAGCATAACCGAATTATGCGTTATAAATGTTATAAACACCATGGTACCATTTAAGGAGCCTGAGTCTGCAGTAAATTTTAATATTGGTACCATTGACATTGTATAGTTCCTAAAACTGTATTAATAATGTCATTGAACTACCATTAAGAAAATCCATTCCATTACCATGGAAATTCTAATTCCAAAAAAAAAGTAGAAAAACATCCTTTTCATCATAGGAAATCCACATTAAGGAATGGAATATCGTTCCTGAATTACCATACAACGTTAATTATTTTCCATTTTCAAGCATTTTCTGCTCTAGCGCAATTTACTGGGAAATCAACAGACGGTCTGTTACAGACCCCATCTTAACTGAACACTGATCTGGCATTATTACTAATCAGAGATAATGCCAAATCTAAAATTCTAATTATAATAAAAAATATAATGTTTTAATAATTAATAGTAGAAAGCCTTAATCCTAGAGTTTCTAAAATAACTGAACTATGAATTTTACGATGGTATCATTTCAGAATCCTGAGTCTGCAGTGAAAGTTTTAATATTTGTACCATTGACATTGTATAGTTCTCAAAACTGCATTATTAATTTAATTGAACTACAATTAAGAAATTCCATTCCATTACCACTGGCAAGCATCATAGGATATACATTAAGGAATGGAAAATCGCTCCTGAATTACCATACAACGTTAATAATTTTTCAAGTTATAGCTGATCTAGCGCAATTTATTGGGAAAGCAACAAACCCCGTCCTTACTGATCACTGATCTGGCATTATTACTAATCAGTTTTAATGCTAAATTTGAAATTATAACTATAATGAAAAAATATAATGTTTAATTAATTTGTAGTAGAAAGCCTTGATCCTAGAGTTTCTAAAATAACCGAATTATCCGTTCTAAATTTTATAAACACCATTTAATGGAGCCCGAGTCTACAGTAAAAGTTTTAATATTTGTACTATTGTCATTGTATAGTTCCCTAAACTGTATTATTAATTTCATTGAACTACAGTTAAGAAATCCCATTCCATTACCACTGGCAAACATTGGAAATTCTAGTTCCAAAAACATGTAAAAAAACTGATTTTTCATCATAGGAAATCCACATTAAGGAATGGAAAATCGCTCTTGAATTACCATACAACGTTAATGATTTTCCATTTCCAAGTCTCAGCTGATCTAGAGCAATTTATTGGGAAATCAACAAACCCCATCCTTACTGAACAGTGATCTGGCATTATTACTGATCAGTGATAATGCCAAATCTGAAATTCTAATTATAATAAAATATATAATGTTTTATTAATTAGTAGTAGAAAGCCTTGATCCTAGAGTTTTTCTAAACTAAACGAGTTATGCGTTATAAATTTTATAAACACCATGGTACCATTTAAGGAGCCCAAGTCTGCAGTAAATTTTAATGTTGGTATCATTGACATTGTATAGTTCCCAAAAATGTATTATTAATTTCATTGAACTACAATTAAGAAAATCCATTCCATTACCAGTGGCAAACATTGGAAATTCTAATTCCAAAAACAAATAGAAAAACAGCATTTTCATCATTTGGACTTTTTATTTTCCATTTTCAAGCATTTTCTGCTCCAGCGCAATGATTGGGAAATCAACAGACGGTCTGTTACAGACCCCATCTTATCACTGATCAGTGATAACGCCAAATCTGAAATTCTAATTATAATAAAAAATATAATGTTTTAATAATTAGTAGTAGAAAGAATTAATCCTAAAGTTTTTAAAATAACTGAACTATGCGTTATAAATTTTATAAACACAAAAGTTTTAATATTTATACCACTGAAATTGTATAAACTGGGATGGTGGAATAATCTGCGCGTGTGCTATAATAATGCGTTTAGACTCTTAAATAACATACCGAGATATTCTAGTGCTAGTGAAATGTTTGCTACGGCTCGTGTTAATGACTTCCTAGTTATTCGTAGATTTCGGGCTTTTGGGTTCCGCGATCGGCTGTATAAATCTTCCAACCTCTTTATTGTGGCTCTGCTAAGGAGTGACATTCTATGGCGTTACAATCTATGGCATACCGGGAGTAGAGTTTTAATGGGGGGACGGTAGCTCTTTTGAACTTTTGTATATTGGCTAATTATTAATTATCTTGTAGATATTTTGTATGTTTTGTATTTTTTGTATTTTTTGTATATGGCCCTCTGGGCTGGAATAAAGGATTATTATTATTATTATTATTATTATTAATTTAATTGGACCACCATGAAGAAAATCCATTCCATTACCACTGGCAAACATTGGAAATTATATTTCCGGAAATATGTAGAAAAACAGCCTTTTCATCATAGGAAAACCATTGAGGAATGGAAAATAGCTTCTGAATTACAAGACAACGTTAATTACACAGGGTTGCAAAAAAAATTCTCTGTCCTACGTTTCTAACCCATGGTTTCCTATGTTTTTTGATGCCCTGAAACCGATTTGACCATAAAATTTCCGGAAAATGTAGGTTTTACCATTTTCCATTAGGTCAGTAAAAAAAAAGCCTTTTCGTTATAAGTCTCCTGTTAATTATAGAAAATCATAATAGAAAACTTTTGTTTATGCACACATATAGCTTCTTGGGTGTATATTGACTGACATACATTTTTATTCCGTTAGCTTTAACAGTAACCCCAAAAAATGATTGATCGGTCTTAGCTTGGACCACCTGTATTAACACTTTCAAGGCTATGCGTACCCCCGGGGGTCGACATCTACTTTCTTGTGATGCTACGAAAATTTGAATTCTTTTCAAACTTACTGAAGTTATATTTTTATTGTTTTTTATCAGATTTATATGTTACAGGTAGCGTTTGAATCAGAAATTAAAGCGCAAGCGTATACGTAACACGTGACAGGTCGTCTGCCCGGAGACCCGACCGCATTATAGTAAAACAGTTGCACTCAAATAAACAGAGAAGAGCTGTGGTGATTATCGGGGAGAACTTTGACCCTTCCCAAAGTTATTTACTATAAAACAAAAATAATCACATCAGAAAATGTTTGTTAGATTGAGTGTTTTTTGTCGACCCCCGAGGATAGACGCAATTAAAGCGCAATAATTTTTTATCATTATTTTTAAAATCATTTTTTTCAATTTAAACTTCTCCTGCTTTGACAGACTGCAAACTCAAACTTGTTTAACAAATCCGTTATGTAAAAATATAAAAAAATTACATATTCTCCATAAATACTGGTTGAGTAAAAGAGTGTTTGTCGACCCCAAGGGATCGACGAAATTAATGCGCAATAATTTTTTATGATTTTATTATTATTTTTAAAATCATTTTTTTGAATTTAAACTTCTGCTTTGGCAGTTACTGATCACCCTGTATGTTACAGGTGGCGTTCGAATCAGAAATTAAAGTGCAAGCGTATACGTAACACGTGACAGGTCATCTCCTTGGAGACCCGACCGCATTATAGTAAAACAGTTGCACTCAAATGCTATGTCGATCCCCAGGGGACGACAAACTGTAAACAAAAAATAAACAGAGACGAGCCGTGGTGATTATCGGGGAGAACTTTCACCCTTTCCAAAGTATAATTTTTTATTATTATTTTTTTAAATAATTTTTTTTTCAATTTAAACTTCTCCTGCTTTGTCAGACTGCACATTCAAACTTGTTTAACAAATCCGTTATGTAATAATATCAAAAGATTACATAGTCTCCATAAATACTGGTTGAGTCAAAGACTGTTTGTCGACCCCCGGGGATCGCCCCGCAGTCAACGTAAAGGTACAGTCGTGCCCCAGAGATACTACCGCATTACGGTAAACATGCAAAAAAAACCGTACATATAGAGTCGGCGCGGTATAAGAATAAGACGGTGATATTACTAAGCACGTGATACGCAGAAAGATAAAATGGATTATTAACAAACACGACCCTTAGCAACGGCACGATTTCCTTGCCAACAGTCGCTTGTTGGAATAAAGCCCTTCACTCTGCCTAAAATATTGTGAGCAGTATCGTCATTATTTTTATGATGTAACTGGTCATTCTTATAGCGCACCGACTCTATTAAATTAACCATATACTAGTACTAGTACTAAGGAAAAAGTTGTTTCCATATTTTTAAGGAGTTGTTCTGATTTTTGGTTTCAAAAAATCGATTTTTTTTTTGCTTTTTATTATAAAAATTCTTAATATGTATAGAATACGCTCCTAAAATATTTTGACAAGATTCTTCTTCTTCTTTAAAAAGTTATACATATAATATATAGCAGTAGTTATTCTAAGGCGCAGCTGAACGCAAATTGCGCAGTTGACAAAGTGAAGTGCGCAGTTGAAAAGAAAAATTTAAGAGTTGCCTAATACTTTGTAAAAAGTTTTGCACATAAAAATAATAATTTTTTGTCTCAAAAATCAGAACAACCCCTTAATAAAAAAGTTAACAAAATGAAGGTAAAATTAAAAAAAAAATAATAAATTAAAACACACCATTTTTAATAAAAATTAATAAAATACATAATAAATGCTTGTATGAATGCATAATTAAATTATATTTTTATGCATATATATTTTTTGTTTAAATGATCATTATCTAATTAGTTAAATGAGTTTAAGTAACATGGAACTATGAGAAAACAGTTAATAAATAAAGCAAAATAAATAATTAAGACAGTTATTTAAAGAAATATGAGAAATGATTAACGTTTTTACTAACTACTCATATTTCTGCATAACCTAAATATTAGGGTAGGAACTGTGGATTTTTACATTTTGGGAACTGTACCACAAAAATAATTTTTATAATCAGCAACCTTGAAACCCCTCGTATACCAATTTGTGTAAAATACAACCTGTTCCAGAACTCGCGTACAGAAATTTAAGGGTATATTAAAAACCCTCTGGAAAATATGAAAAAAATGTCAAAAAAAATCCATCTTCGATCAATTCAAAAATAAGAACGCTTTAAGTGGACCAGTACTGTTGCTGATGTTAAATTACCTTTAAAATTTAAATTTGTAGATATGGAAGCAAATTTAATTATTACAGGTACATATTCTGTAGGTTGATATGGTGATTAATGTGGCATATTTATTTATGTGAAAAAACCACCGCCGGATGGAGTGACCCTATAAAAATAGAATATTTTGATAGCCCTGTCGGTTTTGTCAAAATATAATTACCTAAAAACATTTTAAAGTTGAAAATCTCAAACAATGCACGCGTCAACAATTAAAATGCAACCATAGTTACTAATAGTAGGGAAAAACTAATTTTTCGGTAATTTAACATCAGCAACAGAATTGGTCAGATTAAATAGCTTCCTTTTTTAATTAGTATTGAAGATGGATTTTTTTTTGATTTTTTTTTTCATGTTTTCCAGAGGGTTTGTAATATACCCTAAAATTTCTGTACGCGAGTTCTGGAACAGGCTGTATAATAAAAAAAATTATATTTATGTCCGCCATATTGAATCCGTCATAATGTAAATAAATAATTTTTCTGTAATCCGCCTATACAATTTTTTTCGAAATTTAATCAAAATTTTTATATTAAATAAATGTTATGTCCGCTGTATTAGTTTTGCCATTTTATGTAAAAAAATATTCACCCCAAATTTTTATTCAGCGACCTTAAACACTTCTAAACTTGATTATTTAAAGTGTTGACTGCGACAATTTTAATTAAAAAAAAATAATAATTTTTAAAAACTTTGGTATCAAGTCGGCACGGGTTACTGACCTTTGATTAATCAGTATTAAATTAAGAGTATTTTAGAGGATTCCAAATATAATTATTTTGTACAGTTCCCATTAAAATCTAAAAAAATATATTTTTTCTACTACCTAATTAAGGGCTAGCTTACGTATTATCTAGCGTTGTCAAGGCTTGTTTACCTTGGCAACCAATAAAATCAGTGAACTTATTTATTATTGACCGTTGTTAAGCATTGTTTATTGACGACGGTCAATAATGAAAATTTTTTGAGGCAACTACTAACTTTTTTCAGCTTATTTGTCAAACTGACAGCTATGTCAAAATAATTTTTAAACTTTATTTTTAATTGATATTTAAGTTACTAGCTATAGATAGTAGAAAAAATAGTATATGCACCACGTCTGCGAACTGTCTTAAGTGTTCTTGACTGATTTTTTTCCTCGACTCCGTCTCAGCAAAAAAACTTCAGTTTTGAACACTAAAGACTTAGTTTGCATACTAGGTGCATAATATACTATTTCGCTCCCACCCTAATAAATAAAAAAAAACGTCTTAAACATTTGAGCATTTGATGATTATTATTTTAGTTGGCACAAAATAAAGTAATATTCTGTTTTACTAATCAGAATAATTGTTACATTTAATTTTTTTAGTTATACGAGGGCTCTTCCAAAATTTGAGCTGCAATGCATTTATGATAAATATGCAAATCATAAAAAAAATGTAGGTTTTTATTAAATAAATATTTTTTGAAAGAAATTAAACATTTCTTTCTGCTAAAAAAAACTTTATGTGAAGAAATAAACTAGTGTATTTAAAAATTAATTAATTTTCTTCATGCTTGAAATGGATTTTACCCTCGTATATTAATTATAAAATCTAATTGTGTAAATATCGAATAAATTGAATTACTAAAGGGTAAAATATTATTGAAACATTATAAATAATATTTGAGAAAATTAGAATTCAATGCCTACGGAAAATCGTTACGAAATGTGGCTACTAAGTTGCAGGACTGACTTGATTTTAATTTAAATACACAGGCCCACAACAAAAAAGTGAATTACTCTTAACAAGCCTATATGTATCTTCCGTATTTTTTGGCACAGAAAACGAATTTGACAATGAAAAAGCTCGAAAACCCCAAAGGACCTTGCTTCCTTTTTATGGAAGCGTGGATATGCGTGGTTTCGGTCAGATTTAGCTAAAATTTTGACTTATTATACTGTCAACTCAATTAGATGCTAGAGATCTTTGAAAATCTAAAGCTAGCTCGTCCAGTTTTTTGGAAAAAAATGGTGGAGAGAGCTTTTCACTGTCAGCAACCAAAAATACGTACTCCGGTTAAGATTAATTGACTTTTTTTATTTTTTGTGCGCCTGTATTACGACTTCAGAGTAGCTATTAACCCACCACGTTAACGAGAACAAATATGTATATTTTCTTAAATACAATTTCTAATAAATGTTTAAAAAGAATGATAACCTTAAAAGAAACCAAATACATATTGTCTTTATTATACGCCAATGTAAAGGTTCAATCAACACAGCCCCACAAAAAAAAATTCTGCTACCCGAGCTAAACCATCATACCGATACATTTTTGAGGTCGCTGAGTCCGAATTCGGGGTCAGTTTTACCCCATCAGGTCAGAATCAAGGTCAAGTCAATGTCAAAATGAGAAAAAATAATTGAATCGGAGTGAACTATTTTAAGACGTTTCTGGGGTCGCTAAATCCGAAACTGGGGTAATTTTCACCCCATCAGTTGAGCATCAGGGTCAAAGAAATTTGTCCAAACAGGTATGGGTAGCTCGGGGATTTTTTTTGCCGATTCAATGGTTTTTTTCTCATTTTGACCTTGACTTGACATGGATCCTGACCTGATGTGGTCAAAATGACCTCGGATTCGCATTTAGCGACCTCAAAAACGTCTGAGAGTAGAGGTTTTCTCCGAGACAATGGTTTTTTCTCATTTTGATCTTGACTTGGCCTTGATCCTGACCTGATGGGGTCACACTGACCCCGGATTCTCAGCGACCTCAAAAACGTATAGAGATGGTGGTTTAGCTCGGGTAGCAGAATTTTTTTTTAGTGGGGCTGTGTAATTGTAATTGTTATTCTTTCTTTTATTTCCCCTGTTTGTTTCGCGTCCAAAAATTTAACAGCCACATCTAGTGTACATTTTCTTAATTTGTTATTCCGTTTCCTACTTTCAGTCCATCAGGTTCATTCTTAAAAAAATTGTATATGAAAACTATGAAATAAATTTATATATTTCATTCTTATCTTTCCTTTTTAGAGTACAATAGATAGATTAAAATACGCATTTATATGTAAAATATAAATTACTTAATTTAAGTAAACCTCAACCATAAGTTCGAAGTATTAAATAAAATAGATTTTAAAGCATTACTCTCAAAAATTATTTTAATTATTATAAACATCCATTTTGTTATGTATAGCAAGAGTTTTGTGAAATGTAAAAAAAAGTTTAACACTGAAACCAGGGCTAGATTTCCCACTGGGCAATTGACTAAGGCGGCAAATTTTAAAAACTTGTGTAGCAAAAAAAGCGCACAGTCTTTATATACATTTGGCTGTTTTTTGATATATCGTTAAATATTTTAAACTGATCAAAATTATTGTTTTCGTTTTTTAATAGTATTGCTACTCGTAGTAATGTGCATTTAAATATAAATATCTGAGGCCTGACTTTAGGAAAACACTGTTCCGTAGATCTATAGACAGTATCAAAGAACGTTATTGTAAATTAGAGACCCCTAATATTCCGACACTACTTCTGTGGTAACAGATTTATCATAATATAAAAGGTCTCTAGGGGCGACAACCATATTTTACATGTGTTATTTTTTTTAACCTAAATTTAAATAAAAGTAGGACGGACGATACTTATAAAAGGCATTGTATAATGTTTGCCAAAAGGAGTGCGCCAGTTTTTCATATTTCAATTCGCAAAACTCCAACTCCAGCCATACGATTAAAAGACGAAAAGTAAAGTTTTATTTAATGTTCTTGAAATGTTTAACAATATGTCAAAAAATAAGTCAAATTTACCGAAATTCAAAATCATAAGAAGACTGGGCAAGGTTTATTTTAAAAGTATAGAAAAAAAAGTTTTCTTTGAGGTTGCCCATGAATGCGCTTTTTATCGCGCAAACCTTCTTTGAAAGGGGGAGACAACTAGAGTAAACCTAGAGCTAAACTAAAACTAAAATACTATAGTATTTTAGTTTTATTCGGGCCAGATTAAGTACTAGTTTGTTGTTTTTGGATGAATTATCTGAATTTCTGTTTATAAAGTTTTATATCATATACGGATATCCGTAATCCACTGTTTATCTTGAACTCTAATCTAGAATATTACTTTTAACACCTTCAGTTGTAATTTCCTCACCAGTTTGAGGGTGGAAAGTGATACATTTTCTTCAGCCGGAGGATACTTTATTATTTTTTTATATTTTATATATTCAACACAATATCCCCAGGCAGGGCCGGATATAAGTAGGGTATTAGGGGGGCATGACACCACCCCAAAGTTTTCCAGCCGGCAAATCTTTGGAAGTCATTCGACAAATTTTTGTGGTGAGGACCTTTTTTTTGGCCACCAAAACTTCCGTGAGGGGTAAAGATTTTAAGAGATTTTTGGGCGCTATTTTTTTTTTGTAAGGGAAACCACCAGGGACAAAGCTTTTTCCTGGAGGGGCTATAATTGATAATTTTTTAATTGCAAGTTTGGTAGAAACCGGGGGACAAAGCTTTTTTTCTTGAGGGTATTTTTTTGGGCGCCATTTTTTTTTTTTTTCGTAGGGGCGCCAAGTTTTGGTTGCCGCCCTGACGAAACTTCTATTCGGAAAATCTTTGATCCATTCGGTAAATTTGGTTTTGGAGTAAGGACCTTTTTTTTAGTCAAAAATATTTTTTATTTGGTATTTTTTTATTCTTATGCGGCATTTTTGACAGTCACACCCCCCAACGAAAATGCCTATATCCGGCCCTGCCCCCAGGGTATTAGAATAAAGTTGATTTCATTTGATAAAGTTAAAGGAAATTGAATCTTTTTTTAAATATTTATTATGAAAACCGATTATCTGCATAATTACTAGAACATTAATGTATGCATTTTTTAAAAACAACTTTAGTATTTTTTATTTCTTAGTTTTAATTAATGTTCAATATAAAAGTTGTTTAATAATGTTTATGGTATATTAATTTTTAAATTTTTTATAATTTTATATCTTACACAAATTTTGCAATTTTGCTTTCTATGAAGGTATTAGGAAAAATCATATGTATTTTTTCATTATGCATTCGCTGCCCTCTAGTCCCATCGTGCCGATGCGTGCTTTTACCCTGGGTGAATGTCACCCCTTCTCGGGGGTGAAACTATTATACAGGAATCGATAGTGGAATGAAATCCAAGCAAAAAGTTTCCTATAAAATTATATCGATAAGTCAATACTTTTTGAGTTATACGTGATTGAAAATGTTCGGTTTTCATCGAAAAAATGCATGTTTTTGAACGATTTTTCACGAATAACTCAAAAACTAGTGACTTATCGATACAACTTCATAGGAAACTTTTTGATTGGAATCCATTCCTCTATCGATTCCTGTGGTTGTTTTAAGTATAATAATTTCCACCTCCGAGAAAGGGTGACATTCAACCCCAGGGTAAAAGCACACATCGACACTAGGTCACTTTTGTTCCTTGGGCCATCCTCTAAGTACTGTTCAAATTTCACATTAATCGGTCTTATCCGAAAGAATTCGGAGCATAAAACCATCATTCACTGGACAACTCGGGCAGCAAATTTGCATACGGAAGGAAAAGTGTCACTTTCCACCCTGGTAATAAGAGCTACTTTACATAACATTTTAGAATATTGTTTATAAGTTTAAAAATAATTTTGGAGAGAAAAATAACCAATGAATAATTTAACACAAAATATTCATTTTTATTAATTACAAGAGCCGTTTAAATATTATTTCTTATAAAAAATGTACATTCCTTAATTTTAGATATCGTAATTGACACAAAAATTCAGTTTAACCAAATACAAAAGTATTTGAGAAAAAATTAAAGATAAATGAGTATTATATGTGAAATTAATACTATTCTTGGAGACATTTCGTTTTTTTTTTTTAATTTTAGATTTTCATTTATATTGGTCCCAAATCTAAATAACTATAACTGTGTGTATACAGGAACTATATATTGAGTATTATAAATATACGAATAGAAGTATCAACTGCGATATCTTTAATAACACAATAAACAAAAAAATTAGTTAAACTAAATATTGCACGTCTCATGATTACTTAGCACCTTCCCTAAATTATCACATACTTTTAGTTGCACACCCATTTTTTTTTCAAAACTTTTTCTTTTTAATGCCAATAATATGAAGTGAGCTTCATATATAATGCTTGACATTTTTAATCGTATTTTTAAAGTCTATTAGTGAATAAAGAAAAAAATGTCGAAAATACAAAATTAATACATAAATAAATATTAATAATATTAAATATGTAAAACATCGTACTCATTTAAAAAACGCGTAAAATACTTCCATTTAGTAACTTGTTTATAGATATTATTCTTTTATTATTGGCAGTGGTAATAATACAATATTCACGTCGCGTAACAGCTGAACAGGTATCTTAGTAGGCTAGAAAGCATTTTTTTCTCGACTAATGGTACGATTAAAAAAGTCTGCAAAATTTGAACAATCCTCATATAAATATAATTAGAAATCTTTAGTATAGATAGTATATTATTATAAAAACTAACAACAAATGTATAATTTTTAAAGATAAAAACGTATCAAAGTTAATGCACTAGAATTAATAATTAATTATTATATAATTAAAAATTTGATAATATATTATATGAAGCAAAAAATCTTCTTAAAACGAAAAAAAAAAACCCTTTTTATAAAACCACACACCTTTAACACCAAATTTGTTTTATAACCAACTTAGTTATGTACAATATAAGGTACTGTTATTACATTAATATTAATAAAAAACATATCACGCAGTATAATATGATTTACATTAAGCTTATTCTTATTTGACCGATCATAAATTGTTCGTTGTACATTTTGTATGAAGCAGGAATATAAATAAAAAAATGATTATTAATAATTATTATAATAAAAATATATATAGCTATATATATAATTGTGTGTATTTTTTTTTAATAATAATTTGCTACGCTTTAACCCAGCCAGTCCATAACTTTAAGTTATAGCGAGGTACCTAGGCATACTTATTTCTTTTGTCATTAACTTTAAATCGGCCAAAATAAGAAACGCTAATAAATAAATTAAGATTAAAGTGAATTAAATTCACGTTTTTTGTTCTTGGAACATAAATTATCAAAAAACATTAAGCACTAAACAAATAATTTTAAATATAAAAAAAACATTAAATAAACTCTTAACTATATTTTTATACATGCATTGTTAAATTTAATGAGACACTTTCAAAAATATATCAGAAATTTAAAAAACGTTAAAATACTAGAAATTAAAATAATAAATACTACCTCGATTACCTACAAATCAACCATAAATAGTTTCTGCAGAATAAGGTATGTAATATTCACGTCTAAATCCCATTTAAACCTACTTAGGGTGAATATACAGAGCGGTCCAAAAGTCACCCCCCCCCCCCCCTCTTTACTTTTGAACGAGTTTAGATATCGACTTCAAATTTAGAACTCTTAAATAAGACAACTTAAACTATCTTTAAGCATATATTTGATACTTTTAGCTCTTAAAATGTGGGCAGGGGGGCATGGGCCGACATTTTTTTAAATGGAAAGGTGGGTCGTGTGATACATCATTTTGAAGCTTATAAAATTCTCCATTTAACTGTATATTTTTAATTTTTAAAATAGGGTTGAAAATGGGTATTTTTGTCAAAATTTCTCTAAAAAATCCAAACAATTTTTTAAAAATGCCTAATTTCATAATGAAAAAAAGTAAATTATACTTTTCAACTAATTTTAGTTGACATAAATAAAAATTAACAAAAAAAACTTAAAAATTTAATTTTTTAGCACAAAAAACTGAAAAATCAAAACCTTAAAAAACATGTTTAAAAAATTTAAAAATGTATGTTTATATAGAGAATTTTAAAGGCTTAAAAATGATGTATCACACGACCCCCCTTTCCATTTAAAAAAAATTCCCCCCATGCCCCCCTGTCCACATTTTAAGAGTGGGCAGGGGGGCATGGGCCGAAATTTTTTTAAATGGAAAGGTGGGTCGTGTGATACATCATTTTGAAGCTTATAAAATTCTCCATTTAACTGTATATTTTTAATTTTTAAAATAGGGTTGAAAATGGGTATTTTTGTCAAAATTTCTCTAAAAAATCCAAACAATTTTTTAAAAATGCCTAATTTCATAATGAAAAAAAGTAAATTATACTTTTCAACTAATTTTAGTTGACATAAATAAAAATTAACAAAAAAAACTTAAAAATTTAATTTTTTAGCACAAAAAACTGAAAAATCAAAACCTTAAAAAACATGTTTAAAAAATTTAAAAATGTATGTTTATATAGAGAATTTTAAAGGCTTAAAAATGATGTATCACACGACCCCCCTTTCCATTTAAAAAAAAATTCCCCCATGCCCCCCTGTCCACATTTTAAGAGATAAAAGTATCAAATATATGCTTAAAGATAGTTTAAGTTGTCTTATTTAAGAGTTCTAAATTTGACATCGATATCTCAACTCGTTCAAAAGTTAAGAGGGGGGGGGTGACTGTTGGACCGCACTGTAGATAAATGCACTAAAGGAGAAATTCAATTTTGCATTGGCTCGTAAATGTTTATATTATAATAAAAAGTGTTCACATCCGGTTAATGTTTTATTTACAACTTAATCTTGTAACTTTGGAGATTCTAAATTGATGTATTCAAAAATTATTTTACATTTTTAAAGGTTTTAAATGTGAATGTAACGATATTCTGCAAAACCTATGTCAGATTGGATCATTTCATCTGGGCTTTGTTCTTTGCATCTTGGTCGTTTGTTTTTACTTTTTTCCAAAACGCGAAATAAACCAAACCAGGGTAAAAAAAAAACAGGGACCAAAGGACAAAGAAAGCCAGAGAGAAGTTATGTCATTACTTATTTTTTTTTTAAGTATCTCATGAAATACAATAAAAACTATTTATTAAAAAGGCCGCGCAGTACCTTAATAAAGGTACAAGAATTCGAAGAGATTTTTACAATATTTTCATTTTATAAATCCTAGTATATATTATATATAAATGAGATGAGAATATGAGGTAATATAAAGTATATATTATATATTATAAATTGCACTTAATAAGTATAACTAGTTAGTTTGGCAATATTTGTTTAAAATAAGATAAATAAAGATAAAAATATAAAAAAAGAATGACTATCGTCGTTTATTTGAGAAATAACGTGTTTCAAAATTATTTACTTTAATTATGAGAACTTTTTGGTTTTGCTTTTCCACATACACAAGGAGCATTTCGAATTTTATCTGCGACCATACACTGTAAAAACTCATGTAAAATTACATGTAGTTAAACTGAATGTACGATAAAATATACTCGTGACAATCTGAGAATGCGACTCTGATGTCACAGCGTGTAAATTAAAAAGCACTCTGTAGTGTAACTGAAACTTATTTATTAAGACTTAATACATAATTATTATATAGAAAATGTATATAAACAAAAATCATTCATTAAATCTTAAGAAATAAGTTTCAATTACCCTACAGTGGCATTTAGTTTACGCGCTGTGACGTCAGAGTCGCATTCTCAGATGGACACTAGTATAACTTGCTTTGAATTTTTATATTACATTACTAGTATTACTAATACTGTCCGACCACATAACCTTGGCCAGTTTAAGGAATTTTTATATCGGCAACGTCGCGCTATGTCGCCTATTGGGTTCGTGGTATGCTAGGAGCCACAGAACACCAATGACAGCCGAATCGTTTCTTTCCGCTCCTGAAGAACCCAAGGTTACGTGACCGGACAGTATTAATTTTGTGGTATTTAAGTATGTATATATTTAAAATATACACGGTTATTCAGAAATAAGTTCGAGAAAATTCCTATAAAGGTTGGTCCGTAAATGAGCCCTAAGGGAGCTGCGGTCCTTCGAAGATGGACATATTGAATGGGGAACAAAAAAAGTACCAATAAAATTGTAATGCTGCATGGCGATTCTTCACTTAAAACTAAGCAAAAAAGTATTCTTCACCAAAACACCTATATTTAATATTAAAGGAGTTATAGCCTTTTAAAAGGTAAGATTTTTAGTGGCACAAATTGTTACTTCCTCTTAATTGCATTTTTTTGAAAACGGTTGCTCATATATTATAAGACATTTTTTATGCATTTTTACTGAAGGAATCTATATTACAAAAAATACACATACAAAAGTTTGGGGCAAAAATGTGTTAAGCCTCACATATTTTGTCCGTCTAGGCAAGCCTCTGGATAAATTCAAAAAAATAAATTAACATAAACTTATTGCCCTTATTCATACTAGTATACATGCAAAAGCTCGTCGCTCTAGCTTAAAGGGTACAAGACCTTATTTTTATTACAATTTTAAAGAGCCGTAGCTCCCTTAGGATTCATTTCTGGACCAACCTTTATAGGAACTTTTTTTCATATTTTTTAACGTAGAATCACCTCTTAAATTTCTCGAACTTATTTCTCAACAACCCTGTATATGTATGTATGTACAATTTTAATTGGTATTTACATACCAATTAAAGTAAGGCTTGCTTGTCTGAAAATAATAACTTTATTAAACATACTAATGTATTTTTACACTATTGGTGTATATTCACAGCGTATTTTAACACTGATATACAAGTATTGTTTACCATATTAATGAAGGAATGGTAATTTTACACGATTATTACAGTGTGCAGCATAAAACTAAAAAACAATCTTTTAAATCAAAGTTTTCGATTTCATTTATTTAGCTTTACCAAATAAAATTATTATAAAATAATTTAAATGCGCATTTTTGAGCCCTACGTATTTTTGACTCTTACATAATTTCACCGTAGGCAGTTTACACCCATTCTCCTGCAGGTCTACTATCCTGCGGGTGAAGGAATTTCGGAATAGAGATGTCGAACAAGGTGGCACCATCTAGCGCTACAGCGGTTAATAAAATCAGCTGTCAGGCCTACCACTAGAGAGCGAGTATAGTATACAATTACTTCGGCCCCGAAAAAAGAATAAAAAATTGTTCAAAATTTTGTACCAAAGTGCGTTATATGCAATTATAAACCTTTTAAAAATGTCCGTCCGTCTATATGTCAAGTTTTCTTGTCTTGTCCGCACGTTAAAACAAAACAATCCGATCGACTTTAAATTTTTATAAAAAAAAAACAATCTCTGTGAGGGCACGAAGCCTTTGGACATTGAAAAAAATCCCCCAAAACTAAGAAAATTATGACGGGCTAAATATTTTCCAAAAATCGAAAATAGTGGAGGAAAATCTTCGATCAACTTAATTTTTTCAAGAAGAATTAATTTTGTTAGAAAGATCAATCGTAGCAAATTTGAAAAAAAAAATCCCCCCAAAACAAAAAAGTTATAGGAGGCCAAAATCGAGAAAAAAATGAAAGGAAAACGTAATTTTTTCAGGAAAATCCGCTTTTATTTAAAGAATTACTCGTATCAAATTTGAAAAAAATACCCCCAAAAACAGAAAAAGTTCTAGGGGGCAAAACTTTTAAAAAATCGAAAACAGAAGGAAACGTGCTATCAACGTAATGTTTCAGGAAAAATTACCTTCATTAAGATAGTCAATCATAACAAAAAAAAAAATTTCAAAACAAAAAAGTTATAGGAGGCGACCAAATATCCCAACACACTTTAATCAAGTTTAACTTAGAACATTACCAGGAAGAAGTTACCTACTTGCAAGTAAACTATTAAATGCGAAGAATTATACCTTATATCTATATCTTCAGAGCTTTTTTTGCTTCCAAATAAAACTTTTAGGCCCGGTTTTCACTAAATTAAGTGTAATTTTAATTTTTTATTGATAAAACTGACAGCTGATTTTAGTGACAGTGCTAGAGCCAAAATGGATTGTTTACATACACGCCCCTTAGCAACAGCGCGTTTTCCTTAGCAACAGTCGCTTGTTGGAATAAAGCCGTCACTCCGCCTAAAATGTTGCGCGCAGTGTCGTCATTAATGTTTTCTATTTTGTGACTATTTTTAAGTAAACTTTTGCGTGTTGAAATCATGCCTTGGTTACTTGCAGTGAGAAGAGCTGACTATAAAATATATCAAAATAACGTTTGTTTTAGCGAAAATTGTAATGTCAACCCAAAACAAAAAACCCTAAATCGGTCATCAATTTAAATGTAAGTTTTTTAAAATTTAAAACAAAATAGAAAAAATTGTGTAAAGCACTCGTTTCATAACACGTTTTCAGCGCACTAGTACTTTAGAAAACTCGTGTTCTAAACTTCTACTCGTGCGCTAAAAAATGGTGTTATGAAACTAGTATTTTAATATACTATTATGACATCACCGTACCATTCTTATCGCGCGCGGACTTTAGATGCTGCCACAGGGTTGGACAAACTTTTTCTCTCATTCTCGAGTCCTATCAAACATTGTAAAGTTGTCTGGGCTT
This sequence comes from Brachypterus glaber, assembly GCA_958510825.1. NCBI lineage: Eukaryota > Metazoa > Arthropoda > Insecta > Coleoptera > Kateretidae > Brachypterus > Brachypterus glaber. The sequence goes on from OY294048.1 coordinate 35,357,491, forward strand.
GTCTCAGCGTTCGGTAACGTAGGGCTTAAGATAAAATTCAACTAACGTGTATAAGCACATTATAAAATAAATAATTTTAAAACAATTTTTAATTTAAATAGCCCTTTTTAACTTTTTCATTTTAACGAAAAAGACCTTTATCGGACGGGATAACCTATAGGTATAATTTTTTAAATTAATCTATCATGATGATTTTTATTCTTCTAACAAACAGAAGATACAATGAGTCATACTCCAAATAACATCACAGATATTATTACACTCTTAGGTCGCAGAAATTGATTATTGAATGCAAATATATGTTAAAAAAAAAAGAAATATTGAAAATCCCAAAACATATGAACCGTTTTGCAGCATACTTTATATAGATTTAGTTTACACTTAAAAGTGGAATTCGTATCCATTGCACGGTATCCGGTCTTTAATTCGAAAAAAAAGTTCGCAAAATATTTGTTCCAGCAAAACAAAAAAGTTTGCAAAAATAAAAGTCGAATTAATAGTAATTATATACCAAGGTAGAGAAGACATTTATTATAGCCGAGCGTATTAAATCCCGAGCTGCGTAGCAGCGAGGGATTTAAGAGTGCGAGGCTATAATAGTCTTCTCTACCGTAATTTATATATTAGTTTTTTCACTACTAGCACTATTTAACTATTTTTATTCAAATAATAAAATAAATTATTAACAGAAATTATATTTCTTGAAATATTTATAAAAATCAAGTAGCCTTGATCAATGACATTTGCTCAAACAAATACATTGAACTGAAGTTTAAAGATTTAGTTTTTTTTTTAATTTTTCATAATATTTAGCTAATTATTGATTTATTAATTGGTAATAATTATAATTAATTATATTTAATAAATAAAAAGTTATTTAAAGCTATTTCCTTGGGTTTAATTAGTAAAAATTGCACAAAGAACTACTGAAACATCTAAAGTGACAGAAATCAATTGTTTATAAAATTGACTCCCACTAGGAGAGAAATAGTTATTTATGGTACTAATGGGTAAAGTAAGATATTTCGCATGAGAAAATTAACCTGCGAGGCGTCAGCCAAGCAGGTTAATTTTCGAGAGGGCAATACCGGTTTACCCATGAGTGCCATACAAGGTTTTATCCAATAAATAGCTTAGGAATTTATATTTTTATTAAAAATTTTAATGACATTTACAAGAAAATAATTTGACAAGTGACAGTTGAGTAGGTAAAATAAATAATTATCCACTCAATAAAGTAAAAGCCACGCGGGGGTTATTATTGAGCTTATCTATTTAAAATAAAGCTGGTAATTGTCTTATTATCTGTATGTATTGGATAACAATTATTATTGCTACAGGTGAAGAAAATTGATTTCACAGTCTGAAAACATGATAAATAATGGTATGTTCTAAAGCTAGTAGTGAAGCAATTACTTCGCGGGACATAATATGGCATAAAATTAACTTCTCAAGATTTTTGTTCGCCATTATTGTTTTAATGAATGTAAATAGATATTTGTTTTTGTGCCTACGTTGTATGTTATTTTTTAATAAATACCATTTCAGTTAATTTAAAGTACTTATTGATTGGTTTTGGTTTGGGTTGGTTAAACAAACTTGGTTTATGTTTTGTTTTGCGTAAGATGTAAAATGGTTTGGGTATTGGTTCAATTGTTTTTTGTTATGTTTACGTATAAAATATTATATATTTTTTTCTTATTGTAAATTAATTAAAATATAAATAATAAATGAGTATAAATGTTTTTCTAAAAATATATATTTTTATTATTTATAATATTTCTTGTTCTTTTTTATATAAAATAATGAAAAAATCTTGCTATTAAGAACACTTTAATAAATAAAATAAATATATATGAACAGTTCCAACGTTTCGAAGGTAATATGTCCCTTCTTCTTCAGGGTAAAAATTAAAAATAGAAATAAAAAATTATACAAACTTAAAATCTAATTGTCAAAAAACTGATAGATTATTTTTATTTATTTCAAAGAAATTAAAGCAATAATGTCTGCAATTTATAAATGGTCGACTTTTTAGAAAAAAAAAAACTTTACTAAAATACACTAAAAAAATACATTCGCGAACTTTTGGACTAAGCGAAATAATTTTTTTACGAATAAAGATTATGCGAATTAAGTTTTTGCGAACTAAAGGTTTGCGAACCAAAATTTTCCGAATTAGTTTTTGCGAATTTTTTGCTGCGAACTTTTTTTTTCGAATTAAAGACCGTGAACCCCATTGCACACTACGGTGGAGCGAAAAATATCATATAGCGCTATAGCACTCTGTACCATAAGTTGCCTTTATTATAAAACATAACCAGTAATTTTTTTCAATTTGGAAGTCGTTTTGATTCCCCACGGGGGCCTTGAAATTAATCACAGTTTGATAAATTTTAAATGTTGTTGAATGAACCAATATTAATCCCAATTTGAAAATTGCATTATAGAAGTTTTTGAGGTTGCTGAATTCGAATCTGAAAATAACAAAATTCTAACTCCACCCCCGGGGGTGAGGGTGGGGCGATAATTTTGTTTCCGCCCTGTCATATAGCATGTACCAAAAGTTGACTTTATTATAGAACATAACCAGTAATTTTTTTCAATTCAAAAAAGTCCTTTTGATTCCCCTCAAAAAAATTGAAAAAAAAATGCTATATAATCATCCACGACATTCAGACGCGTCCGCATGATTTTTTCTGAATGTCGATGATTTTATGCATTATTAATATTAAATTACCGTTTATAAGATATTTGCAAAAACGTCTAAAAGTGTACCTAACTTAAAATCAATATTGCGGCGCGAGCACCCCTTTAATTCTTGTGGACTTTTGGTACCCTCGTCAGGAAGGTTTAAATTACAACCAGTTGGATTTTTTTGACGCAAACGGTTTTTGACTTCGTTGACGGGACTAAAATTACAAGTCGCAACTGGCACCCTAAACGGATAACAATGGTTTTCCCGAAATCATCCGAGAGTGGGACAGCTCGAAATATTATTATTAAAAGGATGGATGGATAGAACGGATGGATAGATGGCTGACATTGTATCTATAACAGATGCAATAACGTTTCCTTAAAACTGTCTTCAGAATTATGTAGATTTTTTAAATGGACTTTTAATAAATAATAAATTATTTTGTAATGAGGAATATTCAGGCAGAATGATGGCTTATGTTTAGGGATAAACAATAAAAAGAAAGGTTTATTTTTATAACGTTGTAGCAACGTTCGTAAAGTAGTTTTACGTAAGACTAGAATAGAAATAAAATAAATCGAAACTTACAATTTCAATTATGCAAATGTTTTCGTGATTCACTTACCAATTTCATATAAATATTTGCATTCAATACTTTTTTATCATATATTGCAGAATTGGGCAGAGTTTCTTAATTTTAACTATATTTTTACATTTTCTATGTCAGTTTATTTTCTGTCACTATATTTTTTTAAAGATTTTTATGGTCCAGACATTTTTTTAGTGCAAGCCGAAAGTCTTCTGTTTTAGTACAGTGCGCAGCACACTTTTCAAACTTGTAGTCCCTAATTGACAATAAAGGTCAATGTTGAATCTATGCGGAGTCAAATTAGCTATTTGGACTGACCTCGTCACCTAAATACCGTCGCATTTAACATTTGCTATTACAGATCATCGATAACAGCAAATTCCAATAATATGCGGTATTTATGTACTATTTTAGAATGACTTTAATTCGAATAGCTGTGAATTTGACTCTATAGACATATTTCAAGCTAGTTAATATTAAATTGCCTTATTAGGGACTAAAAACCTAGCAATATTACTCAACATTTTAGTTATTAACACGATCTTGCTTAAAACTTCCTCGCAATATGAAGATTTTTGAAGTATAATTATAATATTAGACATATAAAAAGTACGTGGCCCTTGATATTATTTGAAATTTCACCTAGAACCACAAGTGTCGTCATCACATCTGATGAGGTGAAAACCAAAACGCAGTTTTTGCCTTTGTGGACATAGCAGCTTGTCAATAACTTGACAATCAAATTGTATTGTTTACTGACAATCTGCTATGTCACAAGGGTAAAAACTGCGTTTTGATTTTTACCTCCTCATTTGTAACCTAAGAAAATTATTTTAAACAGGATAAGGTCTAATTTTATAGTTCTCTTTAGGAAAGAAACCATCAAGGTTCCATGGGGAAAGTCCAAACATACAATTGGTGCCAATTCAAAAAATTGAAGTGGTTATCTATGGATTTTATTTTTTAAATCAGTTAGAACCTAATGGATTTGAGTAACCAACAGGAAATCCGAGGAAAAATCAATTTTTGCAAGGTTTCTTAATTAACAATTAGTTCGAGTAATATTGCTGCGAGTGGTGCTAGGGTGTGCTAAACGCCCTGTAGTAAAAGTCGTGGAAGTAAAGCCAAAATCAATCGGCCGGCGTGTCGTTCGCAATGGCGGGCGGATCGAACTTCCTCGTATCGGGATTGAAGCGCGGGTGCTTAAATTTGCAATGGGTGCGTAGATTGTCGCTACGTGTGTAGGTGGCTCTGCACAGCGGACACTCAAACCTGCCTGGAAAGTGCACGTGATAGTGGTTCCGAATGTGTGTGACTATTTTCCCACACAACTTGCACCGGTGCAGGTTGCAGCCACCTGGCAGCTTGTCGAACGTTAATCGCATGTGCCAGGTTTTTGAACCTGCAAACGAAAACAGTATTTTAACGGAACGTTATATGAACAAAAGAAATGATTAATAATATAAAATATATACAGTGTGTATAGCCTAAGCCTATAGCTGCAGCATTCAATTATTTATGGACCAATACACAGTGTATTTGAAATAGGGTCCGAAATTTTAAGGGGTGATTTTACATCAGAAAATATGACAAAAAGGTATCATAAACATATGTCTAAAAATGCGTCGTAAGGGAGCAATATTTAATAACTCAGGAACCCTTTGAGATATAGCAACGAGGTTTTGCACGTAAACTAATCTTAATAAAGCCCAACTTCGTATGTTATTTGCATGTACTTATTTTAACCAGGGGTGTGCAAAAGAAACGGGTTTTTATCAGTTTTTTGTCCCAAAGTTTTTTTGGTATAACTTTTTTGTAATTTTATTTTTGGAATATTATTCCTTAGATCAAAATACATAAAACAGGTACTCAGTCTTCGAGAAAAAAACATTTAAAGGTAAAATTTCATGGTGCGAGGACGAAAAATTAAATATTAATATTTTGGTTTTCAACCTTTTAGTATTTAATTTTTCGTCCTCGAACCGTGAAATTTCACCTACACATTATTGTTTCTCAAACCAAACAAGAGTACCTTTTTTATGTATTTTGACCTGAGGAATTATATTCCAAAAATAAAATTACAAAAAAGTTAAACAGAAAAAAGTTTGAGACAAAAAACCGATAAGGCTCCTGGGTTCGCACACCCCTGGTAAAATAAGTACATGAAAATAACACGCGAAGATGGGCCTTATTAAGATTAAAAGAAAAACCTTGTTGCTATATCTCAAAGGGTTCCTGAGTTATAAAATAAAAACCAACTTTTTTTAGCCACTTTCAGAGGCTTAGCTCCCGTACGACGCATTTTTAAACATGTTTATACCAACTTTTTGTCATATTTTATGATGTAGAATCATTCCTTAAAATTTCGGACCCTATTTCAAATACACCGGGTATACTAGTTCAATGGCGACCATATAAAAAATTCACCAGAAATTACTAGATTACAGTACTGGCAGACGTACTCCGTGTACCCTACAGTACCAGTCATATGTGCAATTGCGAAGATTAATAGAATTCTATAGTGCACCGAGTGCGCCTGCTATTTGTTTCATCTCGTAAAATTTTGGTAAACTTTTAGATACGGCCGCCGTTGAATTCGTATATTTCGATGCTTATTTGTTACAATCATATTTTAACATATTTTCTTGATTTCTGCATATCTTTAAACAATTTTGAATCAGTATCAATATTATTGATATTTCCGTTTCCCAGATAATGACTATTTATTACAGTAAATTTTTAAAAATTAACATTTTTGTATTTATTTTATTATTTAAAAAAATTAAAATATTTCCACAAAACTAAGTACTAAATCCTTTAAATGATATAAAGAACTGTAGACTAAATTGTTCCTTTTTAATCTTTGTCTACAACACCAAAAATATCTAGGTACATAGCTATGATTTAAAAGAAAAGGATTTTAGTATTTTAAAGTTTTTTTTATACCATATTTGAATTTCATATTTATTTTGGTGATAAAGTATTTTAAATGATTTACTAAATATAGCTTTTTGATTTTTGGGGAATAGGGCTTTGGATCTGACTAAAATTATTATCTAATTTTGCTGTGACTAACAGTAAACACTCACATGACAATGACTAATCTTTGGCTTTAATTCTCTGTAAGTTCTTCTCTGTATTTTATTATTATTTATTTTAAGGTTAAGTTAAATGTTTAAACAATTGTATTTTTTTTATACTTATATATACTTTTTTATTTCCAATAAAGGTTCGAAAACGACGAAAATCCATCGTCGAAACGTCACAGCAAAATTAGATAACAATTTTAGTCAGATCCAAAGCCCTATTCCCCAAAAATCAAAAAGCTAAATTATACAAATCCGGCAAAAACTTTCAATTTGATTTACTAAATAAATATACATAAAATGTAAATTTGTCATTTGGTCGGTGATACTGCAATACGCTATTTGCGAAAAATCTATTAGAAAACTGGATAGGTAGATTGTGTAGGTCAGGTAGGAGACCTTAACAGTTCTACGATGGTGAGACAACAGAGCTATACTCGTGTCAATCTGAGAATGCGACTCTGACGTCACAGTGCGAGAATTAAAAAGCACTGTGTATTGTAACTGAAATTTATTTATTAAGACTTAATACATAATTATTATATAGAAAATGTATATAAACAAAAATCATTTATTACATCTTAAGAAATAAATTTCAATTACCCTACAGAGTGGTATTTAGTTTACGCGCTGTGACGTCAGAGTCGCATTCTCAGATTGACACGAGTATACCTACAAACCCTACCCAGCCTATCAATTTCGCTTAGAACGTATTATCAGTGATAATTTATCACCAATAATTTCTACTGCATTCACTAGGAATTATAGTCGGAAAGCTTCTGACCATTTTCATTAAGTTATTTTTTCCCGACTGTATTTTATAAATGTCTTACAGAACATTCAAGTTAAGCTATTTCCAAATTCTAGGTTCTGTATCCGGTTCCTCTGAACGCTAGAAGCTCTAAAAGATGTTAAAATGAGGTACCCCAAAAATCTATTTTTAACTTGCCGAGTCATAACTATACATTAAATTTATAACATTCAGGTTAAGTTATTTCCATAGTTATACAAAATAACTCTGCGACCAAGGAGTAACAGTAATAGTTTTTAAAAAGTGTCTTTGACACATGTTTAATTTTTAAAGAAAGTAGAAACCGAATTTTTCTTTTTTTATTTACTCAAAACTTAATTTTGTAACTAACCTGACGATAGCCTAATCTAAATGTAATGTGTTTGACTCGGTAAGTTAAAAGTAGGTTTTTACGGTACCTCAGTTTGCCACCTTTTTGGGGCTTTTAGCACCCAAAGGAACTGGCTTCAGTGCCTGACAAGTTGTAAGTAGCCTAATTACAATGTGTTTTAAAACATATACAATTTTAGTCGGATCAAAATAACTTAACGAAGCAGTTCACTAGTTCAGCATCTTCAAAGGAAACAAAAACCAACAATAATGTTGCAAATATGCACGAATTAAAAAATATGTTAGACATAATTGTGCCAAATTATATAAATTCGGTCCATAAATAACTAAATGCGACAGTAACAAAGTCATAGGTTGGACACACGGCATTTACTAATGGTATTTTTGCAGGTAACTAAAATATAATCAGTGACATGTTATTTGCATTAGCGATTATCTGACTAGTTTCAACTAAAAAAAATTAAAAACTTAAAAGGCACATGCGAACGGATGCAGTGCAAGAGCAAACAAAAAGAAAAGATCCTTGCAATTTTTGTATAGTTGGTTTATTTCGTTAAATTACAAATTATAAACTATAATATAAAATATACAGGGTTATTAGGGTGGTTCAAAACAAAAAAGTTGGACTTTTTTGCTGCTTAGGGAACGTTCAAGTATTACGTAACGCAAAATGTACCAAAATTCATACTCTTCATACCTCGGTTCTCGCGTTATTGAAGGCTGAAGAGATGTCATATGTCCCTAATAGGGGGTAGCCAAAATATGAAATCTCTATAATCTATAATAACGCGAGAACCGGGGTATAAAGTGTATGAATTTTGGTACAATTTGCGTTACGTAATACTTGAATTTAAATAATATATTTTCATAATTTAATAAGACTAGGGGGCGGAGAGGACAAAAGTTTAAATAGAAAAGGGGGTTGCGTGATGCATAATTTGAAAGGTATTTAAATTGACTATACAGCGTTGTATTTATTTTTCGATGTCCTTAAACCTGAAACAGTATCTTTAGCTTTTAAAATTTGTATTCGAATGATGGACCTCCCTTAATGACTCCGAAACTAATCAAAATATCAAAGTCTATAAAATAGGAAAAAATCTGCATATTTGTATATTATAAAGTCCAATATCCCACATAGCAACCCCCGAGGCAACAAAAGGATATTAAATATGCTTTATTTTGGTAATAATTAAATAAATTTCTTTACCCCTTCCTACCCTAGATTAATTTTAGTAAAAAATAAACCTTCCCTCAAGTAAGGGAACGTTCAAGTATTACGTAACGCTAAATTTGGTAAGTTAGGTGGTTTATTAAACAATGTTTAATCGCCAAAAATGTACATTAATGTATAACTCCTTGGCCAAAATTGCAAAAAACGTTTAAATTGACAAAAATTCCAAAACAAAGCCCTAACACCTTGATGAGAAATACCCAAGTTCACAGAGACCTCCAATGCCATCATTAAAGTCAGAAATAACCCCTTTCAATTAAGATTTCATAAGAAATCTCATCATAACAATTTTTCTTGATTACGACCACCCAACTCCCATTATCACAAACTTTCTAGATTACGATTACGCGGTCCCACTACTCACAAAAATCTCGATATTTTATCAACCAGTAAATCTGGTGCCCCCACCACACTATTAATTTCCCACTTTTCGGTAGATAAGTAAAAGGTTTAAACCTAACCACTAAATCTAGAATGTGTGTGATAATTTTCTGTAATTTTCTGTTATAATTCGCTGCTACGAACAATATGTTGTTGTTGTTGTTGTTGTTGTTGTTGTTGTTGTTGTTGTTGTTGTTGTAGTTACAGTATGCAGAACTTTCAATTAGATGAAGGCAATATAAGTGGCAACAGTGTTACAGCACTCGGAATGTCTCGCACGATACCGAGTGGACCCGTCCCACCCCGCCTTGCTGATGAGCCCGCCCGCGCGAGAGCACCCAAGTGCTATAACGCTGTTGCCACTTATATTGTCTGGGTCTAATTGAGAGTTTTGCATACTGTATGTACTGTTCGAACACATAACCTTGTCTAGTGCGGCATCGGGAGCGAAAAGAAATGCGCTGCCTCTCATTGGTTTTCTGTGGCCTCTCCTCTTAATACACATCATTTATTGGCGACATAGCGCGACGTTGCCAATATAAATATTCCTTAAACTGGCCAAGGTTACGTGGTCGGACAGTATGTCTGTAAAGACTTTTAGTTGGTAAAAGTCAGTCATTATTTCTTGAGTATAAATAAAAAGAAAATAAATTAGGTTTTGCCAAAGTTCATATAAATCAGATAGATTTTCTAGATCGGTAGGCTACCAGCGGTAACCAAGGATTGTAATCAAATTATGCGCAAATGCAAATTACATATGTCACTAAATTATTTTAAATTGGGTTACCCGCAAAAATATATTCATTGTGTTAATGTAAATTGATTAATTTGTGTGTTGACAGCTATAGTGTGACAGTGCACCCCAGATCAAGTCATACTATTACATTACCAAATACTACAACTTTCTTTCACTCATACACTTACTCTATACACGGTGCGCTTGATGCATGTTTTCCGTTATCCATTTTTTTCTTTCGTAAAAAAAGTCGTACGGATTATTATAGAACCAACATAAAAAATATATTAGCACATTTTTGGGAAAACCAATTTCATCTGTTTTAATAAAAAATACGAGATATTAAAAATAGATTTGACAGCTAATTTTACGTCAAAAATTTTAAAAAATATGTTATCCTTTCATACACAAAAAAATAAGGGGTGGACTTAGGGAACGTTCAAGTATTACGTAACGCAAAATATACCAAAATTCATACACTTCATACCTCGGTTCTCGCGTTATTCAAGGCTGTAGAGATTTCATATTTTGGCTACCCCCTCTAACACATCCCCTATTAGGGGGGGTAGCCAAAATATGAAATCTCTATAATCTATAATAACGCGAGAACTGGGGTATAAAGTGTATGAATTTTGATACAATTTGCGTTACGTAATACTTGTTCGTCCACTTAAAGTTATTACTTGTACATAATCACAGAAAAAAAATCATGTCTATGAGAAATATCCCATTGGAAATTAATTTGACAAAAAGTTTAAACTTATTTTTTTAATGTCTCGTATTTTTTTAAAAATCGTTTTTTTTTTTCAAAAAACTACTGATAGATTTTTTATTTACGAAACATTTCTTTAAAAAAAAATGGTTCCCATACAACGCAATTACTATCCATTCATACATAAACAGTAAGAAACTAAAACAACAGTTTAAATTTTGTGATTAGTCGATGTAAAATAAAAAGTAAACCGAATTGCGCTTTATTGTTTTGACGAAAACAAACTTTAAAAAGGTTTCTTTAAATGTATAGATTACCTAGAAAACTGATAAAAAAATCGTTTCAGTTTACAAAAAATATATTTTGACAATTTTAAGCAACCAAAAACCTGCAGTCCTGAAACTCAATAGACACCGCGGACAACAAGATTTAAACTTATTTCATACAATCTGTTATTGTAGTATTTGGTACTGTAAAAGGTAAGGAAGCTGCCGAGCCATTTTTAGTAATTATTCTGATTATTTGCGGAAAAAATTGAAAATTTTACTACATGCAATGTGAAGAAAATAAACTGTTTTAGAAGAAAAATAAAGTAGGAAAAAAAACAGCCCTGCACCAATTCATATATTATTTTTGTTTTATTAGTTCATTATTTATATACAAACCTATTATTATATTATATACAAACAGTAAATTTATATATGGCCATCATGTAGTTAAGAAAAATTAATTTATGGTTGATTTAACATCCAGAAGATTAAATTTTTAGCTTGAAGAAAATAGAAAGTCAGAGCTCTGAACTGTTTTATTTTAGTGAAAGGAACAAAACGTAAAAATGGACAATGTCATGTTCACTTTCAAAATACCTTCATATTATAAAGCATACGATTTTTTTCACGCGCCTCATAATCAAAGCCAAAAAAAAATAGTAGAAAATAGTACTTTTCCGAGACCATTTATAGGTCGAGGAAAAGTGCCATTTTCCGGGAGACCTGTATACTACTTTATTCGCAACTGCTTTTATTTAAACATAAAGTACTATTTTTCTTGAAAGATAATGTTTGAATTCAAAAGAAGAATATAATATAATAATACTTAGTTTTTTAGTTCTTTTCATATTTGCCACAAATATTTTTTCCTGCATTTCACAATTATCACAAGTAAAAAAACATTGACTAAAACTGTACATTTAAGTATTTTAAACAAAATGTGTTAGATTATATTCGTGTTTAGCATGTCAACATCAGTTCAGCCATCTTGTTTTAAGCATCAATAATGATATTTTAATCGGTGGCGGCATCTAGCGAAAATTAATGATTTAAATTGCAGACCAGTAATAATTAGTTTTTCATTACAGGTCAGGTCCAGGAGTGGAAAACAGTGGAAAAAGAAATCACGTACTTCCCAAACTTTATTAATACATGTAATGTATGTATTACATATACAGTTGCGAATAAAATATATAAAAATGTTAATTTTAATTTACATAGTTCCTCCCCAGGAAAATTTAGATAAACAAAATTGACGAAAGAAACGGACGATGGATCCCTGTAGCGGACGGTCTGAAAAATATGTTTTTCTTCGCAATTAAATATATAGCTCAATTTTACAAACGGATTTGAAATCTAGGTGAAAAATATTATTAACATCAATATTTAATTGTGGAGGATCAGCGATTGGTTTAAGTCTGGTTCATCGTGAAGAAATGTAAAGCCATTATCTTCCAAATATGAACCTTTGGGATTTCACTGTGAGTGGTTCTATAAAGTTCGCTACAAGGATACCTCGTCCGTTTCTTTCGTCAATTTTGTTCATCTAAATTTTCCTAGGAAACTGTGAATTTATGTATCTTGTTACAAACTCGACCCTACAAAAATAATTTATTCAAATAAAAATCTGTTTTAAAGATAAAATAAAATTAAAGATAAGTTTTTTTTTTAACTTTTCAAAATGTTTTATTAATTTAAAATGCATTTTGAGTATCGAAAAATAGTTATTTATAATGCAAGGACGAAAAATTCTAGTTTTCTATTTATTTATTTGTTTATACTCTTTACGCAGACCTTTATTTAAAGGTATTTTAAAATTAACGAGTATTCTGTTACATTATAATTATATTTTAAAGCTTCTACGTATTAATTATATTAGGACAACCAAATTCGGTTTCGAAAATATAAAAAAATATATAAAATAATTTAAGACTAATTTGTGATGTACATATCTTCTTTTCGAATTTTGAATACATTTATTCAATTTTTAGAAAAAAATGAGCAAAAATAGAATAACATAGTTACTTGTATCTTAAGAATTCTTAAAGGACGTTCATTTAATATCGCGACTTATGGAACTATTCTTTTAATATACTTATTTTAATCGTCCTAAAAACAGTTTTTGTCAATGTATACACTATTTTTTATTTGATTGTAATATCTAAATAAAAAAAATTGTATTTTTGACAAAAAAAAGTTCAAATATCAGCAGTTTTAATATCACTCTACACTACAGATTTATTATACTTTTAAAAACAATCGAATAACAAATATTTTGTAGGATCAAAATTAGCGCTTATGCAGATCACCTTCTTTTTTTAATGTATGTATTTAAATTTTATAAAACATACAAGAAAAAATATATATCAGAAAAATTACTTTTGCTAATCGATATTAAAGGATTCTTTATGCGAAAATCAGTTAAATGTATCATTTAGTGTATAATACAGTACGTGTACATGAGATCTCCCCATATTAATGTGAACTAGAACTATAACTAAGGCAACAGCTCGCATAGATTTACTGGAAAGTATTCTGTGGTGCTGGCCAATTGAACAGCTCAGTAACTGACCCTGCGTTAGAGAGAGCGTGTGGAGTTACAACGTTATCACATGTGGAGTTCTCATTTACACACTCTGTATGCTATATACTACAAAATTGAATTTTATAGAATGAAATATTAGAAGACACGTGAAATTTCACGCTTTGACGTACAAGCGGGTAAAGCCGCACAATGACCAGCGGCAATCGGTTATTTCGCAAATGGTTTTCTCCTTAAATCACCATAGCGGCTATAGCCGCTTCAAGCGGCTTTTTTAAGCGACTTTCAAGCGGCCCGCTTGATAAAGTATGACGAGATAGCTAAAGCCGGTTCCGCGCACAAAAATTTAAATATAAACCCTTTGACGCACACTACAGAATTGTGAGGGCACATCAGAAACGAACCTGTTTTTTGCGTATTTAAATTTTTGTGTGCGGAATCGACTTTAGCCATCTTTTCATAGTTCATCAAGCGGCTATAGCCGCTATGGTGTTTTGAGGAGCAAACCATGTGCGGCTATAACCGCTTGCCGCTGGTCATTGCGCGGCTTTAAATTATAATTTAAGGTTTCACTTTAAGGATAATGTTTTTTATTTAAAAATGAATTAAATACAAAGAGCTCAATTCTAACAAAGATAATACTTTGTATTTACCATAACTATAATAGTCGGAGAGCTGGTGACCATTTTTATTTCATTATTTGCTCCCGGCTATATTTTATATATGTCTTAAAGTACATTCAAATTAAGCTATTTTTAAATTGCTAGGCTCCCGATCCGGTTCCTTTGGGTGCTAGAAGCGCCAAAACTCTGGTAATGAGCTACCAAAAAAAAGTCTATTTTTAACTTGCCAAGTCATATACATTAAATTTATTACAGTCAAATTAAGCTATTTTCATAGTTATACACAATAATTCTAGGACCAAGGGGTAAGAAAAGTCTTTAAAAAGTGCCTTTGACATATGTGATACTTAATTTTTTAAAGAAATGAGAATTTATAAAATGACATTTTGATTAAATGAAAATCATTAGAATTTTTAGTGTTGACATATGTCAAATAAACATTTTAAAAACTTTCTTTACCCCTTGGCCTACTAAATAATTGTGTAAAACTAATCTAGATGTAATAAATATAATGTGTTTGACTCGGTAAGTTAAAAACATATTTTTCGGGCACCCCATTTCACCAACTTCTCGAAGCTTTTAGCATCCAAAGGAACCCGATTCAGGTTCTGGCGATTTGCAAATAGCTTAATTTGAATGTACTTTAAGACATATAAAATACAGCTGGGAGCAAATAATAAGATAAAAATGGTAACCAGCTCTTAGTTTATTATCCAAATGTATTACTTATTTAAGATTGATTATTTTACTTTTAATATAGGTATTGCGAAATATTGGAGCCTTATAGATAGTTAATATTTATAATATTCCAATACTATGATGTAAACTTTATATTTAGCTGCAAATATAGAAAATTACGTAATATAAATAAATATTAAATATATACTCACATATTTCCGGCCTTACTCAATCCTCTAACCACTATTTTTGAACACTATTTTTTATCACAAAACACTTTAAGTTTAATATAATTTGTTAATTTTTTAATGTTGTATTGCTTCAATTAATATAGTTGAAAATAATTATGTTGATTTGGTAAAATTAAGAGAAGAAAAGGCAAACATAATACAGCATTTGTTATACGAAATATTTACATAAAAAGCCACTATACAAAACATTTACATGCTGATAAAAAAATTGAATATCCAAGAACAAAATTTACAATAATAATTATTAATCTTATTTAATTATTATCTCAATTTTATTAAAAGGCCTTTGCTATTAGATATTCAAAAAATAAGGAATTCAAAAAAAAATATTAATTACATCATATTTTAAATAAACATTTAGCTACAAAATTGAAAATTGAAAGAAAATGTTTGTTTATTTCATAATAGTTTATGCATTTTTTAATTGTATGTCTAAGTTTAAAATCCCCCTTGACGAGTGTACATGGCCCTAGGGTGTTTCTGTTTTAATACACAACAAAAAGTATACTACAGTATCGCTGACACTCTGAGCCTGAAAATGAATGTATCTTTAGAGTGTAAGCGTTGGCGAAACTGATCTAATAAAATATAATGTATTATATTATTTACAATACTGCTTAGGTTATGTTTGGTTTGCAGGGTAACCACACATTTTTTATTTTCATTTCTCTGATTTTCCTTGATATTTCAAATATTGACAGTACTTCTGTGTATTTTTTTTTTAAATGGCGCCTTCTAAAAAACTGATGATTTTAAATTTTAAAACCACCTCCTTATTTTGCCACTTCTGCTCTGATTCATAAAAATTCCAGTTTTATCTTTAATTCCCAGATTTATTAAGAAATACATATATTTAGCTTTTCTCTGATTGTTCCCTGATGTATAAAATTCCCTCACATTTCCCTGAGTTTTCCAGAATGTGGCACCCCGTTATACTATTTATCTTGATATACTTTGGTTTTGATTATAAACTTGATAATGATAAATTGTAAACATATTACAACAAAACAAGTAGGCTTGTAATCGAGCTTGTAATATAATCAAAAAAGAGGCTTCCAAACTAATTTTTAATAATTTGAGTCTATTCAAGTATCAAATATTTATTATGCATTTTGCAATAAGACACAAATAATGAATTTAATACAATCCAAGAATAAATTTCATATTATACTGACAGCAAGTTGGTGAACGATATATTGCAACAACTCGTGCATTCCAATAGAATTTTTTCATTCGAATGGGGTAAATTTTTGCACAATTAGTTTTTTAATTGGAAAATAACTTCCTGAAAGTTTCACGGCAATCAGAGAAAAAAATATTAAATATATGTTGGAATCTACAAACGGAATTGGATAATGTTAATGTTTGAAAAAATAAAAAATGCTCATTCTTTGATTAAAAAATCAAAATTTAAATATATAAGGGTTTGGACTTTTTGGAAAATAACAAAAAAATGTATAGGAGCTGTCTTTATTTTTTCACTGATTGCCGTAAAACCTTCAGGGAGTTATTTTTCGTTTGGACTTTTTCCTCACATTTCCCTGAGTTTTCCAGAATGTGGCACCCCGTTATACTATTTATCTTGATATACTTTGGTTTTGATTATAAACTTGATAATGATAAATTGTAAACATATTACAACAAAACAAGTAGGCTTGTAATCGAGCTTGTAATATAATCAAAAAAGAGGCTTCCAAACTAATTTTTAATAATTTGAGTCTATTCAAGTATCAAATATTTATTATGCATTTTGCAATAAGACACAAATAATGAATTTAATACAATCCAAGAATAAATTTCATATTATACTGACAGCAAGTTGGTGAACGATATATTGCAACAACTCGTGCATTCCAATAGGGCTCGAGATTACAGAAAAAAGCGTTTTTATAAACGATTTTTACACTTATGTTAGTGAAAATTTGTAAAAAAAATATTTTGCTTCCAAACAAATAAAAACTTTAGACCCGGTTTTCACTAATTCAAGTGCAATAATCGATTTTTAGTATCTTACAGCTGACCGTGACCGATAGATGGTGCAACAGTGTTGGGCAAGCTACCATCCCCGACCCCTATACTATAGGGGCCCATAGTAACACTGTGCTAGTCATAAAATCCGACTGACTAGAGTCTGGCCATTTTGTATAATATCAGATGCCCTGAGTTCAATGGTGACAGCGGTTTTATTCCATCACGTCTAGTTTTTGAGATATCGATTTTGCACTTTGCTTGTTAGACCCCTTAAAACGACACATTGAAAACTTTATTCAAATGGTGTGAAAATCTGTATTGGTTTTTTTTGGTAGGAGAAAAAAAATTGACATTCTTTTGCGATAAAACCAAGTTTTGATACACTTTTCGTATAAAAATTTGTAAAAAACGACAAAAAATTGCCAAAAATGAGAATTTTTTCATTCGAATGGGGTAAATTTTTGCACAATTAGTTTTTTAATTGGAAAATAACTTCCTGAAAGTTTCACGGCAATCAGAGAAAAAAATATTAAATATATGTTGGAATCTACAAACGGAATTGGATAATGTTAATGTTTGAAAAAATAAAAAATGCTCATTCTTTGATTAAAAAATCAAAATTTAAATATATAAGGGTTTGGACTTTTTGGAAAATAACAAAAAAATGTATAGGAGCTGTCTTTATTTTTTCACTGATTGCCGTAAAACCTTCAGGGAGTTATTTTTCAATTAAAAAATGATGTGAGCCAAATTTCATGCAATTCGAATGAAAAAATCCAAATTTTTTGCTATTTTTCGTCGATTTTTGCAAATTTTTGTATTGGAAGTATCAAAACTTGGTTTTATCGCAAAAAGAATGTCAGATTCGATTTTCTCGTACCAAAAACACCCAATACAGATTTTCATACCATTTGAACGAAGTTTTCAAAGTGTCGTTTCAGGGGGTCTAACAAGCAAAGTGCCAAATCATTATCTCAAAAACTAGACGTGATGGACCAAAAACCGTCGTTACCATTGGACTCAGGGCACCTGATATTATCAGAAATGGCCATTCCCCAGAAAGTCGGATAAAAAAAAAGTTCCAAATTCGAGCACAGTATAATAGGTTAATTTTTCGATGCTGTAACACTCTAGTTAATTTGCTGCAAGTTTCAGTTTTACCTAGTTTAAAGAAAAACACATTCGCTTTCTAAAGTTTGTCCGATTTAGTGAATGTAAACTAAAAATAATGCTTAATAATCCTAAACAATTCGCTTTGAAATTGAACAGGCTACTCTAAGATAGGTAAATAAACCATCAATAAAAGAGAAATGTATGATGTTTATTTAAAATATGAATAAAATATATACAACATTTACATACATCTTTACAGAAAGACTCGTTGACGAAGAGGCTGTACATGCAAGCGTTAATTTGAAAACAGGACGTCATAAAAGAGAAACACCTATTTAACGCATATAAATAACTACTCTTGAAGCAATGTTATTTATTAATATTACGCAAGGTATACATGTATACAAGTAAGTTATAATAATTGATTAACCTTGCTCTTCAGGTTTATATTCTTGTATATGTTACCGGCATTGTTGACATAACGTCCAGCTAAGTTGGGCATTGTCGACGTCAAATAATATTGTGGGAGCTGATTTAAATATAAAATTTGGTATGGATGATTTGAGGAGATGTAAGAAGGCTGCAGGATTGAAGGAAAATGTGGAATATTGGTGTCGAACTTTAAGTAGAAACTGTTTGGAGATTTGTTTTATGATAGAGAAAAAAGCTGATAATAGTGAAGATTATCTATTTTAAATTATTTGTAATAATGTCAGTCAAATATTGTATAATATACCTGATAGGTCCAAGAAAGACAAACTTTAAAAACGCAAATAAAACAACTTACATACATTTGTCATTTTCAGCTGTTAAAATGGGGAGGCATGTGGGTATTTTTTTAATCCGAAAGGAGTGTCGTGTAATAAATCATTTTAATGCTTATAAAATTGTCTAGTTGGCTATATTTTTTTGGACATTTCTTTCAGGGGTTAAAATAGGGTTAAAAACGGGAATCTTAATAAATTTTCAAAAAACAAACAATTTTTAGGAAAATGATTGATTTCGTGAAGTAAAAACGTAAATTATGCTTTTAATCGAACGACATAAAAAAAATGTGAGAAAATCGCATATTTTAGTAAAAAAATTGAAAAAATCAAAACAAAAAAAAATGTTTAAAATTAAAAAAAAAAACGGTTAAATAGATAATTTAATTTTCTTTAGAATGATTCCATTAAAAAAATCCCCTATGCCCCCAAATTTTAAAAGCTAAAAATACTAAATATGTGCCAGAAGACAGCTTAAGTTGTCTTATTTACGTGTTCCAATTTTGTAGTCGACCTCAATTCGTGTCAAAGTTGAGAGGGGGGTGACTTTTGGATGAACGTTTTAATATAAATTAATACTTTCAGCGTATTTTTTATTCTGTTGTATAAGTGTTTTTTTTTATGACGCCAGAATAGGGTTCCAGATACTTACCATCAATTGTATCATTTAATTCCGGAGGTGGAAGAGGAGGATTGTCCATTTCCGGGAGATCTAGGCCGTGATGGCTGAGCATCTTTATGTCTTCAGGGTGTACACTTACCCGTCCTCCCTAAAAATCAATCAAGAATTCTTAAATAAAAAATAATCTGAAACATGTTTCATTTACATAATAATATTTTATAACCTTTATTTTGAAAATTCAAATCTAGGGATTTTTGAGATAACTATTCGGTTGGTATTTTTGTCATGCACGTTGGCAGACAAAATCCACGCATTCAATTAATTAATTTGCAGACAAGCAAGACGTCAGTTGAAAGATGCGATAATAAAAAGTCGCTCGTAAATATGTCGGTATGAGTTAAAATCGTCGTGAAGTATTCGAAAAGTCGTTAAACTATATTTGTTGTAAAACCCTATTCGTGGTTGGCAAATATTATCGTTTCCATGCATTAACCCTTATTCTCTTTACTGCATCAACAACATCAAGAAGAATCCAGCCCTGTGCACAAGAACATCAAATACATCAGGAACCAAGGTCAGTGAAATCCCTATTTATCCCGTCTAACCCGTTATTTACCCTAAATTAGCAGTCCACTAGTTCTCGTTTCGTTAAATTAAAAGTCGCTATATGCTAACTTATCTAAGTTAGCATATAGCGACTTATTCTAGAATAATTATCGAAGGCATAGTTTAGTTTATTTATCTAATTTAAGGCCTATCCAAAGCTTGCATAAGAACATAAAACATAAGAATGCGATGCCGTGATTGGCTTACAAGATACATGGAGGACATCAAGCCAATCACGATCGCATTGTTATGTATTATGTTCTTATGCGAGCCTGTGAATAGGCACTTAGACAAAACGAAAAATAAAACATGCGAAAAATCGCCGCTCCGCACTACGATGGATGCGGTCAATTTCGAATGGATTTATTTTAGGGTGACCAGACTTCCCAATTGAAATCCGGGAATATTCAAAATCTCATTTTAGTTTATTAGCATCGCAGAATGCTTTTTTTAATTTCAAAGTAGCAGATTTTAAGAAAAAAAAAAGATTGAAGGATTCAGGTCTTTGTTAAAATTCGCCAAAGTTAACTTTTTGACAAAAAAAAACATTTCTTCAAAAAGTTTGATTATAATTGTAAAATAAGTAAGGGTGATTCCATATGATATCGACTGGAGCCATTATATATGTATTCGCCACAGGTTCTTCGGTTAGTATATTATAATTATTTAAGGTAGGTGAATTGATTAATAGGCAAAAATTTTATTTATTTTTTTATTATTATTATATAATATAACGGATATTAGTTAAACATTGCATACTTAGACATATATTTTTAAAAAGCTAACAATAATAAAATATACACTATAACTAAGTTGTTTAACAAACTTTCCAATAAAAAATGTAATCTATTAAAATCTTTTTTTATATGATTTAAATATTATATCTGGTCCATTTGATATGTTCGTTAACGAAAACACGTTTTTAAAGGGCTGGGCGGGAATTTGTACACAATATTCAATGTATAACAAGAATCAACATGTGGAAATTCTGCGCCAAAAAATTACCGACCCCTTTTTTGCATTTATTTAGGAAAACATTCGCAGAGTCTAAAGGGCTATTCATAGATCACCTGATGCTTGACTTGACTTCAACAACGCAGAAGGAGGGTTATGTTTTTAACGTGTTTGTATATGTTACGGGCAAAGACGATAATTCGGCCAATGACGTTATTGCCGGTCAATGATGATAATGCCCAGCCAAATTAGACATTATCGATAATGACCGGCCAATAACGTTAATACCCATGCAATTTGGGCAATGTTGATTACATATTCAAAATCTACGACCCAAAATTGACTTAAAAAAATTGATCCGATGTCAGAATTTTTCGGGTTATGAGTAAGTGATTTGTTCTTTTAAATAATATTTGGTTTACAATAGTGTAAGCTAAAGTAGTAACAAGATTTTAATTTATGTGCTGATTTGCACGAGATTATTGCAGTTCTCAAAGCATGCTATCTCACTAATTAAAATTAGTTGGTCTACAGTGTGTTTTCTTTTATACATCTTTTCTCAAGCAAAAAAGAACGAATAAAAAGGGGTCCGTATTTTTTTGGATAAAAGGCCCAGAATGGGACATTGTCCTTTACTTTTTTATTCTGCAAAACTAACTTTTTTATGTTAATTCTATTCATAACTTAATTGCATTTCCGACTGGCATAATTCTATATAAATTAATATAAAAATAAATATCTTTTAAATTATCTAAAAATATAAAAGCTTAAAAGTAATACATTTTTTATTGGAAGATTTATTTTAAAAACTTACACATTAAGATAAAATATCTATCAATAAAAACACGATATTTTTATTTCTGATTATGAATAATTATAGACCACAAGTTTGGTAGTGTATGTGGGATAAAATACGAAATCTTTAAAATAGAAATATACTATAAATTTGGTTTTGCTATCTGTCATTGGACTAGATCGACAGCATATTTATACACACTAGCCTTCCATACCACAGTTCTTTTTAATCACATTTTATTTAATAACTCACTGGAAAATCTATGTTAACAAGTTTTAATCGTCAAAATTATGCTTAAATAACTAAACAATATATTCTAACCTGGCGAAAACCTCAGTTCACAAAAAGGGGTTATTGGAATTTAAAGGTTTTATAAAGAAAAAAAGAAGAATTGTAAAGTTGACTAAAGGAGAGGGTGGTTTAATGGGTCGGATATAGTGTTGAAACAAAGGTTGTTTGGAATTTGGGGGCCGAACGAAATGTTGGTTGTAAGGACTGTAAGGCTTTATGAAGGGCTAAATTATAACTGAAATTTTCGTCAGGGTTAAACTAAATAATAAGTACAAAAAAAATCATTAATGTAGAGCAGATAAAAAAAAATAAGTCACAAAAGTTTTTTTTACTGGTCAATTTAGTATCCGAGACCACAACGTCTGGTTGTAGTTTTGCTTTAAAGTTCATGATTTTAGGTGGAAAATTGGCTCTTGCTTTCCCATTTTGAAAATTTTAAAAATTTTGGGAAAGCCTTCATGCAAAATTTTCAATTTTTTGCCTATTTTTGCGTTTTATGACGATA
Organism: Brachypterus glaber; assembly: GCA_958510825.1. Taxonomy (NCBI): domain Eukaryota; kingdom Metazoa; phylum Arthropoda; class Insecta; order Coleoptera; family Kateretidae; genus Brachypterus; species Brachypterus glaber. The sequence goes on from OY294048.1 coordinate 35,380,053, forward strand.
TAAATCAATTTTAAACAAAAAAAGAAAAAACGTCGGTCGTTTGATCGGTGGGTCGACCGGTCGTTTGATCAGTCGGTCGTTTAGTCGGTCGGTCGATCGGTCTGTCGTTCTATCGGGGAAATCTTGTGGGCACGGTAACTTAAGAACGCTTTAAGCTGGAGACTTGAAATTTGACATACAGATACGTAGAATATTTTTTTGTAGAAAATTTTATAAGCTTTCTTTTGGTATAAAGTATTTTTATCGAGTTAAGTACTAAGCGACTTATTGCAAAAAAGAATAAAACAAATTTATCCACGTATACGGACATTGCCTACGTAGATAGACATTTAAAGTAGTGACTCAAAAAAATAATTCGATGTTCACTTATTCTTGTACAATTTTTTTACATCATTTGACCACAAAGGTCAATTGTTTAAGACCAAGACATATTAATTTTGATATTCCATAGAAATTAGAAAAAAACTGTATCCACGGTGATGGATATTTAAAAAGGTACGATCCTTTTTTTTTCGGAAATTGCTTCTCAATAAAAAAAGTGAAGTCGTTTAAAAAAGTAACATTACCACTTACAGTAAATTAAAGTACTAGTTTCATAATACCCGTTTTTTGAGCACGAGTACAAGTTTAGAAAACGAGCCGCTTGCGGCGAGTTTTCTAAAGTACTTGTGCGCTAAAAACGCGTTATGAAACGAGTGCTTTATACTATTTTTTCTATTTTGCTCTAAAATTAAAAAAAAAATCACATTTAAATTGATGACCGATTTTTGTTTTGGGTTGGCATTACAATTTTCGCTGTTTGAAATTCATAGAACAAACGATGTTTTGATATCTTTTATAGTCAGATCTTCTCTTTTTCACTGCAAGTAACCAAGCCACAGTTTTAACATGGTAAAAATTAATTATATTATATTTTTTTAATAGTTTTTACTCCCTTTTGCCCATCTAGCTTTTTACCAAAGTCTTCAGCTCAAAGCGTTCTTGTGTTTCCCCGAACAGACCCCGACCGACAGACAGAAATTTTAATTTCGCAAAAATTCGCTTATATTATTTGCATATACACAGGACTTTTCTACTGAAAAGTACAATTGTATTTTAAGTGGTCCATTTTAACTGTTTAAGTATCTATATGGCAGTATTTTGAAAACACAATTCTGTGTACTATATTTGTAAAATGCTTATAAAAATATGATGCTATTATTTTAACAGTAATAAAATTTTGAAAAAACAGTTAACAAAAAATAATACAATAAAAATCGATAAAAATGTAAAACTCACTAAATATGTAGCTTGTACAGATGAAACAAATAGCTAGTTTAAAAAGTGATAACGTTAAAATTAAAACAGAATTCTTACCTCTTTTATACCAAAAATATTAAAGTTAAAAAAATATATTTATTTTATAGTTTTTTCTTTGTTCATAAAAAGCATATATGCTAGTTGGTATCTGGGCAAAAAAGAGGTTAAAATAGAAAAATGCTTTAAAATCTGTATTCATCACGCTGAATGTGGTTCTATCAGAACTTTTTTATCCATAACTGCCCTCCTTAGTTAAAACGTCCTAACATTTTTGCCATTTCCGGCTTATCTGCATATACCGGTTTTTATATGCCATATTTACCTACTCTCCAAGATTCCCACCAGTCAGGGAAAACCGGAAAGTCAGGGAAAAGTAAGGGAAATTGAAACTGAAACCTGGAAGTCAGGGAATTTGGCCATTTATTCGAAAAATTTAGGGAAAATAGCATTGTTAGTTAGGACGTTTTAACTAAGGAGGGCAGATAATCAAGGCGTCTTTACTTCAAGTGAATGACGCCTTAATAATATACGGTTAAATAAAGTTGAAATATCTATCTCGGATTAGCGAGAAAACTTTCTCCTAAAAATATTATTTTGTTACATCGGCACTTAGTGCTACTAAGAGTGCCCATGTATTGAAATCTTCGCCGAAAAGTCAAAATCTCTGACCATGTTTTTTTCACATTTCTCGACGTTTTAGACCTTCCTGTGTCGAAATCAATAAAAAAATTGCGTCCGTCTGTCTATCTGAGTGTAAACTCCATTTCCATATTGTTTCTTATCGTATTCCGAAGAGCTGATTAGATTTTGGGGTAAACGATTGGGCGTAAGGGGATAAGAATGGGGTAAAACTCCCATTTTTAACGTTTTTTGGTTATAATTAAGGCAATTCTTATTGTATTTTATTAATTTAGCACTTATATGAAATATAATTTTAAACTGGTCAAAAAATGTTTTAAACTATTTTTTAAAAATGTAAAATGTTTTTTTAGCATATCTCATTTATAATCCGATTTCAAAAAATTATATTTTAAATGAAAGCTGTTTTTAAGCCCTATAAAAAATTCTATAAACAGTTTTTTGCTAGAATATAACGTTTTTGAGACTTTTAAACTTATTATTATTAATGGTTGCCTATTCACGTGATCACATAACTTTCCTTTTCATAACGTTTGAAATTAGTGCCTAGTGCCGATGTTTTGACAAGGTGCTTGCAACTGTTCAGCTGGTTTGTTTTATATGGATAATAAAGAACTTTTTTCTCGTATTTTTCTGAAATATGGTATCTTTGGGGTTTCAAAGGCTAATTTTTTCTTTTATATTTTAATAAATATTTTTTTACGTTATCACTTTTATTAATCTAGGTATTTATGAGTTTTAATTTTATTATATTTTGGTAACAATACTTTATATACTTACTTATATATACTAATTTACTTAAAATCTACACTACCTATTGAATAGGAAGTTTAAAAATATATATTTTTTATTAACATAACAATTTAAAGTATCTAAAAATATTAAATTACTTATTTAAAAAGCACTTTTATAAAGTAGAAGTTTTTCTACTTATAAAGCATTATTAAATAACCCTTTATAATAGAAAAATAAGGAAATCCGTTTATTATTTACAAACAATAGTCAACATGGCTACTTTGTATAGTGTTTTGGTAGGCACCCCGAATGAAATTACATTAAAAATTACATAAAATTTAATGTCACTTTATTCAGGGACCCTCCATTGGGCCGTTTTCGTAAGTGTACTTTTTATATGGAATAGACTCCAGGAAAACGTAAAAAAAAAAACGGCATTTTAACACAAACACAAGCAATTACATTGGCTTTTTTAGGTTATATAGATCTGAAAATAGTGACATTGGCCCTTTTAGAACGAAGCCACAGATTTATTGACAAGAGGAAAAAAATGAAAATCAAATTGTCATTGGTTTCAAACAGTAGGTTCCCTGAATTAAATTACATTAAACTGTGACACACATGTGATGTTCAATGTCATTATTTAGAACCCCTGGTGTGAATGTGTAAAGAGGAAAATAAAATGGATTGGTCATGAAACATTCATGATATCCAAAAATCTAACAGACAAAAATGTCAATTTAAAAATATTAAAAAAACAAAAAATCACCATTGAGGAAATTCCATGAAAGCAATTCATTTTTGTAACGGACACACCAAGTTTGCTAATAACATTTAAAATATCACCTGGTCTCTTAAATTGTACCCTTAAAAAAGATAATTTTTCCCAACCAAATAAAAACAACATTAAAATTGTATAAAAATAACACTGGTCGACAAATCTGAAGATTTCTCTAACTGAGATTCCAGACATAGGTTTATACTAATTTTGGGTCGCTGAATCCAAATCCGAAGGCCGTTTGTCTCCATCACCCTCAGATTTTTTTATATCATAAAAAAAGTTAAAATTAGGAAAATCGATTTTGTGTAATTACAAGAAAATGCTTTGACTTATCATATTAAAATTTAGTACGGTTAATATTTTGGAAAAGATCCAAGTAGCGCAAAACTCCATATTAAAAGTTATTTTAAAAAAAGATAGACTTTACTCAACTAAGGATTTGTATAATGAAGCACAAGTTTTTAACGTACGTGGTTTATATGTTTTTAATAGTTTGGTTTGGATGTACTCAAACAAAACTACGTTTTTTAATAGAAATTTGTTTTACACTAGAGCCACAAACAATAATTTAATTTTAGTTCCTTTTTATAGAAAAGAACATCTTAAAAGATTTGTTTTTTATTATGGTCCAACACTGTACAATAAATTACCTCTTATGTATAAAACAATATCAAGGTTAAAAAAGTTTAAAATTGATGTTAAACAGTATCTGATGATCCATGTTAACAACTTAGTCTTATTATTTTAGCTAATATTATAATTAATAGTTTAATTATTCTTTTTATTTTTTACTTTACGTTTTTATTGCATTTTTTTTCCTCTTGTCTTTATTATGAACTTTAGCAATAATAAAAATTTTGAAATTTTACTGGTAAGGCCAAGTACAATACAATCATTTATGATTAGGTATAGGTCTTAGCGGTTGATTTCAATAATTTAGTATATAAAATATGAAAAATGAAAATATTATTGTTATTATATTTAAGGTACTATGTGATTATGATGTCTTGAATAAATTGAAATTGAAATTGAAATAGTGGTAATATAAGTTATTTATTCCCCCACTTACCCAAAAATACAATTGTGTGTATGTCAGAGGCGTGCGTTCTAAAGTGTTTTTGTAATATATTTCTCCAAAATAAATTATGTTTAAGAATTTTACAATTTCGATAAAAAATTATTATTTATTGATTAATTTTATGTAAAAAACATATTGGACCTTTTGATCAAAGGTCAATAGTTTTCGAGAAAAATAGGTTTAAACATATCTCTGCAAGTTCCACTAAGAAAAAAACTGCTTCCAACAAGATAATACTTTCTCCTATAGGTCTAGGTTTATTAAAATAAAAATAAATAAATAAATATAAAAAAAAATATTCCGAAGTCTTTTTTCGTTCTAACGAAAAATAAATTGAAAAAAAAATTAACCCCATTTTACCCCCTTACACTACCCCGATTTTTATCAAAAATAAAAAATATCCTAGCCACACAAAAAAAGGTCAATAGTTTTTTTTCCTATGTATTTTGAGGAGCTGAATCCGAATTTGAGGTCAAAATAGCACATCACCTGGAAAACTAATTGGATAAGGTGCTATTGACCCTTTTTGTGTGGCTAGGATATTTTTTTTTTGATAAAAATCGGGGTGGGGTAAGGGGGTAAAATGGGGTTAAAACTTTTTTTTATTTTTTTTTTTCGATTTATTTTTCATTAAAACGAAAAATGAGACTTTTTTCGGATTTTTTTTCAATTTATTTATTTATTTTTATTTTAATAAGCCTAGACCTATAGGAGAAAGTATTATCTTGTTGGCAGCAGTTTTTTTCTTAGTGGAACTTGCAGAGATATGTTTAAACCTATTTTTCTCGAAAACTATTGACCTTTGATCAAAAGGTCCAATATGTTTTTTACGTAAAATTAATAAATAATAATTTTTTATCGAAATTGTAAAATTCTTAAACATAATTTTTTTTGGAGAATATATTACAGAAACACTTTAGAACGCACGCCTCTGAAATACACACAATTGTATTTTTGGGTAAGTAGGGGAATAAATAACTTATATTACCACTATTATCGTACTAAATTTTAATGTGATAAGTCAAAGCATTTTCTTGTAATTACACAAAATCAATTTTCCTAATTTTAACTTTTTTTATGATATCAAAAAATTTGAGGGTGATGGAGACAAACGGCCTTCGGATTTGGATTCAGCGACCAAAAATTAGTATAAACCTATTTCTGGAATCCCAGTTAGAGAAATCTTCAGATTTGTCGACCAGTGTAATCCGTTATTAAAAATTCAAACATTCGATGAGTGCAACTTTTAAAAACCGAATCATCTGAAATGCGCATGCTCGGGTAGGGCAGATAATTTATTTATTACCTTTTGATTATTTTTTTTTTCGGAACTTTACGATATTCCGCACATGCGCCTCTGTGTTAGGGTGCATCGAAAAAAAAAGTTGGTAATGGTCTATGCAGTAAGTGTAGGGAATTAAATTTGAAATCGACTGGTAAAATTCTTTTTTTGATAAAAACCTCTAGACCCCCCCTCAACGGCCCCGAAGTTTCCTAGTTTTTTAGACAATAGTGTATAAAATTGTTACCTTATGACTTACTCTTTTGACTACTCTGTAGGCTTAACCTAACCAAAAATTATAAAATTGACACTTATGTCATTTCCAAAAAACAATGGATTTAATTTTTAAAAAACATACCAAGTACGTGTATAGCATACATTATACATTAATAAAGGAACAATATACATTATTTAAACTATTAACAAGCCGTGAAGATATTTCTGATTGAAGATATTGGTTATTTTATCCACATTAATATTACGATCTTATCACTTTCCAGATTCGTTTATATCTTCATGTTTTCCTTAATTAATGTTGCTTGTTATATTTTATATGTAACTTTTTACAACTACTATTATTTTAGTGGTTTTATTTTTATCATCGGCGATGTTAAGTTAATTTCTTAATGTTCGAATGACATAACTGTCAGTTTTATAAATTTTTGTTTGGTTAAACTTACAGAGTAGTCAAAAAAAGTAAGTCATAAGGTGACAACTTTATACACTATTGTCTTAAAAAACTAGAAAACTTCGAAGCGATTGAGGAGGGGTCTAGGGGTTTTTTATCAAAAAAAGAATTTCACCAGTCGATTTCAAATTTAATTCCCTTCACTTACCGCATAGTCGATTAGCACCTTTTTTTTTTCGGTGCACACAGTGTGTGTGCCCATTACAAAAGTGATGCCAAGATCATGGAATGACCCAGTGGTTAAATCTGCTGCAAAACATAATCACTACTTCTACTAGCCTCAACTTGACACTCTTTCGCAACACACAACCGATGAGCCTTGCACTTATCATGGTGATTAACAATCTCTAACCTAAAATTACTACTACCTTCTGCAAACGACGTCCTAATGTCCGGAATTGATCTACTCCATTTTCTACAAAACTTGCAAAACATTCTGTTTTCCGGCCTTTCATACTGTAGCCAAAGGTACGATTCGAGCCAGGATTGATTGAATTTACTTTTCCCCCGTTTTCTGGGGATGTTTGGGGTTATATTAGAACTAGATTGAATAACTGAACATTCCTGAGACGAAATGTGTTCAGGCCTAGTACAATTTAGCTCTGGAGGCACAGGGATTGGTGTACGAGAATAGAACGACGGTAGTTGCGAGATATGAAGGCTTTTCACATAATCATATTGACTATGTTGATTAAAAGCCCAATTTCGGTCTGTTTCGGTAAATTTTCGGTCCTCCATGAAAGAAATGGATCGATATTCTGGTTTTGGCATTGTTGATGGGGCTTCTAACATTTGTCGAAGGGCTGACAGATTTGGTAACGATGAGGACGTTGTTAAAGGTTCGATCACCACTTCACCCCATTTTATGTTCTGTCAACAAAGAAGGAAAGGATATGTGTGAATGAACTGTTCACAGCCTTTTCGTTATTTTTTAAGTTTATTAAAATGATCGCCTTTGTTATATTACGGAAATTGCTCGAATCTTTGGCAAATAACTATTTACGAATAATTTTTAACTTTAATTTAGGTCGGTAATTTTCAACCTTACTTCAAAAAGGGGACATATATCTTTTTCTTTATCTTTTTGTAGTGTGGACTCCATGGTCAAAATCTTCACTGCATCAAGTTATTTCTGTCTTTTATTACTCATAAACCAGGTGCTTTGGCGCAATTGCTTAACACTTAGTTTTGAAAGGACTTAATTTGGACGAGCAGGGCCGTCGAGAGAAAATCGGGGACCGGGGGTAGTACCCTACGGGCCCCCCGACTATTTTTTTTTCTCCCAAAAATTTTCATGACTAAAAAAAACTCGTCACCCCCACAAAAATAAATACGCCATTTTGTTTCCCCTATTAAAATAAACAACTTTTGTCTGACATTTTATTTTCTAAAATAAATAGTATTCGAGATATTTGAAAGTTTCAGGTTAAAAAAACACCCGGTATACCTCTTACGGACAAATTCTATTTGCAAGAGGTTTTCCAGGATATATTTACCCTAAACTCGAGTCTAATTTAACAAACCTAATTTTATTTAGATTAAAAGATTTCAACTTGATTGTAATCAAAAGTTTTTGAAAAAGGCAGATTGGCGACTAGTTGGTTAAAATTTATTTAATTGATGCATTGTTATCAACGAATTTTAACCATAATTATAATGAAAAGTTACTTCCATTCCTTCTTTGTTTACTATATTAATAATTTATTTCGTAGAGGTATTATTATTAAAATACACTGCACTAACTACACTTATCAATAGCAAAAACACTGCACTACATTTACACATATCCTTAATTAACTAACTGGTAATTGGTTAATTGTTCGTTAAGATTTAAAATTTTCTATTTATAAAACTCCATACACAGTTAAGTTTATACATGCATTTAAAAATAGACGAAGACATTCTTGTTTTAATATTTGTTGTTATATACATAATATATAACATAATATATGATTAATTCTATGTATAGAATATAATATTTTTATGTCTGAAGAAAGAGATTAACCAGACCCATACCTGGGTAAAAATTAGAATTTTCTTGGCTTATATTATATTATTCCAGTCGCAGCGTGTTTTTTGTAAGAGACGGATATGGCCGCTTTGGCGGATTACTCCTGCCTCAGCCTGCTATCGTAGATATGCAGACTTAATTTATTTTATGTTGTTTAGTGAAAATATTACTTTAATAGTAAAGTTTTAAGTGAATCGTGAATATTTATGTTTTTTTATTGTGTGGTGTTAAATTTTAACGTGGAACTGTTGAACATGTAAAGTCAATTTTTTTATAAATTTTTTTATAAGTTGGCGTCTGCGCAAACATCACTACAGAGTGAGACGGTTTTGCGTAGGCCGAAAATTATATTAGATTGAGCTGGCAAACTATCCTATGGAAAATGCCATTATTGGAATTGGAATTGGACTTATATTACATTCTGATTGTATTACAACTCTAACCATTATTGTAAAATAACATTATGTTTTAAAATAATCTACTTTGCTTGGAATTGCATACACGTTTTTATTAAATGTTAGTAAAGTATATTTTCAAATAATCATACTATTAATTTTCAATGAATATGATAATTAGTAAACATATTTTTTTATTGCCAAAGTAAATCCCATACCATTTTTTATAATTAAGGGTGGTTTCTGCAATTTTTTTCGGAAAACATATAAAAGATAATGAAGCCTATGAGGAAGCCGAATGCGTGGTATACGGACCTATTATAGCTGATTAAGGGTAAGACCTTTTTTTAAAAATATTTTTGTTTTTTTTTTGAAGATTTTCGGAGATGAAGGCTTTAAACGCGTTTTTCTCGAAACAGTATTTTTTGACTTGTCGTAGGTGATTTTGAAAAATCTTCTAATCCGATCTACTTCAAATTTTAAGTGATTACTCTTCGTACGTGTCCCTATCGCAGGAACTATTATATATTTTTTAACAATTATAATAGTTATAAACAATTAAAGTTGAAAAAAAGGTCGAAAAATTCCGCCATTTTGTCTTTTTTTTTTTTTTCATAAAAAAATATAATTTTAGTTCCTGCGATAACTAGTAACAAAATTAACAAGAATCCATTTCGTTTTTTAAATTCAGATAACCTGGAGTCGAGAAATCACCTACGCCAGCAAAAAAGTTATCGTGTTCAGTGTGAACACTGTTCACGCCGCCATTTTGAAAAAAGTTCTGATGAAAAAAAAAACATTTTTTTTGTAAACCTCAAACTAATTATTTTATGTATAAGAAAACCCTACATTAAAATATAATTCTTCCTACGAAAAAAAAGTCTTTTAATAAAAGGTTGATTTTAGTTTAGTTTTATGTGAACCAATCTATTATGACCTTGAGCCGTTTTTCTCCAATATTAGCATTTAAGAATTTAGTCCAAAATCAGAACTAGCAAGGTTTGGTTCAGTGCCAAGTCTAATCAGTTTTAACCAGAGAAAAAACTGTTTTTAGCTGGCTAGACCGAAAAAAAAAACATGATAATCGAGAATATTGCTAAAAAAACGGGTTTTTACCAGTCATGTCTAACCTAACGGTCTTTCTCTCAAGTGATATACCCTTAATACCAGTCAGCAGACAAAAAAATCCCTAACCTCCAAATAATTCCACCCTGAGTAAACTTTGGCTTACCTTACTAATTTTAAGGAACACGATAAATAAAGTTAACCGCTTTATGGGCTTTGCTAAATTTTTTTACGGGGCCCTACTACTAGATAACTTCAGTTAGGTGGGAGGTGCGAATAACCCCTTCTTCTTATGCTCTTTCATTTGAAATTAACCTAATTCACGTTGGGTAAATAGTTTTTAAGATATTCCCAAACCTCATTTCCGGGGTTTTATGGGTTTGCTAAATTTTAGAAAGGCCCTAGAGTGGTAAACTTTCTTTTATCGTGTTCCCCCCAAAGTTAGTAAAGTAAGCCAAATTTTACTCACAGATGAATTATTCGGAGGTCAAAGTCTATGTCTATTAAGACTTAATCCAACAGACAACTCTTGTACGTCAATTTCGTTTGGTTGCAGCCATTGATGTATGGTTGCAACCCTACTCTTAAGACAATAAGATCGATAGGGACCTTCACCTAGCTAAATCGAGACGAGTATTAATTATATTCATAGATACTTATAATTAATCACTAAGTCTTGTGATCACTTGTAAGTGTATATACACATTAAAGATATAATTTATTTTTCCTGTATTTTTTCTACCTTTAATGTCTATTTAAAAAATCTTCTCAATAGAACGCACTTATTGTCCTCATTAATTTTTTTTAAATAAATTTTAATATACCAACGAGAAAAACATTAAAAAAAAATAAAATACATTCCCCTATAGTTAGAGCGCTCTTGAGTTATCGTGGTCCCAAATTTTCCCGGACAGGCTGATATATCGACAGACAAACTGATAGACACATTTTTTTGCGAAAATCTTTTGTTTTACAATACATTTAAAAGGCGAGAAACGTAAAAAAAACTATAATTTTATTATTCCATCAATCTATTTTCTATCATCGTACAGAGTGATATTAGTAGACTGACAGTATCGGGCTGCTGGCCCTTTTCAGTATCAAGAGTCAACTCTGCACGCTGATTAGGAAAAGGTTTAATTTTGTTTAAATTTTTATTACTAACGCAAGACTTTTCTTGGGGAAAGTAAAAATCACATTTAGGGTATTTTGTCTCATCCAATTTAACTGTTTCCCATTGTAAAAATGTTACAATATTTAAATATTTGTAAATATATCGTCACTTGCACCGACGTTGCCAGTGCGGAAGAAACAAATTTATTGTAGCCAAGGCTTTGTCAAAATGATAAATGCTCGGATAAATGTTAGCTTGACTTATATAAAAATTGTTTTTTTTAATGCTGAGATGCTACCAGCAGCCTCCTAAAATTATTTGAGGTTATGTAGCTTTTTATAGATGCAAGGATGTTATATTGTCAAGAGTTGGTTAGGTAGCCATACAGGCTTTACCTAAATTTCATAAAACAATTTTATTATTTATAAATTAGTACCTTGTATTGCATACACATGTTTTGCATACCAAGCATTCTTGTGTTATTGAACTTAAATAAACTAGGTTTGTTTGTAAAACAATTTTGGTATAAATACGGTACGTAGAATTAGAATTAAATTATTAGTAAATTAGATTATCAGATTGAATACCGTAGAATCGATAGTTGGGTAGTCCCCAAAGTGGGCAGTGCCCATTGGGGACTACCTAACTATCCAGCAAAATTGAGAGGAAGACCATTATTCGTAACAAGAAAGAACCCATCATTCGTGACAATATTGTAAAATTGATATTATCAAGGCTATGCCACACTAGGGTGGCCCAAAAAAATTATTTTTTAAATATTTTTTGTGTTGGTTAGAACGTCCTTAGAGTAAAAATGTATATAGGCTACCCTACCCTATGGGGTACTTTTGGGGCCCTAAAAACCCTTAAATTACGCAAATATCGATAAAATTCCTATAAAACCAGCCCTAGTGTTTGTAATTTTATAAAATTTAAAAGCCTTGATACCAATATTTTTTCTTTTTGAGTACAAAAACAAGCCTGCAAAAATTTTAGCGTGATCGAAAGTTTCTAGCCCGTTCTAACAAAGCAACGAATTTGCACCAAAACTCCAAAAAAGAGCACCTTTAAGGAAATTTATCGATTGTGTCTATCTAAACGACTCTTTTTGGCGATTAGGCACGGATATATGTTTTTGGACTAGCTTAATATTTTAGTACATATTAAAATCGATCTATTTAAAATAAAATAGCAAACCGCTAAAAATAGTTATTTATGGTACTAGTGGGTAAAGTAGAGGGCAATATCGGTTTACCCATGAGTGCCATACAAGGTTTTATCCAATAAATAGCTTATGAATTCATATTGTTATTAAAAATGTTAATGACATTTACAAATCATTTGACAAGTGACAGTTGAGTGGGTAAAATAAATAATTATCCACTCAATAAAGTAAAAGCCACGCGGGGGTTATTATTGAGTTTATCTATTTAAAATAAAGCTGGTAATTGTCTTATTATCTGTATGTATTGGATAAAAATATTTTTCATGATATTTTACGATTTTGCCTGTTTATCCGACACATTTTGCAGCTTAGGAGCAAAGATGTTTTTCGAATGGCCTAATATTTTAACTATTTTTACAATAGTTCTGTTTAAAATAAAATTTGGAACAAGGTCTTAACATATTTCGCAAATGCCTCGAATTCAAAATTGTTTTGATAAAATTTTGCGATTTTTGTTAGAATTTAGATTATCGTAATATTTTGAGATATTCAAAATAGGTATATATAGAAAAAATTTGCCTTATAAACTTTAATATTTGATATTTAAAATAGTCAGTTGCACAATTTAATAGAAAATATACTTTTTCAGAATTGAGGGGCAATTTCGGGGCCTTGTTGGCACGGGTTAGAAACTTTTGATCAGGCTGAGATTTGGCAGGCTTATTCTTATACTCAAAAAGAAAAAATAGATATAAAGGCTTTTAAATTTTATAAAATTAAAAACACGATATTTGCGTAATTTAAGAGTTTTTGGGCCCCAAAAGTAACCCTTAGGCGTTGTATATAAATTTTTACTCTAAGGGCGTTTTTACCACGACACCTAATGCCACACGCAACAGATTTATTATAGCCATTCCCTATTAGCGAATAATATTTATAATATTATTATAAATGTATAGATTGTTATTTTACATAGTTTAATTGTGTAAATGGAACACCGTTTTTAAAAAAGTAACAAGACCACATCATATGAAGAGTGTAACTAGCATAAGGGTCTAACCCACAAAATTATTATTTTACAGGATAAGCAAAAATGTGATTAATTTTTTTTTCCAGTCATACTTGCACTTAATATTAATTACACAGGCCCACAATTTTTTTTTTCTGAGTCTTGGATTTCAATATGATATTCCTATGTATTTTTCCCGCTGAAACTGAATCCGCAACCCGTTTAACCCCTACACGTCAGGATTTTGGCATAACCTCAAAAAACACCCGATAAACTACTGAAACCGCTAACATCATCTATGTCAGACCACTGTCACCCCCCTGTCCACAAATTGTTAATTCTATAACCCCAGAAACCTATAATCCCCCAACCTCATAATACCATAGCCGCATAACCTCCAAACCCCGTAACCTCATTAAGTAGAAAAATCTACTTTGGGAAAACAGAAAAAAATCTTCAGTTTTTTTTTGTGGAACATAGTCATAGGTAAGTAACTCTATAACCCCAAAATCCCCCAACACCATAGCCTCAAAATCCCTTTACTTCGTAACCCCATATACTATATCCCCTTAATCCCGTTATCCTATTCTATGGAGAAGTCTGGTTAAAAAAATAATGAAGTAGACCTTCACTCGCAAAACTCTTATGATTTCGAGAACCGGACTTCTCCACAGAATAGGATAATGGGGTTAAGAGGTTATAATATATGGGGTTACGAAGTGAAGGGGTTAGGAGGTGTGATGGGATTTTAGGGTTATACAGCTACTTATTCGTAACTATATTCTACAAGAAAATTTCACGTAATTGTTCTGTTTTCCCTAACCAGATTTTTCTATTAATGAGGTTACGGGGTTTTGAGATTATGGAGTAATGCTATTCCGAGGGGATTATGGGGTCACGAAATTACGAATTTGGAGGAAGGGGGTGAAAGTGGTATGGAGTACAAGATTTTAACGGTTTTAGTAGTTTTTCGAGTGTTTTTTTGAGGTTATGTCAAAATCCTGACGTGTAAGGGTTAAACGGGTTACGGATTTGGTTTCAGCGGGAAAAAATACATAGGAATATCATATTGGAATCCAAGACTCACAATTTTTTTTTGTGGGATTGTGTTATGTTTCAATAGTGTTTGATTGTTTACATAAAATTGTTTTTTTTTATAAAATCTTGTCTTTTCTAGTTATAAATAGGTTCATAACTATTTTTTAATTGAGAATAGTTAACGGTAAATATTTGGGTGGGCAAAAAAAACAAATTATTAAAATTTGCATCCCTAACCTTATTTTCCAATGCATTTTTTTGCCACTTCTAGTAAAATATTAGGAATTTTTATTAACTAGAACGATAAAATACGTTAAGTAGTACCCGTTTAGAGCAAAAACCGTATTTCGCGAAAAAATTAGGCCCTTATGTAAGTTGCACTCTTCATATCATAATTTAAATACTTTATAACCATAACCCATAGCTAATTTGAACTTTGATAGTATTATCACATGTTTTCTTTTATTTCTTACATTTAAAATAATATATTTATGAATATACAAAAAAGTTATTTATTGTATTATTGAACAATGAAGGATAGTTTTTCTTATATTTTTTTTAATTATTATTCTTTTTTATCTCAGACTTTTGTCTGTTATACAGGGTGATCCATAACTGGCATGCCAAAATTTAAGAGATGATTCTAGATCCAAAAATATAAAAAAAGTTCCTATAAAGGTTGGTCCGGAAATGAGCCCTAAGGGATCTAGGGCCCTTTAAAATTGTAATAAAAATAAGGTTTTTAATTAATAACTCGGGTACCGTTTAAGCTAGAGCGGCGAGCTTTTGCATGTATACTAGTATTAATAAGGACAATAAGTTTATGTTAATTTATTTTTTTAATTTATCCAGAGGCGTGCCCAGACGGAAAAAATATATGAGGCTTAAAACATTTTTGCCCCAAACTTTTCTATGTGTATGTTTTTTGGATTTGTTGTAAAAAATATAGATTTCTAGAGTAAAAATACATATAAAATATCATATAGTGTAACACTGTAGGAGCAACCGTTATAAAAAAAAATGCAATTAAGAGGAAGTAACATTTTGTGCCACCAAAAACATTACTTTTTAAAAGGCTATTACTCCTTTAATATTAAATTTAGGTGTTTTGGTGTATAATACTTTTTTGCTCAGTTTTAAATGAAGAATCACCCTGCAGCATTAAAATTTTATTGGTGCTTTTTTTTGTTCCCCATTCAATACGTCATCTTCGAAGGGCCGTAGCTCCCTTAGGGCTCATTTCCGGACCAACCTTTATAGAAACTTTTTTTCATATTTTTGGATGTAGAATCACCTCTTAAATTTCGGTACGCGAGTTCTGGAACAGGCTGTATAAATAAAAATTACTTCTGCATACAACTATGATAGCATCAAACTATCTACGTAAATTCGTAAACGCAACCATATAAAAGCCAATAGTATATGTTATATTCCAAGGAAGTAAAGAAAGTTTTTTAGTCCCGTTATTAACTGTTTCCCGAGCAGAGTGAGAAAAATACGTCAATCCAAATTTGTATTCAGCTTTTTTCGATTTTTTAAAAAGTTAATCCCCCATTTTTTTTAGGATTATTTCACCCCCTGATGGGTGGGGGGTAGTTTTCGTAAAAACAGGTATATTGGGGTTTTTGGGGTTGCTGAAAGTGAATCTGATAATAAAAAAAATTATAAATCCACCCCCTGAGGGATGGGGGTAATTTTCGTAAAAATTGGTGTATTGGGGTTTTTGAGGTTGCTAAAAGTTAATCTGATAATAAAAAAAAACATTTTACGCGCAGAAGGTTGAAAATGGGAAAGCTCTTTTACTGGGCAGTGTATTTTCTGAAATATTCGAGTCGATCAGATGATTCGTTCTAGAGTTATCGTGCTTACAAAAAACGTGAACGAACGGATATTTTCATTTTTTCATGAAGCAAATTTGTATCTAAGTATTTTTTAACTAGGAAGTTTTTGTCGCGATTTTGGAAAATTATGCCCTCTTATGCCCTTCTAATATAGGTCTTGTTACTTTTAAAAATAACGCTTTAGCTATTTTAGTTGGTACTTGTGATCTTCGTAAGAGGACCTTGTTTGTAGGTTACGGTTTAAGCAGTTTTCAAGTCAGGGCCAATTTCTTTCCCATTTTAAAAATTTTCAAAATTTTGGGACAGCCTTTTTTTTAAATGTTTACAATATTTTCAGGGGTAATATACCTGGTGGTTTGGACTTTTTGGTTTTGGTTACAATAAATGTCATAAATGTTAATCCCAAAATGATAATGAACACGAGTTATATTTAGTGAAAAAAATTACTTAACATTTGTAAGCAACGATAAAAACCACTGGATGTCGGACCATTTTCATTAAGTAATTTTCACCCGGCTGTATTTTATAGCCCGATGGGAATTTCCAAAAGCGTGTTTAGTACCTAGTATACCGGGTGAGTTCTATTTAGGTCCACGCCCAAAATTAAGATTAATTTTCATTTGATAAAAACGAAACTGTGTGATTTATATAATTTTACATTGGCTATAAAATAGCGGATTTAATTTTTTTTGTTTTACTTTCGGTTTCTACGGAAATGAAACACCCTGTAATTTTTTACATTTCTAAATTCAGCCAAAAATTCTATCTATGTTTTTTTTTACTTTTTGTCGTTTTCGTTTTTATCGTATAAAAACGAAATACACATAATTTACATTCTTTTTACTTACTTAAGCTTAAAAAAATATAAAACTAATATTAAAATAAAAATTTGATCAGTGACAGCGACAGCTAAAAAACGGTTTTTTTTTGGCAAAAAGTCCAATTTTTTAATGTCCAAGTAAACTTTATTTGTTAATTTTCTTATGCCAAATTTATAATTTACTTAAAAGATTAAATAAGTATGGGAGGATTGGTTTAGTGGACTACCGCGTCGTACTTGAGTTTACTACCCAAAATAGCGTGAGTTTGATTCTCACCGGCGCCGATTTGCCTTTTTCAGTTAATTAATAATTTAAATTTGGCGAAGGCGTAAGTGAAGCGGACTCCTTATAAATTGGTTCGAAAGTCAATTAAAGCCGGTGGTTCCCTCTACTACTTAGCCCACACAAGTCCTGGACTTAGGGGATGCTTAATTAGGTAGAATAATACGAGGTTAAACAAAAATGTAAAAAAATGTTAAAAAAAATGTAAAAAAGAAGGTAAATTATATGTATCTCTTATCTCGAAACGAAAACGAAAAAACTTAAAGTAAAAAAAAATGTTCCTCTTGATTTTGTAATATCGACATTGTGCAATGCAATGTGCTGATCGTTATTCCCTTAAGGCAGTATCCCTAAACATTCTTTTGGGGGACAATTAACACGTTCGCTACCAATAATTTTTGACGAAAATTGCCATTTTTTTAACCCTAGGTAATGATGTATGACACATTTAATACAGAAAGATCGTCGACTCGTATATGAGACATAGGTCTATTTGAAAAATTGTTAAGGAGGTGATTTTCAAAGTGCAGTTTTTGACTTTTTGGCATAGCACCTTGTCACCTATTACACAATTCAGATTTGACTGTCAAGTAATTGACAAGCTGTTGTCACAAAGGCAACAACTGCGTTTTGAAATTGTAGTTTAGGGATCCTACTTAAAACCATTACCCCTATATCCTATATCTCTATGCGAGGTCCTTCTCTGACGGAATAACACATTTAGGTCATTATCAAATATGGTTAAACAAAAATGAAAAATATAAATTAGTTTTTTGGAATTGTATTACTTTTATGAAAGAATAAAAAAAGCATTATTAGACTAATATGTATTTAAAACTTTTAGCGAACCGCAGCATAAATAAAAAAATAACAAAAAATTGTTGCAAGTATAAATAAACATGATGACGGAGAACACGATTTATGTTTCTCCAATCCGATTTTCATATATAATTACACAAGAGGCTGAGAATTATCCGGGAAAAAATCTCTGTTTTCGTAAAAATTTGCTGTCTGGAAATAATTACGACCGGGGCATCGCCCCTGGAGTAATTATTTCCTTTGACAGCAAACTTGAATGAAAACTGTGAATTTTTCCCGATAATTCGAAGAATCATGTGTAATTCGGAAGATTATTTTTTTAACGATTTATGATATACCAACTTTAATATTTTTTTCATCGCAAAATGATATAAATTGTTTTATTACTTTTCTTAATATTTTAACAGGCATATTCTTTGAGTTTATTTAATCCCATTCTCAATTGCTAAACTAAACCCTTTTTTTTCCATTTTTAAATTGCAAATTATGGTTCTATCAATAGTTAAGTCACTTACTGCAGTACTGACTACTGCGGTACTGCGCTAGGCTTGCAAGCTTGTCCATAAAAGTCAACCTATAAAAACTGTCATTACATTTTATAAAAAGAATATATTTTGGTAAATAATAAAGTAAAAACAATAATTATAAATAGTAATATATTCATATTTAATTATTAATTAGTTTTAGGTATGAAATCTTGCTGTAAAAGAGAAATACTGAAAAACAAAATACTACAGCGATTCTCACTAGAATTTTCTACAGTAGAAAATTCCCGATTTAACTGTAATATGATTGGACAGAAATAAACACGTGGTCAGATATATTGTTAAATGATTGGTTGATAAAAACGTTAAAAAATAATCAAGTGAATGATAGAATTTTACTCACCTCTAAATTTTAAGACACACTGCTCAATCTCCCAGATCAGTTTGCCATATAAATGCAAATGAAGCGCTCTATGTGTTCTTATTCTTAAATAAATTCACATTTGATGACGGTATATAAAATGTTGTGGCATCTTTTCTAGTGATAATACACATAAAGTGCCTCATTTGCATTTATATGGCAAACTGGTCTGGGAGATTCTAGTTACAATCTAATCATTGAGCAGTGAGTGTCTTAAAATTTATATTTGCAACAATTTTTTGTTGCTTTTTTATTTATGCTGCGGTTTTCTAAAGGCTTTAAATCTCGGTTTAAATACATATATGAGGAGTGTTCGAACAAAAGGTAACATTTCCATCGTTGCTTTTTTTTCAGAAATCACTAAAATGTGTGTATTTTTTTTTAATATTATGTTTATACACAAATATACATTGAAAAAGTTACCTAAAAAGCACTATTGTGCCCATTTAGAAACCTTAATATTAATGGAGATAACAGTTTGAAATTTGGAAATGTTACCTTTTATCAGTAAATATTGTTATTATCTGTCATTATGAAACATGAGATTCTTTTTCTTCTTTGAAGATTATGGCTTTATCTGCTTGGGATATCCAGCCAAGTATTAAATAGGGAAATGTCACTTTTTTTTAAACTACAGAAACATTTTTGTTCGAAAATTGACATTTGGACTCGGTTTTTCTCAGGGAATTATTTCTATTTGATACGCCAAATTCAACTAGAATGTGTAGTTCATAGATTTACGTACGATTCTGCAAAAAAAAAGCAACAAGCCAAAAAGTGAAAATGTTACCTTTTGTGCAAACACTCCTCATATGTGTAAGAATGCTTTTTTTATTCTTTCATAAAAGCAATAAAATTCCAAAAAACTATAGTTAAGGTATACCTTTAATATCATTTCTGTTTAACCATATTTAATAATGACCCATTTGCTTATACTGATATAAAAAATAAAAAACAACTTACAGCTTGTAATGCTTCCGACATAGAAGTATACGAGTCAAGTTGAGGGCTAAAATCGTGCGGGGGCTCTACTTTGATCGAGGGTGAAGTTATTCGCATATCTTCTGGCCCTAAATTATCCCTATCGACCGGCGATATGGGATTTAATCTAGGGACTGGACTGCCTTTATTGTAGTTGCCATGTGATGGTGCCTAAAGAAAACAGAATTAATATTTTGGATATAATCGATGTAGTCCAGTCAAATAACGAAAAACTCCTATGTTAAATTGCATTAAATGTACACGGGCTGATATTTTAAAGGGTATTAGTGGATAGTAACAGAACACTCCTGTTAATTTTTCACCGGGCGATTTGCGTAAGGGGTGTCCGCCATCTTGAATTTTAGGGGTGAGTGCGGTTATCTTGCTAAATATGCATCTTACGATAAAAATGCATATAACCAATTTTTTTAATGAGAAAATTTCCAACAATTTTTGTTTGAATATTATTTTTAATATATTTATAAGAATCGAGTTATACATATTCAAAAACTGTCATGTTGGGTGAAGTTGGTTTTTTCGATTTTTCAGCCTAATTATTCATTGGAGGATAAAAGTGCTTATGAGCAAACTTGCAGCTTTTGAAATTCTAGGCGCTTTAGTTATAAACAAGCCGTGAAGACATGTAATGCTACGCATTCCATTATATATTATTCACAGTAAATGCACTTCCCAAATACTTAAAAAAAAAATCAAAAAAAAAAATAAAAAAAAGAAATACATTTAAAAAAAAACTTTTAAAAAAAAAAAAAATTATTAAAACAAAAAAAAAATTAAACTTAAAAAAAAATTACAATCTTTCAATTTTTTTATTAATATAATTTAATTTAATTTAATTTAATAATATAATTAATTATATTTTTTTATTTTTTATTTATTTATTTATTTTTTTTTTTTTTGTAGAATTGATCCTTATAATAAAAGTAATTTTTCATGAAAAAATTACGTTAGTCGGAATTTTCTTTCAGCATTTTTCGACTTTTTAAAAAGTTTAACCCCCCATAACTTTTTGTTTTTGGGGAGATTACTTTCAAAAACAATAGGGATCTTTCTCTCATAGAACTTAATTTTTTCTGAAAATTTCAATACGATTGGATTATTCGTTCTTGAGTTATCGTGTCTACAAAAATCGTGACATCAGACGGACGGACGGAAATTTCGGAAAGCCTTGTATTCGTGCAAAAATTTTCATTTTTTTTAGCGTATTTTTGCGTTTTATGACGATATAAATCAATTTTGAGCAAAAAAAATTGTCAGTCGATCGGTCTGTCCAGGAAATTTTGTATGCTAGAGACTTGAAATTTGGCATAAAGGTATGTTACCAAAAGTTCTTACTTGGGATAGTTTTCGGTGAAAATTGGGGTGCAGCAAGGGGCGCTAATGGGGAAAACACATTTTTTTAGAAAAATAATAAAAAAATCTAAATCCACCCCGAGGGGTGGGGTAGTTTTTGTGAAAATTGGTATATTGGGGTTTTGAGGTTGCTGAAAGTGAATCTGATATAAAAAAAATCTAACTCCACCCCAAAGGGTAGTTTTCGTGAAAATTGGTATATTGGGGTTTTTCAGTTTGCTAAAAGTGAATCTAATAATAAAGAAAATCTTACTCCACCCCTTAGGGGCCGGGGGTAGCTTTCTTGAAAATTTGTAAATTGTGGTTTTTAAGGTAGCTTAAACTGAATCTTATAATAAAATTTTCCTAATTTCATCCCGAGGGGTGGGGGTAGTTTTTGTGAAAATTGGTATAATGGGGTTTTTAAGGTTGCTGAAAGAGAATCTGATAATAAAAAAGTCTAACTCCACTCCCTAAAAGGCGGAGGGAGTTTTCGTGAAAATTGGTATATTTTTAAGGTTGCTAAAGCTGAATCTGACAATAAACAACCCATTTTACGCGCAGAGGTAAAAAATGGGAAAGCTCTTTTACTGAGCAGTGTATTTTTTCACGAAACAAACTGATATGCAAGAATTTTTTTGTCTAGGGCGATTTTTGTTTTTTTTTTTTAATTCCGTTTAATATAATCTAGCACAGGCACTGTTAATAATATAATAAGTATACCAGCAAAGAGCAAAAAAAGTGCTGAAACTTGGGGATAAAAGCTGATTTTACGAGAGGTTAAAATGACTTTGATACTCTCACTAAGTAATTGCACTTTTTGCAATTTGATTACTTAAAAAAAAAAAAAATAGAAGACTGTTTTTGGGGACTCGGTAAAATTAATGGGCCCGGTGATCTGAGTAGTCGCCAAAACATTGAAAAATATTAAATGTCGCACCTAAAGTTTATACTCTATCCATACCTTACACTTTAAAATAACAAGAAAATTTTACCTGAGTGTCATTATATCTATCCAAAGTTGAGTTATCACAGTTAGAAGTTTTTCGTTTTCTTTTTTCACTGGGTGGCGAGTCTCGCTCTTTGGGCCTATCTCTGTCTACCATCTCGTCATTCCTAGTTAAAGAGTTACTATCGGTGAGGCCCCTAATTTGTAAAGCCTCAGCCGTTTTTAGGAACATGGGTAGAAGCTTCTGTGTAACGTTCACTTCGCCCTTATACATAAAATCTATGAGTGCTTTCATTTCGTTGCAGTTTACGTCCTTCAGGAAGACTATTGGATGGGGATGTGAATTTTGTATAAATATTGTTTCAAAGTACGGACTACAAGCTGAGAGTATGTTTTGGTGGGCCTTGAAAACCTCCCCATCGCATGCTAATGTTACATCACATAGCGCGCCTCGTTGTAATAACCTACTGAGTACATCTGTTAGGTTTGTTGGATGATTGTTCCAACGAAGACAGAATTGTTGATCCATTTTTTATTTAAATACCTGCCAAAATAAACCAAATTAATTTCAGAATATTCGAGAAAATTACTAAATTTTTTAACATTTATTTATATCATATAACAAGATCTTGTTTTATGAAATTCTTAAGAATTTTAACACAAATCACGGGTTAGCCACCATATTATAAAGAACATACCGAGTGAGTTATATGTATGTCTACCCCCAAAATTAAGATTAATTTTTATTTGATAAAAACGAAACTTCGGTGATTTATATAATTTGACATTGGCTATAAAATGGCGGGTTTATTTTATTTGCTTCACTTCCAGTTTCGCCGGAAATTACCGCAACTTTTGATTTTTAAATGGAACACCCTGTATATATAAAGTCCAAACTAACTCACTTCAACCAATCAACGCCCACCCTAAACCCCTTGACCTAGAAACTTGAAATTTGGAGAGTTTGTTCCTTTTATGGTGTAAGCACCCACTAAGAAGCGATTTTTCGCTAGGTTTGGACTTTGGGGTGAAACAGGGGTTGAAAGGTTTTTTAAAAAGTGTGCGTATCTCAGAGACATCTTAATCTAGAATCTTCATATTTTGCAAAAATGTTCTTTATCGAAATCAAAAAGATACGTGTTTCAGGATTTTTTCGATATTCAACCCCTAAGGTGGCAAAAATAGTCATATTTAAGTCGTAAGTGGTAAATTATGTAAATATCACCTTTTTTTGAAAAGTGTGCGTATCTCAAAGACCTCTTCATCTAGAATCTTTATATTTGACAAAAATGTTCTTTATCGTAATCGAAAAGATACGTGTTTCAGGATTTTTCGATATTCGACACCTAAGGAGTGAAATGGGAGTTGAAAGGTTTTTTTTTAAGTGTACGTATCTCAGAGACCTCTTAATCTAGAATCTTAATATTAGCAAAAAATTTCTTATCGAAATCAAAGATACGTGTTAGGATTTATCGATATTCGACCCCTAAGGTGGTAAAAAAAAATCGTAGGTGGTAAATTATGTAAATATTGACCTTTTTGGCAAGTGTGCTTATCTCAGAGACCTCTTGATCTAGAATCTTAATATTTGGCAAAAAAGTTCTTTATCAAAATCGAAAAGATACGTGTTTCATGAATTTTCGATATTCGACCCCTAAGGGGGTGGTTGTGGTTGAAAAGCTTTTTAAAAAGTGTGCGTATGTCATGACCTCAAAGACCTTTTAATCTATACTCTTCATATTGGCAAAAAGTTTCTTTATCAAAATAGAAAAAAAACGTGTTTCAGAATTTTTCGATATTCGACACCTAAGGGTGTAAAAATTGTGTTTTAAGGGGTAAATAATTTAAAGATTAGACATTTTTAAAAAGTGTGCGTATCTCAGAGACCTCTTACTTTACAGTCTCGATATTTGGCAGAAATCTTGTTTATTAATATAGAAAATTAAAAAGAAAATACTACCTTATCCCCTTGATTGCGGGGAAATTATTAAACAAGGTTCGTAAAGAGAGAACTAATTTAAGTTGTTAACTAACCTGTTCGAAGAATGGGCTTTACGGCTAGTGTATATATATTTTGATTCAGAATTAAATTCTGAGTACCACCATTATTTATTTGTCAATTGTTGACAGAACATGTCATTTTTTAATAAACGTTATCCACGGCTGTGATTAATAGGCCTATTAATCACATGTCTGTAAAAATAAATCGTTTAAAATTTAAAACGACCATGGATAAAGTATAGTATTCTACTCGCGTATAATAGCTATTAATCATTCGGGTGATTAGGTCACTCGCCTTTCGGCTCGTGTCCAAAAATTCACCCTCATTGATTAATAGCAATTAGTATACGCTCATTGAATAATATACTATTATCCACGGCCGTGATTAATAGGCCTATTAATCACGGTGTAAAAATAAACCGTTTAACCCTTTAAGTGTTGGTGGTTCCTTTTAGGGTCATAGTAGGCTGAATGGTTGTACGATTTTCACCTTTAGCGAGCAAGTGGTCCCACAAGGGACCACCATTGCATATCGAGGGCATCATAACATAGGGGTACATATGGTCAACACTGAAGCCCTCGATATGCCCTGAATGTAATGTAGGTTTGTGTATTTCATGATTTTAACCCTTTCATAAGTAAATAACATAACATGGTGCTCCCTATACTGCCCTACTACGCTAGAAAGCAGTAACTCCATTTATCGCATAGCAGCGTTTTCAAAATATTACATCAGAGTTGACGTCAAAATGTCGCTAGGCGACAAATAGAGTTATTGCTTTCTAGCGTAGTAGGGCAGAATAGAGACCACACATTAAAAAAAAACGGTATATTTTTGTATTCGAAAAAGTGTCAAAATTAATTCGTTTAATGAGTTTTGAGCTAAAGGTAACAAAATAACCACAGTTTTCAAAAAAAAACAGTTTTGCGCCTTAAAGGGTTAAAACTTACAACTACCGTATAGCTATTAATCATTTGGGTGATTAGGCCACTCGCCTTTCGGCTCGTGTCCCAAAATTCACCCTCATTGATTAATAGCAATTATTATATGCTCATTGAATAAATTATATACTATTCATTGTTATTTTTTACCCAAAAAAATAGATTAAAATACAATGCTATGGTATTGGTCTAATGGTATTGGTCTTTTAAGAAAAAAAAATATGATTTAATGGTACTACGGGGCCATTAAAAAAATTAATTTTTTTGAAAAATATTATTCGCCTAGTTTTGAAGAGCTCCAAATTGGTTAGTAATTAAATATTACATTGTTTCATATTTTTTCTAGGAAAATTACTAAGCCAAGAAAATTTTTGCGTATTTTAAAGCTAACTATATTTAAAATTAAAATCAAAATAAAAGATCACATTCTGTGAAAAATTGACAAATAATACATGGTTGTACTCAGAATTCAATTTCGAATCAAGATATGTAAAATTATACAGGGTGCTCTGGGAAATGAAACAAAAAAATTAACTCTGCCATTTTATAGCCAATCTAAAATTATATAAATCACCAATGTTTAGTTTTTATCGAATGAAATTACTCTTAATTTTAGGGGTGGACATAAATGAAACTCACCTGGTATATGTTGTATATCAGGGTGGGTAATAGAAAACAGAGTTTTTTGATACACCCCCTAAATTTGTTCCTAATTGTCTAAAAATGTGTGCAAAATTTCAGGCCGATAGCTGAACACGTGCGGCCGGGGCCGGATCGAGTCATTTTTCAAAATACATAATTTTCCCACTAACGGAAGTAGCTAATGTTATACTGGGAGGATGAAACGGCTCACCTCCTGACAAAAATGTAACAACTAAAAACTAAGTTAGCGGCGCAAGCAAAATGCTATTAATTTCAGACGTTTTTTTTTTTATTTGGATTATATGAAAGTTGAGCTAAAAATTGTTTCCAGACCAGTGTGATAGGCACAGAGGGAGGAGGGTAAATCGCCAGAAAACAATAAAGATACTCCAGAAAAAAATTTAAAATGTCTACAAAAAAAATTGTTGTTCATTTCTAAAAAAGTAACTATTAAATAGTTAACTGTTATGATTGTGTTCACTCAATCATTCAACAATGCAAATTTAAAAAATTTTAAGGCATCCAATCTGTTTTATATGTATATTTTTTTCATCGCATAAAAAATGTCTCACCCTACATGCTCCAAAAAAGTGAATACTATTTCTCTCTAATATTAGATACCTCTCTAATCAATATGTTATACATATAAATGTATAACCCTTAAGGTATTAAATAATAAACAATATTATAATTATTAACTAACAAGTTTCCCAATTAATATTAATTTTTTAATGTAGGTATAGGTACATACATATATGCATAATATATTTATCGCATTATTTACTGATTTTTGAAGAATGTTAATATTACTAAAAATTGGTTAAACTGAAAATTAGTAAAAAAAGACTATACACATTTAAACCTTACCTATTTTAATATTCAGTATTGGAGTCGTATCCCTTTTATTAAATATATAACAGTAAATTTAACAGTTACCATACTGTGTTTAAAAATAGATTTAGGTATCACTTACCCATTGAATGAGAATTCAACCTAAATGTGCCCTACAGAAATCTACTTAACCATATTTATTTATAATTAAAATTCATATGGCACCACACAGATGTAATAAACCTGCACTAATTAATACTTTTCTTTGATTGAATTGATTAGTTTTAAAACATAAAATCCGAAAATAGGATTAATTTTCGCGATAATAAAATATAAATAATTATAACTGGAATATTAGGAACTTATGTTGCAAGGTACTGCTATTAAAATTAGAGTTATTTGACCTAAAACTGTATTCAACTAGAAAATAAACAGTTACCTCTTTACTCTTGAGTACAATTACTTAGAAGAATGTATTATAACATTTGAGCATCGATCAAATGTTTAACTGAAGTTGTTTGACCATTTGTAAGATATGAAAGGGCAAGAACGATTGGAATGCAGATACTTACATGCCCTTAATTGTACATAGAAGTATAAACAAGTATTTCAAACACACAGATAAGCCTAATCACAATTAGAAATTAAGTTTCCACAGATTGAACCAAGTAATATACTACAAAATTTAATGAACTCGTTAATCCTATTTATTTATAAAAATCACGTCCTTTTCATCACGTTTTTTACCGCCATTGTGAATTTTAGTGGTAATGATTTCTTCTCAATTTAATTTTTAATTTATAATTACACCGGTGTTGATTTTCACGTTTATTTACTTTTAATCACTTCACTTACTAATTAAGAACATTTGTCACTTATTATTTGTTATTTTCACGTTGAAAAAACGTCGTAAACTTACCTTTTGCCCAGATTTTGACATATCAACGCCACCCAAATTTTCTACCTCCTGCACTACTGCCATGCAATCTGTATGATACTGTTATATTTGTTTTTTTGTCGATTATAGAAAAGAATCATTTTAAAAATTATGAAAAAAATGTGTTTTTATCATTAAAAATACACTAAATTGATCGAGGAACGTAAATGTCATAAGTTATTAGTTTTTTAATAAATAAAGTCGAAAATATATTATTTTAGCAATATTTTTTCGCAAGCCACGTAATAAAACACTTGGGTGTATAATATGTTGCCTAACGTCAACACAACAAATTCGATAATCTGTTTCAGATTTGGTGCAGGAATCTTCTCAGATTACTTTTTAAAGATTTTTGGCTGTTTGCTGCTCGTTTTCTTTACTCTCAAGTTTTATTTTATGGATTTAATTATTTTTAGAAAGGTAAAAATAGGAATGTGTAACGTAGGGACAGTGTATTCTAAAATATTTAGGTAAAATTCTATTTTCATTTGGGCAGTTAGATTGTATATTCCTCTTTATCAAAGTTATAGCTAAAGATATATCTTTAAGCCAGCACTTGCACCAACGTTAAAACTGGGATTATCTAGAATAAACTGAGTTTAAGTTAAAAATACTGCGTTCTGATTGGTCAACCGTCAATTTAATCCGAGTTTAAAGTTAAACCATCGTTGGTACAAGTGGCCCTGTTAAAGACTTTAACCCAATGATCTTTATGGGTAGGAATCTTTACAGCGCAGTCCATTAACGCGAAACCGTTACCGCGCATGGACTTTACCGCGCATAGACTTTACCGCGAAAGCCATTACCGCGAAGAAAATAACAGCGAAGTTGACCCCTTCGCGCGCATAGACTTTTTTAATTTTTAATTTAATTTTTTTTTAAGAAAAAAAATAAATATTTTGCAGAAAACAATCAAACAGTTTTAACTGATATAGCTGCTGGGTCAGGGTTGTCTGGATTACCAGTTTCCTTTAAAACATTTCCGTCCGAAGTATTTTAAAGTCTTTTCTTTCCTGTATATGAAATGTTTATATACAGCGAGGTCTTTGCCCCTAGCATTTTTCGATCGACCTGACGATTCGTACTAAACTGATTATTAATCAATAATAGGGTAAAGACCCGGGTCTGTGCGGGTATAAATGTTGCATAGACCGGATTGAGCGGGTGAATTTCATCCGCTCAAGTCCGGTTTATGCACCATTTATACCCGCCCAGACCCGTCATTTTCAGCAGGGTATCAATAAAAATCCAAACCAAAACCAAAACTAACCGAACCAAACTGCCATTAATCCCACGGAAATACCCGGGTATTTCCATAAAATAAGTATAACGATTTTCGCTGGTCATACGCGGTAAAGACCGTTCGCTGTAATGAACTGCGCGGTAAGGGAACGTTCAAGTATTACGTAACGCAAATTTTGGTCATTTTGTAACGCTATTTTCCTATACAATTAACATGGGCGTAACACTCCAAAATGACACTGGGCGCTCGACCATTTTTAAATTGCTTTATTTTTCTGTGTTAACTAACTAATAGGGAGAAAATATTTAAGTCTGAAAATGTGTTAGTACTTAGCAGTCTTAAGTAGCTTTCTAAAAAAAAAGTTGACCCCCAGGTCATCCCCCTTTTAAAATATTTTAGTATAAATTTTCGCTATTTACGATTTTTAAATGTAAATTTGAGACCATTTTTAATCCATTTTGAAAAATAATTTTAAAAAACTTTTTAAACGAAAAGTGTAGACTATTATATTTTGCAGAAAACTTTTTTTGTTTTAAATTTTTATAATATTTACAATCGGAGATATTTCAGATATGCTACTACAAACGCAATATTTCACAAACTCCGCATGCACCGAGAAACATTATTTCTCGTCCGTGTATCATACGCTATTTTTTATTCGCTTGTAAACATATTTTTAACAAAAACCAGATGAAACGTTGCAAGTACCCTATCAAAACATCGACACTATTGTACACTAGAGCCATCTAGTTTGAAAATTTCAAACAAAACACCTTTGTTTG
Organism: Brachypterus glaber; assembly: GCA_958510825.1. Classification (NCBI taxonomy): domain Eukaryota; kingdom Metazoa; phylum Arthropoda; class Insecta; order Coleoptera; family Kateretidae; genus Brachypterus; species Brachypterus glaber. The sequence goes on from OY294048.1 coordinate 35,409,679, forward strand.
ATTTTAAATTCTATATCTTTAAAACATTATATTCTAGCAAAAAACTGTATATAACATTTTTTATAGGGCTTAAAAAGAGCTTTTATTTAAAATATAATTTTTTGAAATCGGGTTATAAATATGTGAGATATGCTAAAAAACCTTTTACTGCTTTAAACGCCAATATCTCGAAAACAATGCGTTTTAGGAAAACGTTGTTTATAAAATTTTTTGACCAATTTAAAATTATCTTTTATATAAGTGCTAAATTAACCAAATACAATAATAATTGCCTTAATTATAAACAAAACACGCTAAAAATAAGAGTTTTACCCTATTTTTAAAAATCTAATCAGCTCTTCGGAATACGATAAGAAACAATATGCAAAAACCGCAAGACGGACGCAAAATTTTTTACTGATTTCGGCTCAGAATGGTCTAAAACGTCGAGAAATGTGAAAAAAACGTGGTCAAAGATTTTGATTTTTCGTCGAAGATTTTTATACATCGGCACTCTTAGTAGCACTAAGTGCCGATGTAACAAAGGTAAAAATAATAAGTAAAATTAGTTTTTAATTTTTTTTTTTTCATTCCATTATTTATTAACAGCGTCGACATAAAAGGCCATTTCATATAATATAGTTTAAAGTGTTATTTACTTTAAAAAATAATTTTTAAACTTCTAATATTCCCCGGGCAAATAAATACCTCGATCCGAGCTCTGATTATTACAAACATTGTATTACAATGTTTGTAATGAAATAAATAAATTGTAAAATCAATATTTAAAATATGTTTCGTTAAAAATATTTTTATTGTATTAATTTATTTTTATATAGGGGGCTGTTCAACAATTATGCCACCGACCTGCGAGCGGGGCTCTAGCTAAAAGGGACGGCCCATAAAAAATGTTCCAATTATTATAAATAAAATTTAAATTTTAACAATAATTATAATTAATGTTATAATGCAAAAACGTAAATTAGACTTTTAAACTAATTTTAATTTATATAAAAAAAATCCAAAAGCAATCTCAAAAAATCGCATTTTTAGCAAAAAAAAAATTGAAAAACCCCAAACTTGAAAATAAAATAAAAAATATACGATCGAATAGAGAACTTTAGAAAAAAGTCAAATATATTTTTTGTCAAGGCAAAATCACCATTTTTTTATATTTTATGCATACACGGTGTATTTGAAATAGCGTAAGAAATTTAAACAGATGATTCTACATCATAAAATATGACAAAAAGTTCCTACAAACATATGTCTAAAAATGCGTCATAAGGGAGCTACACCCCTTTGAAAGTGGCTAAGAAAATCTGTTTTTATTTAATAACTCAGGAACCCTTTGAGATATATCAACGAAGTTTTGCAAGTCAACTAATCCTATCAAGGACCGTTTTTATGTGTTATTTCCATGTACTTATTTCAACCAGGGGTGTGCGAAACGGGGGGGGCTTATCAGTTTTTTGTCCCAAACTTTTGTCTGTGTAACTTTTTTGCAATTTAATTTTTGAAATATGATTCCTCAGGTCAAAATACATAAAAAAGGTACTTTTGTTGTAATACTGTAGGATTAACCGTTTTCGAGAAAAATTCATTTGAAGGTGAAATTCCACGGTTCGAGGACGAAAAATTAAATACTAAAATGTTGAAAACCAAAATTTTAATGATGCAAGGCGAATGTACATTAAAACCTAAAAAAACACCTCATATACAGGTACTTCCAAAAATCAATCCTAATGGAGCTATGGTCTCCTAAATATGCACCATTTTTAAAGGGCTATGGTAGCTTTAAAAGCGTTT